>CM033641.1:226358028-226911263 GCA_019512145.1 Engystomops pustulosus | reverse complement strand
AGGCAGTATATGACCAGCCCCAGGGTCAGACTCGGTCCCAGCCTCCACCAAGTTAACCCAATGTGCCGTCAGCAATACTTAGTGGCCCTGCCCGGTAGCAGTCGTCCAAGGTGTCCGTGGTCAGGTGGACCTTGTCAGAAACGGCGTTGGTCAGGGCACGGATGATGTTGTCTGACACGTGCTAGTGCAGGGCTGGGTCGGCACATTGGGAAAAGTAGTGGCGGCTGGGGACCGAATACCGAGGGGCGGCCAGCACCATGAGGTTGCGAAAGGCCTCAGTCTGTACCAGCCTATAGGGCAGCATCTCCAGGCTAAGCAACTTGGAGATGTGGACGTTGAGGGCTTGGGCGTGTGGGTGGGTTGCACTATACCTCCTTTTGCGCTCCAGCGTCTGGGGTATGGAGAGCTGAACTCTGGTGGATGCTGTGGAGGATCGTGGAGGCGAAGATGGGGTTTTCGCACGGGAGGTGTTTGGGCCGGGGTCCTGGACAGGGGGCTGACAAGCAGAGGCAGCAGGTGACCCAGGGGAAGGAGCAGTGGTGTGCCCGGCCGGAGGTGAATGGCCTTGGTTCCATTGAGTGGGGTGTTTAGCATTCATATGCCTGCGCATACTGGTGGTGGTTAAGCTGGTAGTGGTGGAACCCCTGCTGATCCTGGTGTGGCACAGGTTGCACACCACAGTCCGTCAGTCATCCGGTGTTTCTTTAAAGAACCTCCAGACTTCCGAAAGTTCACTATGTGAAACATTTGGCGCTGATGCACCAGCTCTGGCCCTGCCTCTCCGTCTGGCCCCACCACTGCCTCTTCCAACCTGTTCTCGCCGAGGACTCGCCTCTGTTTCAGAAGCACTGTGTTCACCTAGCCTATCAACCCAGCTTGGGTCTGTCACTTCATCATCCTCCGATCCCTCAGTCTGCTCCCCCCTCGGACTTCCTGCCGCAGACTGTGCCTAATTCAATCAAACCCCTAATAAATTGTCCCACTTAGGTGTTTGAGATGGATATGTGTTTCACTAAGAGCTAAACAGAACGTTCGCAAGACTCCCTGCAAATTCGTCACAATATGGTACTAGCTGCACTACTAGTGCCAGAAAGGCCAGCCACAAGCAAATCAACCAAAAATAAAATATATAACGCTATTGTAGCCCTAGGAAGGCCTGTTGGGTTCTTGTATGGCTAGTTTCTAGCCTACACTGACAGCACACAACTGGATTTTGTGCTGTGCCTGATGACTTTGAGTTATAAAAAAAAAAGAAAAAGCAGACGGTGCCTAATTTAATCAAACCCCTATTAAATTGTCCCACTTAGGTGTTTGAGATGGATATGTGTGTCACTAAGAGCTAAACAGAACGTTCGCAAGACTCCCTGCAAATTCGTCACAATATGGTACTAGCTGCACTACTAGTGCCAGCAAGGCCAGCCACAAGCAAATCAACAAAATATATATATAACGCTATTGTAGCCCTAAGAAGGGCTGTTGGGTTCTTGTAGACTCACTCTTGTAGCTAAGCTAATACAACAGCCTAACACTATCCCTGCAGCAGCAGCAGCTCTCTCCCTAACGGCATCCAGACAGAGAATGATGCGAGCAGCGTGGGCAGGGGCTAGTCTATTCCAGGGTCACCTGATCAGGCCAGCCAACCACTGCTATTGACGTGTAAGGGTACCACGTCATGCTGGGTGGAGTGCAGAGTCTCCTGGCTTGTGATTGGCTCTGTTTCTGGCCGCCAAAAATCAAAATGGCAGGAGATGCCATTTTCTCGAGCTAGCAAAGTATTCGTCCGAGCAACGAGCAGTTACGAGTACGCTAATGCTCGAACGAGCATCGAGCTCGGACGAGTGTGTTTGCTCATCTCTAATCCACATAGTTTTATTCTAATATTTACGTTTTTTATTAGTGTTCACAAACGGAAATGAAAAATGTAAAAGGTGGATTATTATGTAAGAGGTCATTCAAATTTGGAAATTGTATCACAGCATCTGTGCAATTTGGTCTCCATCTGGTATCTCTGGAACAAATATTTACTTTTTAAAGTGATAGTTCCCAGAAGTTTCTAAGCTTGTACTAACCTTTTATCTATATAAGAAACATATACACTCACCGGCCACTTTATTAGGTACACCTGTCTAACTGCTCGTTAACACTCAATTTCTAATCAGCCAATCACATGGCGGCAACTCAGTGCATTTAGGCATGTAGACATGGTCAAGACAATCTCCTGCAGTTCAAACCGAGCATCGGTATGGGGAAGAAAGGTGATTTGAGTGCCTTTGAACGTGGCATGGTTGTTGGTGCCAGAAGGGCTGGTCTGAGTATTTCAGAAACTGCTGATCTACTGGGATTTTCACGCACAACCATCTCTAGGGTTTACAGAGAATGGTCCGAAAAAGAAAAAACATCCAGTGAGCGGCAGTTCTGTGGGCGGAAATGCCTTGTTGATGCCAGAGGTCAGAGGAGAATGGGCAGACTGGTTCGAGCTGATAGAAAGGCAACAGTGACTCAAATCGCCACCCGTTACAACCAAGGTAGGCAGAAGAGCATATCTGAACGCACAGTACGTCGAACTTTGAGGCAGATGGGCCACAGCAGAAGAAGACTGTACTCAAATGGCCTCCACAGTCACCAGATCTCAATCCAATAGAGCATCTTTGGGATGTGGTGGAACGGGAGATTCGCATCATGGATGTGCAGCCGACAAATCTGCGGCAACTGTGTGATGCCATCATGTCAATATGGACCAAAATCTCTGAGGAATGCTTCCAGCACCTTGTTGAATCTATGCCACGAAGAATTGAGGCAGTTCTGAAGGCAAAAGGGGGTCAAACCCGTTACTAGCATGGTGTACCTAATAAAAATAAACCTAATAAAAACATACTCTACTCTAAAATTCCACTTACTTACAATTACTTTTGTAACTGTAATCTAAAAATCCAGAATGGCTTTTTTATACCACTTTTATTACTGTCTCTGATATTAGTCAATATCAGAGAACATATTGATCTGTTGCTAGACTGTATAAAAATATGCTCATACTATGTTCTATCTACACAGCCTACAATTTGTGTATTGTAGTAGAACTACATCAATCTCTAATAAGTGCCATATAACTGCATGGGACTCATTAACCCCTTCACGCTCCGTGACGGATATATCCGCCATGGAGCTGTGAAGGTTGTATGAAGAAGGCTCACGGGCTGAGCCTTCTTCATACAGAGATGGGCGTTGCTGCATATGACACCTCACACAGCTCCATGCGCCAAAGTATGAAAAAGTTATTCGCGTCAGAAGATGGCAAAATTTTTTTTTTCTTTTTTGTACACATTCGTTTAATTTTTGAAAATGTATTAAAACGCAATAAAACCTGTATAAATTTGGTATCACCAAGTAGAGGTGTTATTTGGAGCGCAGAGTGAAAGTCGTAAAAACTGAGCCCACAAGAACATGACGCACATGCAGTTTTTTTTACATTTTTCCACATTTGGAATTTTTTTGCGGCTTCCCACTACATGGCATGGAATAATAAATAACATCATGGGAAAGTAAAATTTGTTACGCACAAAATAAGCCCTCACACAGGTCTGTACACGGAAAAATGAAAAATTTTATGGATGAAAAAAAGTTATGGATTTTTGAAGATGGAGAGCGAGAAATTAGTGAAAATACCCTGCGTCGTTAAGGGGTTAAGGGCCTTCCGAGAGTGGAATGAGATAGAGAAGCTTTGGATGGCCAAGGTCCACACCCAACAATAAATCAGTGGTCTTACATAAACCATCAGTCCTATACCTGGCCCAATGGTGGAAGAACTGTTTCAATTACTAGAGGGATCAAGAAATACAAAAACATTAAATTTTTTTGTTGCCCAACCAAAAACAAACAAACCCAAACCAACCACCCCCCCCCATGCAACTCCGTTTTTGTTTGTTTTTTTTAGATTTTTTTTTTCCTTTTTTTTTTTAGTTTTTTTTTGTTTTTTTTTTTTTTTTTTTTTTTTTTTTTTTTTTTTGTTTTTTGTTTTTTTGTTTTTTTTGTTTTTTTTTTGTTTTTGTTTTTTTTTTTTTTTTTTTTGTTGTTGTCCATGGTTTGATGATCTTTTGTTTCTAGCCTTCCATTCCTGCAGGCGTAGAGTGTGAATAGGGCTCACCCAGGTCCTCTGCGGATTTTTTAGATTAGTGGACCTAGTAGACCTGTTCTTTCAGAAATCTGAAGGTTGTATATGGGTTGTTTATTTCTAATTTATTACTTTATGTGCCAAATGATGGGCAGGTCCTGTCGGCACACCCTAATTACGTGATGCTGTAAGGAGGGAATTTATCAGTGTGTTTGGCTGGTTTCCATATATATATTTTTTTGTGTTTGAGTTTTTGCTGGTTTTTATGCAACGATTGAGCACTAAAACTTATTGGGGGTCATTTATTAAGGGCCTGAATCGCTATTTGTCGTTGCGTTTCCCGAAAATTACCGTTTTGATTCGAATTGCCCCAGGTTTTTGACGCAGGCGATCGAATTGTGGCGCTTTGGCGCTGGCATGAACCCGACGGAAATCAGGGCGTGGCCGTCGGAAAAAAAGCGTTCTTAAAAAAAGCGCTTACCTGCACCCAGCAACGGATGGTGAACTCCAGTGAACCCCGACGGACTTCAGCGCAGCAGCGACACTTGGTGGACATCGGGCGTACTACCTTAGTGAATCGCCGGAAGACCCGAATCCTCGACAGAGAATGCGCCGCTGGATTGTGACAGGACCGGGTAAGTAAATCTGTCCCACTGTGACTTATTTGTTTCTGAAATCACGGGTTTTACATCTCGAATGTGCCAAAAACAACAACTATTGTTCATTAAAAAGTGGTTTGGTGCATTTTGTAGTCCAAACTGCAGGGTTTTTTTTTTTAAAAGCCAAGCGCAAAAAATCGAAAATTGGCGTAAATACCCCTTGTTTCTTTTTCTCATCGCAATATCTTTCATAATGTAACGTCCGTACCAAAACATCCCTCTATCCGCAGTTGGAAGAATAAGTGGCGTTAATTTGTGTGTTTCTTGAATGTGAACTGTGGCTTAGGTTTCTCCTGTGTTTGGATTTATTGTGCCACACCCTGCACTGATGCTGGACAGATTCTTTACACTTAAGCTGTTCCTTCAATGGCTTTTATTGTATGTTTTATAATATTCATAATTTTTCTCAATAAAAATACAGTTAAATAGAAAATAGATACAAATATTAGATTTTAATAAAAATGTCTAGTTTACTTTCATTAGTAAATTTGCTTCCCTTACACCTACTTCTTGGTTTGTTGTTTACTGCCTGTGTCATTGGCATGTTAAATCCGATCAATTGCAGATGACAGCATGATTTCTCTGTGTGCTACATATTCAATTAATGGATAGCCCACTTACCAAACAATAGTTTATAATAATAATCAGAACTGCTGTGAGGTTTTACAAAAATTCATGAACAGCTTTTATCTTGATGCACATGAGAACAAGTAGTAATTTCCATCTTGTCATCGTATATTGTATGTAGAATATTGGAAACTATCATTGTGCAATGAAAGACTATTGCACTCTAAATGGATAGGGGTTTTGATAATAGTATACAGAGGTATAAATTTAATTTATCATTGGTCTAGGACTAGGGGGATCTCCTTATCCAACAAAAAGACGCATCAATGAACAGTGTCCTATAAATCGACCATTAGAAACCATTTTTTGTTTTATCAAGTTTTTACTTCTTTTAAATAAGTACACGTATTTACATCAATTCATTTTCATTAATCTTCTTATATGCAACAAAGTTTTCTCGGCTAGCAAGTATACACCCTTGTGAGTGTGCTACCATATAATAAATAGAAAAGTTCACCTCGTTTGGCGTTCAAGCAATTCTTACACAACACTCACTTGTTCGGAGGCCCCAGGGCTGAGACTGACGTATCTCTGACTGTTGGACAGAATAGTATCGTCCACCTGTTGTGACGTTTCGAGGGACACGCCCCCTTCCTCAGAAGGGGTCTGAGGAAGGGGGCGTGTCCCTCAAAACGTATATTATGTAATATTATATGCATCCCTCATATGCATTCAGCCCAATGTAGACAAGCAATTTATCAAGAATCTGTTATGCAAACTGGAGATGGGAGCAACCCTGGACATGTGTAGTGATGTGTGAAAAATACAATTATATTAAGAGATTGTAGATGGCATGTACACCTGTATAAGGTCTACAGTATGGCCCCTCCCACATGAGTAACTGCTGTAGTGTTTAAACATAAGCCTACTTTAGCAGTGACTCATAGCAGAATGGATAATGTTATGTTCTGGAAGAGATCTTGCACACCAGTACACCATGTCCAGCTATAATCCTGAAATATAAATGATTGTTGTATAATGTATTCCAGATTATCTAAGGCAGTAAGTGGCTTAATGTTAGCATCCATGGTGATTTAGAGAAGTGGATGGGTTCATGTTGTTCTCATCCTACCCTAATAGAGAGATTTACCTCCACATGTCATGGTACAGTTTATGCCAAGACATTGTAGATGGAATTTATTAGGACTGGTGCATTAAGTGTCAGCATTTAATCCCCCTACCCCCACCAGTGTTATGCATGCCGGATTTACTTAGATGCTCCAGTCTATTAGTAAATTTGGCGGTGTCCGTGGCTGCTGGAATGATATATTTCATCTGTAGTATCAACTGCTAGTCCTCTGGTAAATATGGCTGGCCAGGGTGCTATTTCCCCTGTCCCATCATGTCTCCTTTCAAAGTGCCGACTAAAAGCCTGAGAAGAAATTGCAACATTTTTCAATACCTTTTCCACTGGAATATTAATGAACAAGGAATAATAAATGTCCCCCATGTCTTTGTAATCATTGGCTTCTAACTCCCAAGAATCAAGGAGATTTTTACCCTGTTAATGTCAATAGAACTGCGTTGCAAAACTATATAAATAGCTGCAGGATTGCCTTGAACTTTTTTTGCCGTTGTAAGGAGGTTTTAAGTAAAATATTACATACCCTTGTGGCTTTCAATCTTTGACTTGATAATTCAAGCAAAGATCTTTACAGTAATGTGTTCTATCAAAAAGAAGACAGACCTTAGTGGCAGGAATTAGCTTTTAACTGTTTCTTCAGGCAAAATCCTCTTTACTTTGTTCCACATAAATGTTGGTGCAGTTGTCACTATTGCGGGAGACACAAGTCAGGCAGCGGTCAGCAGAACATGCGCTCCTCCATTTTCTCTGTTCCCTGGATGTAATCATTATAAAATGCAGTTGTTCTCATTAAGAGATAGGCATTTGTTACCAGATTAAAACTATTCATTTACTGCATTGTGCTCCTATCATTAAAAACAGTACAACTAATGGAATTGCATGCAGCTTAGACATTTAATTTGATGCAATACAGTTTATTTCAGCCTTTCTAATGCCGATATTGATATTGTAATCAACAGTCATTAACACTGGTAATTAAATCATTTTTTACTAATGACAATTATTAGATCAGAGTGCACGCTTGTACGGTTCCATATAAATGCAATGTTGTCATGTTTGATATGCTTTAAATTAACATGCAGCAAGTCATCCCTCAACTTTTTCTTCACAGTAGATATTAAATGCATGTTTGCTCTAATTTGTTAGATGATCATGGGCACATGGGCATCCAAACCAATCACCTGTTTAGGACAACCCATAATTTATTACACAATGGACTGCGCCAGTCACTACACAATAGACAGAGCCATTGGCCTTTAGCTTCATTCACTGCATAGTGAAAGGTATGGCAGTAGTCCCAAACAGGTGATCAGTGCAGGGCTAGGTGCCCCTTCCCCTGTTCCTTGATCAGATATTAGTTCCATGTTGAACGGAAAACCCCTGTATAATTATTGGTTGTATTTTAACCATTCCCTGATTTTGCAATTGTAGATCTTGCTACAATTTGGTTTAGAACAGAAAACCCCTGTGACCGATTTGAATCAGCTCACTCTCCATAAGGGAACAGTAAACCGTCAGGTTGTTTAGGGACCCTAAACCAACTAATGGTCCTTATCAACATGTGGTTTAGGGTCCCAAATCAAATTTTTATTGTTAAAAAAAAAAAAAATAATTTATACTAGCCTGGATGTGAGTCCGAGGCACATCGGCCTCGGCATCAGCACCAGCATCTCTTCTCGCTACAGAACAGTGAGAAAATTAAGTTTTTTTCTTTTTACTAAACGGCTAAAATTCAAACAGGACATCTTTGGACACAAAACCACCAATCCATAAGGACATGTTGGGGTTTAGTGTCACAAATCGCCCTGACACTTTCACTTTAATTTTCCTAAAGTATAAAGACACACCCCTCCAGAAAAAAATACACGGCTACTTTCTTATTGGCAAGAATGAGCTAATTCAAATATAATTTTTGGTGACCATACCCCAGACTGAAGATGGATGACACAGCAACAATTGTAGTGGTACAGTGTGTCATTCCGCATATTATTCATAGGGACAGATTCTCTTTAAGAATTATAGTGATATGGTCCTTAATTAAAGGGGTTTTCCCATCTGGGAATTTACATTTAATTGAATTCATTTGTCACATGTAAACATTTCTTCAATTGGATGTTATAAAAAAAATGTTCCTGTGTGAAGAAAATTTCTCATAAATGAAGCCATGTTGTTCCTTAGAAATGAGATGGCTTCCTTGTATACGACCACCTCGCACTCTGGTAGCGTTGGCCAGATATGCGCTATTGAGGCCTGCCTGACCACCTGGCTTCAACAATCACTTCCACAGGATTCTTTGCATTGGACAGACATAGATTCATCAGATTTAACAGATTGTATGTAAGAAGTTTTTTTCCCTTTGACTATTGAAGGAGCTTTTCTTATTATTATGGTGTTCAGTATGTGCTATAATTATTTTAATATTTTGATTAAATGTGTCTTTTTTAAAAACTGGGATATGATTTTGATGTTGTTTGTTGATTTTTTATAAACATACTAAAAGGAGTGATTTGATTTTTTTTTACTTTTGTTTTAGTCCCTCTAAGAGTTTTTGACCCCAACCTTGTAGAGGCTGTTGGCTGTTATGGCTACTGGGGAGAACTTCCTGCCCCTCATTACATCTGGGGAGAGACAGTGGAGCACATTTACTTACCCGGTCCAGTCGCGATCCAGCGGCGGGTTCTCCGACACTGATTCGGGTCCGGACGGGATTCACTAAGGTAGTGCGCCCGATGTCCACCAGGTGTCGCTGCTGCGCTGAAGTACGCTGGAGTTCACGGTCCTATCTTGGATGCAGGTCCTATCTTGAAGTTCACTATCCTATCTTGGGTGCAGGTAAGCGCGTGTCAAGCGACACTTTAAAAAAAAAAAAAGAATTTTTTCCGAATCCGTCGGGTTTTCCGACTGTCACACCCCGATTTCCGTTGCATGCATGCTGACGCCGATGCGCCACAATCCGATCCGAATTGGCGCAAATTAGTAATATTCGGGTAACCTGGTGGAAAAACGCAATTCGGGCCCTTAGTAAATGACCCCCATTGATCCAATTAGGTGGTGCCTTCTACCACTGCTGTTTAGGTGGCGCGCTGTGACACTTATGTTGTACAATGCAGCAGACATCTGCCTGTATAGCTAAAGGTTAGCCAACCAAAAAAGAACCTCAAAAAAGGGAGGGGTCATCACCCAAATGTACCCACTCGCTCGGCTCAGAGAGCCACTACTACACACCAAAAAAGAGGGCGAGAGCACAATAATTATGTAAACGAAGTATAAAATTTCAAAATTTTATTCGATACAATAACAAGAAATATAAATGTATAAATTACAATTGTATAGCTAAAGGCTCAGCTCAAGAGTCCTCTCCATACATTCATTATGTTGCTTATCAATGTCATTAGGTGGTTAAATACACAGTATTGTAGATATGCTGCTATATGTTCTGAGGTAGGAGTATACAGCACCACCATTTATCAGACTTTAATGTGTTACTTTATCCTGCTCATTTACCATTACAAACTATTCATCAATGTAGAGTTGCAGACCAAGTATAACCTGCTTTACTACCTGTACTAAATGTAAGCCTAATAAATAGAGCGGCATTAACCTAAAAGGAAAAAAAAAATGTGCAAAATCAGCAGAATGTTCCAGAAGTAGAATTAATGTGTAATATACATTCCTTACACACTGAGGCAATGAAGCAAGCATAGTGGCTCAGTAAATTGTTCTAATCAGTAGAGTGCGTTTCCCTAATAGTGTTTTGCTGTGTTACATATGCCTCATTAACTGGTATAAAAGGTTAGATCTGTAGTCTTGGAAGGCGATAAACTTTCCTTACATTTTCAATAGGCATGTTTCATGTGAAGTTTTCACCATTTGGTTAATCACAGCTACTTGCTGAATATAGATGGATCTTGTAATGGAGCTGGAAAAAGTGAATCATGATCTTGGCTGCAATAAATGCTATTTATATTGCAGCTTTAACTGTATGTGCGAAACAATTTGTTGAGCCACGTTCATGAAACATTTTTCTATAGACTTTTGAAGATCTATTTAATGACAGGAAATCTTTTGCTTGAAAGTACTTTTGGCATTAATCTAAATAAGAATATTTTTTGAATGTTTGTACAAGGCCTATATAATTGTTGCACATCTAAGGTTGAATGTTTGAATTCATGTGTACCATTTTCTTGTGGGCTTGGATTTTACGACTCTCACTGTGCGCCTCAAATGACATGTTTCCTTTATTATTTGGATTGTTGCAATCACGGAATTTTAGGTCTTTCACTGTGCGCCCCAAATGACATGCCTCCTTTATTCATTGGATCGGTGCGATCCCAGAATTTCAAATTTATATAGGTTTTATAATGTTTTCATTAATTTACAAAAATGAAAACCTCCTATGCAAAATAAAATCTTCATTTTTCAATCTTCTGGTGCCAATAACTTTTTTATACCGAGCTGTGTGTGGTGTCATTTGTTTGTGAAATAAGATGATGTTTTCAATGCTACCATTTTGAGCACTATTGGGCACTATTTTCTGGTACAGGGTTAAGCACCGGGAATAACCGCTATCATATTTTGATAGATCGGACATTTTTGCCACTGCCAGTCGCAGGGTCAACACCTGCAATCGGTGCTAGTGTCTATCACAGGTGTTACCAGTGGGTGTTTGCTGCAATGCGCAGCAAACACTCACCGTGTATGGAGAGAGCTCAGCCCGTGAGCCCGAACAAATCATTGTAGGGTTTAAAGTCCCAAAGAATAAAAAGAGACCCCACACTTTCAGTCCCCTTTATCAATTCAGATCCAGTACCTTCTAATCTTTTTAGATATTATTAAATATTTCAGTGTCTGGCTAGCAGATGAAACGATCTTCATATTTTTAAATAATATTGTACAAGGATATCCATCATCTGTGCTGTGGGCAGGGCCGACATAGAGGCTGCACACATTTGTGTACGTGGGCCCTCACACTTACACTTTGTTGAAGAAAAACTTTAAAAACACATATGGACGTCACTATAACATATGTCTGACGCATTTCAGACCACAGGGGTCCTTAGTCGTAGCCTAACAAAATGATATAGTGCAGATTATTTAAACATTAGGACATCTGACCGGAAACACTGTCTGTATAAAACGTGTTTTGTTTGGCCAATTAAAAATACTACCAATCGTATGTAGAATAAAAGCAATATGTGCCAACAAAGAATAACCTGTATTGCATATATTCCATATACGATTGATAGTTTTTTCAAAGCACATGTTGCATACAGACTGTCTTTCTGGTCAGGTGTCCTAATGCTTAAATACTCTGCCCCTGTGGTCCGAAATGCATCAGAAATATCTTATTGTGATGCTTTTAAAGTGTACCTTGGTTTTGCACCACACCCATCTGCCTCCTACAAACACCTTCCTGACCCTGACTATGGTTTTTAATTCCTTCTGATCTTTATTTTTTGCCTGTTATATACTGTATATATAACCCAGGCCCCCCTGAAAAGGGAGAATCTCTTCTTTCAAATGAATCTTGAATTTTGTTTCTAGGTGCCATGGATCCAAAGATATTCAGGTTTAAAGTGAGAATATCGGGTGCCATTTTTATATATAAAAAAATCAATCCGAACGGCAGTTTAACAGTTAATATCTCCGTTTTCCTAACACTTAGTCTCCTCTTTTATATGAATCTAAATTTGTGTTTCTCTCTTCTTTCATAGGAAAAAAGAAGTGAGGTTCTATGTGTCACAGAGCCAGAGATACAGCCCCCTGAATTGTACCCCCCTCCAGATTCTTAGCCATCAGGCTGCAGGGAGAATTTGCTGCACACAGGAGCTGCTGCACCTCACAGATAATGGAAATATTCACTTTATATGTTACTACATTTTGAGAAGGGATAATCAACTAATATTTATGTTTTTAACCCTTCTCTATGCAGAACTATCTAAGAACACAGTTTCTCTCTTATTGCCTTTTATTTTGTGATAGTTTTTTTTATTGGTAAAATTGACTGATACGATGAACATTCGATCCTCTTCGCCTAATGTCACTACATATTGACACCGCGACCCAGAACATGTCCATAAAGTTATATGTAACACCAAAAACACACACCTGTTCTGGAATAAAGTTTTTATTTCACACCATCCTCCATTACTTACACCTATGTTATGACGTTCTCACTCTCATTCTTATGAAGCGCGGAGGGTTCTGTTATTGTGCGGCTAATACAATGGCGCACATCTAAAAGTGACTTTTATTATCTCATTAGATTGGTTTATGGATATATAATTATTTATTTGGGTGACCATTGTGTAAGGGAGCAAACAATGATAGATCTGTGTGAGGCCCAGAGCAATTTTCTGCAGTTCCCTTTGCTGCATATTTTGGTGAATATGTGGGTTCTGTATGATCTCCTCACATCTTACTGTTTTAGGAAAGTATATTTTTTTATATAAGTATTCTGGATTTGTACATATTTTAGAGGAAATTTTGAATGTTAATTGCCAAATGCATCGCCTGGTTGTATATTGTATAGGTTTTATGGCACCTTTACTTTTTAATCTGTTTTACTGATATATTTTTCAGGTTGTTACTGTCTTAAAATTTCTAGCTGAAAAGCAGATATCTAGTTATTACAGTTTTAGTGATATTATGTGGATTTATTTATGTGAACATATCAATATGGGACATTTGTGAACTCTACACATGTCCATCTAGTACATTTAGGAGATATGAAGGTAAATATTTTCTGTTTGGAACAAATTTTTTGCCATCAAAGTCAAATTTTAAGTATTTTTTATAAAATGCTTCAGTTTGAATCAAAATTGCATGAAGGCGCCTATGTCTGTAAACTCTTTGATGCAATTTTGAAAACGGGGCAAGTGTCTGCTTTCAGAAAATATCGGTCCCTGTCCCCAATGGGCCTCACAGTCTAATCCACCTACCAGTAATTATTTGGAGTGTGGGAGGAAACCGGGGGAACCGGAGGAAACCCATGCAGGCACAGAGAGAACATACAAACTCTTTGCAGATGTTGACCAGCGCTGCAAGGCTGTAGTGCTAACCACTGAGCCACCGTGCTGTCCATCAATCTCCCTATCATTTATCTATCTCCTATAAAATTCTCCAAAATTACAGTTTATTTAACCATACTAAAGGGAGCCTCTTGCTGACTGTGACTGGTCATAAAATAGTTTTATTTTGGGGCCCCACTTTTAGTTTTGTCTACAACCGGCCCTGCTCCTGATTATACCACAAAAATGGAAATAATAACTAAAATGAATAAAGCATAAAATAACACTTTATTAGATCAATTAAAACAAATCGATTTAAAAAGACAGCATACACAGAAGAGTTCACCAGTGGTCAAATAACTAAATGTACATAATAAATAGATCACAATAAGGCTGTATAGAGGTATAGAGCTACAGTCCTCAGAACAAGTAAAGGTATTTGATTACAAAGAAGTATTGCACATTGCCCAGAGTAATAACAGAGGACAAGGGACACATATACAATACATACCAAAGCAAGGCGAAACACACATTGGGTGGTGTCCACCCTTGGTCTCTGTATATCTGTTTATGTATTGTGTATGTGTTCATTGTCTTCTGTTATTCTTCTGGCTAATGTGCAATAAGCAAATACCTTGACTTGTTCTGAGAGCTAGACATTTTATACCTCTAAAGGTTTACTGTGATCTATTTATCATGTATATTTTTGTTATTTTGCCATCTTCAAGCTGTATTAGTTCCAGGGCCCACTGTCTCTATGTGTCTTTAGTTAGTTCCCTGTTGAGTTGCGTTATAACGAAGCAAAAACTGAGCCTACATGAGATGACATGTGTCTCTTGCAGTTTAACTGTAGTCCAACTTTTGTTCGCGATCCAGCAGCGTGTTGTCCGATACTGATTCGTGTTCTGCCAGGATTCTCTAAAGGGCGCCCCATGTGCACTAGGTGTCGCTGATGCGCTGAAGTCCGCTGGAATTCACCTCCTCTGTCTCGGAGTATGTGAGTGCTATTTTTCCGACTTTTGTGGTTTTTCTGAATCCGTCGGGTTTTCCGACGGCCACGCCCCCCCCATTTCTGTCGCGTGAAAACTGGCGCCAATGCGCCACAATCTGATCACATGCACGAAAATTCTGGGGCAATTCTGTGCAAATCCGAAACATTCGAGAAGCCTGGCGGAAAAGCCGCGATTCGGACCCTTAGTAAATGTGCCCGTATGAGTAAACTTATCCAATGGCCTATTAGCAGGTGTGATCCGTACAAATGCAATGCTAATTTTAGAATGGCAGCCTAAGCAAATAGTGTAGCATACTATTGTGCAATACTCAGAGTACCAGGCCTATTTCACATATGTTGTTAGCTGTATAATAAATAACAGTTAGATGATGGTTTACTATCACACAAAATGTATGTATGTATGTATGTATGTATTTTTCCTTACCATATATGTGGAGCTATTTACCTTACTGAGTATAAACCAAGCTGAGTATAAGCCGAGACCCCTTATTTTAACACAAAAAACTGGAAAAACCTATTGACTCGAATATAAGAGGGTGGGAAATGCATTGGTCACAGCCTCCCAGTATATAGCCAGCCCCTGTGGTATATAGACTGCCAGTCCCTGTAGTATACATCATGCCAGTCCCTGTAGTATACAGCATGCCAGCCCCCTGTAGTATACAGCCTGCCCAGCCCCCTGTGGTATATAGCGTGACCGTTGGAAAACCTGACGGATTCGGAAAAACTGCCGTATTTTTTTAAAAAAAGTGTCGCTTGACACGCGCTTACCTGCATCCAAGATAGGATAGTGAACTTCCGCGAACTCCAGTGTACTTCAGCGCAGCAGCGACACCTGGTGGACATCGGGCGCACTACCTTAGTGAATCCCGGCTGGATCCGAATCAGTGTCGGAGAACCCGCCTCTGGATCGCGACTGGACCGGGTAAGTAAATGTGCCCCACTGTCTCTCCCCAGATGTAATGAGGGGCAGGGAGTTCTCCCCAGTAGCCATAACAGCCAACGGCCTCTACAAGGTTGGGGTCAAAAACTCTTAAAGGGCCTAAAAAAAAAGTAAAAAAAAAATCAAATCATTCCTTTTAGTATGTTTATAAAATATCAACAAACAACATAAAAATCATATCCCAGTTTTCAAAAAAGACACATTTAATCAAAAGATTAAAATAATTGTAGCACACACTGAACACCATAATAAGAAGAAAAGCTCCTTCAATAGTCAAAGGGAAAAAACTTCTTACATATGGCTACTGTAAGCCAACCAACCCATATGTGGAGCCGCTCCTAAGGACAATCCAACACCTCCTAGTCCTCAGCACTAGAGGTAGAAGACTAGTATGAGGTTCAGCAGAGGCCCAGTATGCCATGCGAGGAGGCCAATGAAGAACTTACAGTCACCACTAACACTGGAGGAGACGGTCGCAACCACCAGTCCACAGTGTTTTGCCAACACAACACTGCCCCCCCACCTCCCAAAGAGGTACCCATGCAGAGACCAACACCCAAAGCACAGGATCAGAGCGCTAGTCAAGTGCACTAGAGCACCAATACCTAGCTGCACACTGCAACTGAACCAGCAGCTGAGATGTAAGTTCCGGTACCAGCAAAAAATGCCCAACGAGTCAGGTCCAGGGGACCCAAACCCACAAAGTATGGTACAAACCCAAACTTTGCTATTTGTGTCCGCTCAACACTTTTCATGACATTAATGATTTTGATGATTTTTAAAGAGGTATTCCCACAAAACAAGATTCTTATATGTAGGATAACTACATAACACTAATTCACTAATTATTCTCTAATTCACTGTTATTAACAAAAATACAGCATTACTCAGATATTATTCCAACCTGTCTCAGTCCTGGTGTACACAATTTTGGTTGCCCCTAGACCCGACCATAAATTTATTCACTAGGGTTGGGCAGACATCCTGTCTAATGCTGCACTGAGCTGCTCTTTGCCTCCTGCCCCCACCCTTGTATTCTTGGATGAGCGCATACAGAGACTTTGTGCTGGCAAGCAATGCATTATGACGAGAGTAAGGCTACAAGCTACAAGCAGATAATAAGGTCTTTACGCAGGGGAAGGAGGCATATAGCAGAGCTGTGTATGTTATGGCTGTGATATGCACAGCTGAGAATGTAATGCATCCCATGGATCTCATCATCGTCTCATCTCTGTTCTGTCTCATCTCTCTTTCTAGGTGTCAGATACTAGTACGATGTTCAGAATATAAATGAAAGTGTATATAAGACTGTACCCTGATTATATAAGCACATTGTCAGCACACAGAATCTCACAGCACTAGAGGGATCATAATGTGTCTGCTTAGAAAGTCCCCACCCACACTCAGGAGTAATAAGAGCTAAAACAACAATAAAACTGAGTAAAATTGTAAAGTTAGGGGTTAAACATGATCTTTGTTGTGCAAAAATCACTTGGGAGTTGAAATTTGAGAATTTTCTTTCATGGGCACACCTCTTTAATAACTTAAAAGGGTATTCTCGTCTGGGTATTCACATCCAGATTTATTAATCTGCCATATATAAACATTTCTTCAAATAGATGTTATTAAAAAAAATTACCTGTTTGAAGATAATTTCTCATAAATGTAGTCATATGGTACCTTAGAAACAAGTCTGTGTCTTTGGATACAGTCACCTCTGCTGGAGGGATTGCACAAAGACACAAAAAGTTTTTGTATATGAAATGTCTGGAAGTTACTGCAGGTCCCCCAGCTGTCCTGTGGTAATGTTGTTGTGATATTCAAGATGGTGTCATAGTAGGAAGCTGCCTGTGCACCTCGCTCAGGGATTTTCTCCCTCTCCTTCTCTCTCCCACTCCCCGTTTTTACCAACATTCTTTTGGCAGTTTGCTGCCCTATGCTCCACTCACCTCTCTCGATAGAAGGCAGGTCCAGGAGTTGAACAACTCACGAGCAGCGCCCACAGAATCTGAGACCAAGAGCCATTTGGCAGGACCAGGATTGCAGCACCAGACCCACAGAGCCAAATCCTATGGAGCTATAGCCAGTGGTCACTCATGCTCCACTCTGTTTTGCCTTGAAAAAGGAAGGTCACCAAGCCGGAGGATTTCATTAGCAACACCCCACCAGTGGCACCCAAGTAGTGTCAAAGCCAGAGATTACAGCCTGACCCGCGAAAGACCGGCAGCATTGGATGTACCCACCAACAGCCTGCTCTAGTTGGCAGTAGAATCGAGGGATTACTTCCACTGCAGGATGCTGCCCCTGCATCTCGGAAACCCATCTGCCTCCACTGCTCGTGGATCCGGCACCCTCTGGCCTCACACGAGGGGCTGCCCCTACCTTAGCCGAGGCACTCGATACTGCTCACAGCTTCCAAGGTCTCCCCCATACGGCTACTGTAAGCCAACCAACCCATATGTGGCGCCGCTCCTAAGGACAATCCAACACCTCCTAGTCCTCAGCACTAAAGGTAGAAGACTGGTATGAGGTCCAGCAAAGGCCCAGTATGCCATGCGAGGAGGCCAATGAAGAACTTACAGTCACCACTAACACCGGAGGAGACGGTCGCAACCACCAGTCCACAGTGTTTTGCACAACACTGCCCCCCCCTCCCAAAGATGTACCCATGAAGAGAACAGCACCCAAAGCACAGGATTACATCAGAGCGCTAGTCAAGTGCACTAGAGCACCAATACCTAGCTGCACACTGCAACTGGACCAGCAGCTGAGATGTAAGTTCCGGTACCAGCAAAAAATGCCCAACAGCAACCCACCCCTCTCCCAAATACCGCAATTTTAGGACCCCCTCCCCATAAACTGTTAATGTCATGTCTCTAGTGTATTAGTGCTGGAATTGGGATAACCACTATACCTAATTGGTGGTCACACATGGCAGCTTAAAGCGCCGGCACCACTGGAACAGTTGGCAGTGATCCTGAATAGTGCTATGTATGTATATATATATATAAAACCGTGTAATTAGTAAGATTATGTAACCAACAAGCATATGTACATATTGATTGCAACCTTATTCTAGGCAACCGTACCCTAACTGTGGTTACTGCTAAGCCTGAGCACTGTGTGCAAAGTAATTTTCCCCCCAGGGGATCAATAAAGTTGTATTGCATTGTATTGTATTGTGTGGTAAGTGGCAATTATCTAGAAAAGTCTTGTATCCACTTCCAGATGTTTGCCACAAGATGACAAACTTATGTGTCATAGTGTATCATGAAGTGGTAGGCATTGAAATCAGATCATAGGAAATTAAAGTTTTTAAACAAGTGACTTTGACATAATTGCACACAAGCAGCATCTCCCATCTGAGGAAAGTTTTGGGATTTCTATGGTGACAAATTTTGGATAAGTTCCCTATCAGAAAATATTGCTAAGCCTCCTATTACAGACTAAATGCTATTGTATGTATATGTTAGCTTTTATTTCTGTTTTCAATTAACTTTTATTCCTATTGTGCATCCCTAATTTAGTTCTTTATAAAAATTTCTCATATCTATTTGGATGATATTTTCTTATTGAGTCTAGTATTTGATGACATTCTGGAGAGAATTATTAAACTGATTAACCCCCTAGTAACTAAGCTCAGGTTCACCATGATGACCAAGCCCAATCTTTAAAAACTGCAATGTGTACTTAATCTAATAACTTTAGAATGATTTATTTTACCTAAGTGGTTTTGAGACTGTCCTGACACTGATACTTCAAGTTAGTGAGACATTTTCTTGAAGGAATTTGTGAGGAATTTCTTGAAAATTTTGAAAAAATCCCATTTTTAAAATTCAAATCTGTTACTTTACAAACTAGTTTCAAACTAACATTTACCACATCTCTGCTTTGTGATGGAATCATTCTAGAAGTGAACTTTTATTTAATTACAATGCCAGAAAGATTACAAATCAAACAGAATTTTTGGACTCATTTTATGTTTCTGCTTTTCATTACTTTTTTATTTTTCTTTGTAAGGAGCTGCATGAGGGCTTTTTTGTAATGTAACAAATTTTACTTCTTAGTGACAGTATTTTATAGTCCATGTCATGGACTATGAAGTGGGAAACTCCGAAATGTGAAATTGCCAAGAAAACACATTCGAGACATTATTCTTGTGGGGTTCTTTTTTATGGCTATTAATTTGTGCTCCAAATAACTACTAATTTATATAGGTTTTACTAGATTTTTAAAAATCAAAACCTTTTGTTAAAAAAAGAAAATCACCATATTCTGATGATAAGGTGTATGGATCTGTGTAACATGTATTTTTTATCAATTCAAGCAAATATTTTAATTTTTTTTACAGATTTACTCTTTTTTTAAAATATGTATTGGTTTATATGTATTTTTATTTGTTATTTTTTTCACTTTTTTTAAATTAGCGCTCTTATGATAATTGAATGAGTGATAATCTTTTCAGTTGTTCATACTAATGTCCTTTAATAATGTCATGAATCTCTGTCTGGTGAACATTGCACTACCTTTTTTATAGAATTGCAATAAAGGACATTCATATTTTTTAGTGCTGGACCTCTGTGTGCTGAAGCCCTTTCTTCTTAGCAATGCTCTGTAATAACCATGTATTGCAGTGCATTAGTAATGTCAGCCTATGTACTTGAATAGGCTGACAGGCAGACTGCTCAGAATCGAGTGGTCATATAGCAAGGAAAGACAGGGACCTCCATTAGGCCCCCAGCTTTACTCCCAAGGCAAGGCACCTTACAATGGTATTGTGGTATGGCGACAGAAAGAGGGAGATGGCACCATCCCTCAAAGGGTATGTAAATCCCGTAACCACAGCATGGAGCATGGGATTTAAGGGATTAAACAGTTTTGAGTGGAACTCATTCTGGTCATACACTGTAAGCTATTGTTACGCCTATTGTTTCGTATGAGTGTTTGTACTCTGTACTGTAACATTATATTTGTATATGTCCCTTATGATTTGTAAAGTGCTACGTAATTTGATGGCGCTATATAAATAAATGTATAATAAAAATTTATAAATACACAGATACATATATACAAATAGAACAAAAATACAGCTTTGTACAACCAGATATTTTAATGCAGAGAGATTCTCCATCTGTTACTGTATATTCAATCTGGAATATTTACACACCCACGATCCTATCCTGAAATGAGATAATGCTTGAATGACTTTCTTATAGTCATATGCATCTGTACACCTCTATTCAAGTTCCACTAATAAAAATGAATTATTAGTATGTTTATGATAGTATGAACAGCTGGAACATGCAAAGCAGAAGTTGTTCTTTTCATTATACAAGACAAGGTGCTCAATTCCCTCTCAATTACCAGAAAGTTATTTCTAGGAAATGTTCTCTATGAAGGCAAGCTTTAGGCTATATCCACATACAATGGTTGATGGATTCAAAACTACATTAATATGTGCACTAAATCAGTTTATTAATGTATGTTAACTATTAGTCTCTTTTAGTAGTACAAAACGTTTCCTTAGAAATGGTCGGTTATCATCTAACATTACCAATATACAGTACGCTTGATGACAAAAAAAATAATGTAACAGTTTTGTGTGTGTGAATATAAGTGATTATAGTATTAGAGCAGTGAAACAGTAAGTAGAACAGTAAGTAGAATGTTTTCGGGAGAACTGTACAATAGGAAGGAGGATGGAGAACCTTTTTTGTCCATCTCTACCCTGGATATAAGAGGATATCCATTGGGCATGAAATGGAATCCATGAGAGGCAACACACGTAAATGATTTGTTAGTGTAACCTAAGCAGCTGGTGTAGTGTGTCGTATCAAAGAATAGGCAAGATTTAAGTGTTCACAATAAGCCCTCCATGCTCAAACCCAACTGTTTGGATTTAGATAAAAATCTGGTTACAGTCTGTAACAGACCAGCTTTCTAATTTATGACACTGCTGCAAGTAAAATCTGACGTTTGCCAGTTGCACAAGCCGTTGGTATTATACAGCTCTGATTACTCTATGATAACTGCTTGTGCATCAGCATGTCTATCACAGATTTCTATCCACTGATTTCTATAGCTTTTTATAGCGGGACAACTAGCGGGCATCTTGAAAAACTTTTTTTGATACAGAATGTATATTGGAAAACTGTATAACTTTTCCCTACACAAATCACATCAATTCTTAGCTGAAAGTGGACAACCCCTTTAAGAATGTGAGCTGCAGTTAAAAATCCAATTTCTATGTCTTTAACTTCCTGTATATTCTGTAAATCACAGAACCTCAATCCCAAAATGATTTGAAAGATGAGATTCTCATATTTTACAAGACAGGGTATTAGCAGCTATAGAGCTCAAGGGAAATCTGAAATGACACTCTCCACCCTTAAGTCTGAAAGAGATATTTAATACCCTGTCTGAGGGCACTGTATTTTTAGTGGTATAACAGCTGGAAAACCTGAATTTAAACACCCCACAATGGATGCCAGACGGGGTTGTAAGGGGCAAAGGCTGCAAAATTATGAGAATAGCAGGGCAGTTACCCCTCCAGAAATAAGCTAGCGAAAGTACAGGCAATCGGGTTACATACAAGATGGGTTCTGTAGGTTTGTTCTTAAGTTAAATTTGTTTGTAAGTCAGAACTGTAAATTTTATAATTGTTACCCCAGCCACATTTTTTTTGGTCTCTGTGACAATTGGAATTTAAAAATGTTGGATTGTCATAAGAACCAGAAAAAAAATAAAGCTTAATTATAGGCACCTTTGATAACTGTTATAGTTAAATAACCACCTGTACATCAAATAATAACTTAACATGAAAAAGAAAATGTTATTAATGTCACTGCATTAGAAGACAATATGGGTAGTGATTTGTGTACCCAACACACTGTTTGTGGGGGAGGGGACAGCTAGAATGAAAGTGAGAGGCAGTAACATACTTTAGATAGTGGACTTTTTTTTAGGTAGTGTGAAATACTGCATGTGTATTCCCATACACCAAAAATTTATTTGGAATAAGTTCTCTGGAATACCCCATATAAATCAAAACAAAACGTGGTAGCCAACAGGTATTAACTATTCAACAAAAAGGCAAGGGAAACCACTAGATCGTAAATAATTTAATTTTACTTTAATAAACCACAATAATAAAATCACAGTATGATCTGTGCTTCAGTGATACAATTCCTACCCTTTACCTAGAAATGATGGAGGATGGAATGGTATCAAAAGAGGAAGCAGCGGAGGAAGAGGGTTACTAGCACTGTCATACTATGATAGCTTAGACTTATATATACAGTGTCCCCCTTTTACTTAAATGGGTTTTCCCACAAAGGAAAGTTAGGCTCTATCCACAGGACGGCTCCATCAGATGAGGGCTCCATCAGATTAATGGAGCAGATGGCAGTGCATGACCGTTCTGCTCCATTAATCTCTATGGAGCTGACAGAGATCGGTGAGCGCAGCGATCAGCAATTTTTGACAGCTCCATAGAGATTAATGGAGCAAAACGGTCATGCGCAGCCATATGCTCCATTAGTCTAAGGAGCGACGAGGGGTCCAACGGAGGTACATGGAACCCCATTGGACCCCTCTTTTCAGAATCTGTGGGGGTCTCTCTATTATAAATCATATATCATATCATATACATATATATATGATTCATCTGTACACATATCAATGACTGACCCCATTTATCACATGCTGTATCGCACAACTAAGGAATCACTTCTGCAGGATAGGAGCGCTGCACTGGTAAACACAAGGGGAAAACTAAAGAATCAAAACAATGAATATTTAGAACGGCAGCATAATATACATAATATACAATTACTATTCTGTACTTCTTTTTGCTGAAATAAGTACAAAAGTGACCTCTATTAGATATATATATATATATATATATATATACACCTATTCACTAGTCAATGAAATCTTACGAATAGGATCAGGTATACAAGGGAGGCCTTGACGACAACAACCTATTGTATTGTCGTAACTGTTGTAGTTGAGCCCCTTACTTCGCGTCACCGCACCTGGATAGTGCCACAACAATTACTAAGTAGAAACCAAAAATACCCTCCAATCAAGAAGGGAGAGAAGGGACACTGATGTGATACACAAATGGATAAAATTTAAAATTAACCTTTATTAATGATACAGGGTATGATACAGTAAAAAAACCATGATTACAAACGATGTGGCCTCGCCGTGGAGGATGTCCACAAAATACAGTGCAATATTGGGTAGTGGGACACAGAGATAGAAACAGGGCGGTCTAATTCCGGGCAAGGTGGATCTAGTATATCTGCGTGTAGAGTATGGCAACCTGGTAGTCAGAAGGACAGTATCATATCAAACCTGTCTTGTGTTTGTGCTGGTGTGCATAGCAGACAGGTGGCCTCTGGGATCTAGATATAGTATACCTGAGACCCAAGGGTGAAACTACCAGTTCTTACCTATAGTGTATGATGTACTCCACCGCCCGGGAGCAGCGCTCTAGTTATATCTCCCTCTATATACCCGATCCTTGGATATGGATAATAAAGTGTAATCGAAACACCTCTGCACACACTACCCACTACAGGACCATAGACCTTCAAAATTGTACTGCTTAATTTGCAGTCCGACGATTGTAGATTTTTAATGAATTTATTCTGTAGTGCTATTTACTCACACATTTTTTTTTTGTTTTTAAAGTGAACCAATAAAGAAATCATTCTAAGACACACAAATGTTCTTCCAGTGACCAATGGGTTCTGGTGAGGCCATATCCAGGCCATCTTTTGTTAAAAAAAAAATTTACACAATCAGGTAGACCACATTAAAAGTGGAACATGAAAATGTCCTCGGGATGCTATATTCCCGTTGTGTATTGGGGATCTGTATCTTGTCTGTGATCAAAATCAGAGAGCAGGTTTTGCAGCTCCTGACATTACAGTGAAAAGTTCCTTTTTGTATGTTAGATGGTAGGGAGCTACTGAGTGGAAGGTCTGGGACCATTGTCTTTAGGCGGTCATCTTCAAGGAGTATGTGGTAGAGTTTTCTTGAGGTAGTTCTTAGTATTTCCAAATGTGGATTGTAAATTACAACCAGTAGTACACAAGTGTTGTTCACCTTTTCTTTGTATTGGAGAAGATGGCTCCTGGGTATCCTGGTGGCTCTACTGATTTGATTCTCGATCAGCATAGGGTGGTATCCCTGATATAGGAATGTCTTACTAAGATTCTTTAGATGAGATGAATGTCTCTTCCCGTTGGACTGGAGCAGATCCAATTATATTGGATAGCCTGGCTGTAGATGATGTATTTTTTTTTATATGTTTAGGGTGACAGCTGTCCCATCTCAGGTATGAAGGCCGATCAATCGGTGTATGAAATATTGACACCTTCCGAACAGGAATCAATCTATCAAAGGGATTCATGAATCACTACAACCTCTAAGAGATGTTGAGTGTTTTCATTGGAGGCAATAAGCCATCACACTGCCCAATTCATCTAATTAAGGACCTGTTGTCTCAACTTTGTTATTGCTATTATCCTTTTGTTTACTTTTTGTTCATTGTGTATAAGATCTGTGTCACTTCAGAATCACTGTCAAACCATGCCCGATGAAGGGACCTAAGCTGTCCAAAAAGCTTGCTTGTAACATCTTATATTTCAGTTAGCTATTAGAAGGTATCAATATTTCAAGAAGGTTACTTTATTTCAGCTATCAAAAGCAACAGGAATTTATTCAACTGGCTAACACTGTACAAAACTTTTTTCTTGTGACAAAATAAGCTCAATACTCACCAACCAGGCGCTTCCTGAAGCTCCTCTTCTCCTTGAGATATTTTTGCAGCAATGTCAGTAGATCTTTCTCCATGATCTCGGGTCGTACATCATGAGGCAGCAGAGCTCAGGGAGATAGAGTAATCAGTTTATTTTTTTAATGTGCTGAGGCAGTGAGTGGCTGCTGGCATGAGCAGCAGCGGGGAACAACTGGGCCTCCATGAGGGAAAATTGTTCAGTCCTGCACTGCTTCCAAAATGCCATCAACATGTTCAGTGCCAATGATACTATTGTCAGCTCCACTATCCCCATCTATCACCTTCTTGAAAAAGGTCTTCAGACCATAATGGAGAATTCAATGGGGCAAGACGAGGGGGCCAGGCCAGTCAACACAAGGTTTAAAGGGTGGGTTCCTGGACCACTGGTCTACCCTGTCCAGCCAGGGAACAGTTTAGGAGCAGGCGGAGGAGATGGGTGATACTCAAAGAAGTTCATGGGCATCACTGGAACGTTGATGGGGAGATGCAGAAGAGATGCAGAAGAGGAAGCAAAGCAGACACCTCCCACTGAGGACAGCTTGTCCTTTCTTCTGGGAAGCCTGGTCTGCATGATTTCCCACCCTGCATTGAAAGCTCTGTGGCAGCATGAGGAGGAGGAAGTCACCAACGCAACAGTGACACCAGCATGACTTTGGGAAGGAGAGAGAGTACGACCAAAATGTGTGATGCCATGATCACTTTTTCTCAAATTCCACCACCATTGAATGTCCTTGCAGGTGCAGCCCTTCATTATGGCTAGTGTGCTTTCAGAGCGCATGTTAACCCCTACCAGTGGTGTTATTACATACAAGAGGCTTCGTCTCTCTACAGCCAACAAAGACATCCTTTTTTTCATTAAGATAAACCAAGCATGGATACCACACATCTTGGTTTTGCCAATGTCCAAATAAGTTGCACATTTTCAGGAATTTTTTTTATTTCCACATCCCCAAACCATCAATTCCATATTCCTGGAACTTCGACTTTAAATTTTTGAATTCTTCATTCCCGCTATTTTAACTGGAAATTTTGGCTTTCTGTAATCCCGGAACTTGAATATGAAATGTTGTCAGTCTATATTCATGGAACTTGAACTTGAAATGATGACAATCTGCATTACCAGAATTTTAAATGCAGTGAGAGGTAGAGTATCTGGTTTTTCCATTTCCACGAAAAATCCTCTATGTAAATAACTGGGTCTGAACACCCAGAGTACCTTTAACCACTGAAACAATTTTTTAAATTGTTTTTTTTAATTATTATTTCTTTATTTAATTATTTTATGTTAAGTTATTATTTCTTTCCTGTTATTGCACCCAGGGCAGTATCCCTTACTATCCACATTTTACAGCCATAATTGGGTGTTAAAATTCAGGTCTCCATTGATTTCAATGGGGCTCATATTCTGGCTCAAGTTCATACCAAAGTCCAAGTCAAACCAAATTTTTCCCCAATATTTGGACAAACTTGTCAAACAGTCATCTACAAATCCCTTGTACCAGTGTGTCTGCCACAGATTCCCTGTACCAGTGTGTCCACCACAGATTCCCTGTACCAGTGTGTCTACCATAGATCCCTCATACCAGGCTGTCCGCCACAGATTTCATGTACCAGTGTGGCAACCACAGATCCCTCGTTCCAGTGTGTCCACCACAGATTCCAGTTACCAATATGTCTTCCACAGATTCCTTGCACCTATGTGTCCACCACAGATCTCTTGTACCAGTGTGTCTGAAACAGATCCCTCACACAAGTGTGTCCAATACAGATCCTTCCTGCCAGTGTTTCCACCACAGATCCAGTGCAGCCAGGCCATAAGCGCCCCTGCAACTGCCATGCCTTTCCCCTCCCCCCAAAGACTTATCCTTCCCCCTTTCTAAACTTTTTACGCTCCTGTCTTCAGCTGTGTGTCACAGTGTTGCTTTAGCCATTTTATCTGTTTGCATAAATGAGCATTTTTGATTAGATGTTTCCTTGGATCTGTTAATTGTAGGACTCTTCTTCTAGGACTCTCCTTCTACAATTTTGTAATTATAGATGATTAATAGGACACCATAGGATTAACATAATCTTCTTTACGTGACTATACCATTGACAGTATCATATCACTTGCCAAAATCTCAAAAATATTGTCTTTTCACAAGTTTAATTTATGAAAACTATTTCTACTATGGTCTTCTAAAAATATACAAATGCCTAAACTACTATCAGGCCTTTATTTGAAATTTTTGATGACTTTGTGACCGAAAAAAATCTATTGAACATAGCTTCTATACAATCGGTTTCTCACATACATCATGTTATTTCAAAACCATATTGAGTCTAGAAGATATATATGCCTTTTTCAGTATACGTTGCACGTCGAGCAGTGGTGGTTGGAACATCCATTACATTCCGCATTCTTGACCCTTGCGGCTCACAGTGAGGCTAATATTGGTTTAAATGTGTAACCCAATCTGTTATTATTAAATTTTTAAATTGCACTCAGTGATGCATGTTCCTTAGAGGCGTAATATCTGCATGTAAATGTTATCATCCTGCTCTTCCAATCCCCAGCCTCAGACACAGTAATTGCAATCCGTGCACTTTCTGTAATTGTTTGCAGAGTTAAATAGAAATGTTTAATTATAACGATATTTTGCTTTGGATTCTTTATAAAACTCAAAAGATAAGAAGCATTTGGTCATTATTTCAAACTGAACGGATTTTCGCTGTTCAATAAGACATGATCTAGAGGTCATTTTATGCTCCTGTTCAATGCTGGATCTAACGAAGTCATAAAATGAATTGTGAAAGGCTATGAGTCAGTGCACTACGAGAATATTGCTGAAGTCACTGTTAGTGTAATGTAATAAAATGCAGACATATACAAGATAAGCAATGATGTTTTTCAGTCCTATGAAGTAAATTTCTTATAACTTCTCTTTTTTTTTTGTTTTATATATAAACACATTTCCAGTTCACATGCTGCATTGATGGTTTTTGAGTTACCTGCCCTTCTACCATTGATGTTACCCTGTATGAAAGATAAACTTGTTACCCTGGAGGGTTTTTAGGGTCAGTTTTTGGGTCAAACTATATTTGAAAGTACAAATAACATTATTTTACGAACTCTAATAAGAGGTTTACCAAAAATGAAATGTTAAAGATAAAGGGGGATATTTATCATACGCCCATGCGCGAGCCAGCCCGAAGCATCAAGAGGCTCCAGCCTCTTGGTGTATCCGGCGGGGTCCTGCGCAGCGTTAATTTCTACGCTAGGCCATGCCTGGCATAGAAACAAACGCAGCCGATGAATTTTCACATATGAAAAATTTGCCAGCTGCAGTGAGTGTGCAGGCGCGGGGACAGTAACGCCCCGCGCCAGCCCACTCCTGGCCAGCCATGCCCTCCCCTTCGCCAGCCGCGTCCCCCCTTCATACCCCACTATGTCCCCCCTTCATACCCCAATCGCAAGTGCTAATAATAAGCTAGCATTTGCAATTATTTCAGGGCTTCTACGCCCCTTACCTGGCGCAGAGGCCCTGATAAATATCTTCCAAAGTATCCAGTGGATATAAACAGTTTATCAGCATAAAATACAGTATGAAAGGCGGATGGCTAAAATCTTTCTCCTGGAGGCAAACAAATTGTATGTAAATACAATACTGTTGCTCCAGCTAACATGTCCAAGTACACAACTAATTGATTCTTAGCCCCATTGGCTATAATAGCTGACAGCTAGATTGAATCCACATATTTCTAAGGTTCACAGTAAGGGATCTTTCACATTGGCGTTATTGCTCAGCTTCAGTCGCGCATCCATTGAATTTTGTCTCCGTTGTGTCTCCATTTTTCTTCCTTTTTGTCTCAGTTATGATTAATCTATTTTGTCTTTATGTCCGCAAAAAACAATGAAGGTTTAACTTTGCTTTGAAAACATCACACCTGTTTTTTTTTTATTTTTTGCAGACCCACAGACTTCTATTGCCTTCCATGATCCGCATCAGTGAAAAACATAGAACATGTTTCATAATGGATTTCTGCTGTGCTATGCTGGTGCTAAAGTCATCATGAATGAATGGGGTGGAGTAATACGGTTTTTAATAAAATGATTAATTGGCAAATCTTGATACTTGGGTTTTGATGGCCATAAGAGCTTCAACATGCGACTAGATGGGTATGTCTTCAATAAAGTAGATATTCACTTGCATATTGCCTGTTTTGTTGTCAAATATAGGCTTAGAGTTTCCCATAACTGACCTAGGGATCTGCATCAAGCTGCCTATTAGAAATGCAAAACTAAGGATGAATCGGAAGAACCATTTTACCACTTTTCTCTCCACAATTTTGCATTTCAGTTTTTTACTTTCCTCTTTCCACAAACTATATATTTTTTATTTTTCAATTGACAGAGACTTAAGATGGCTCGTTATCTGTCGGAAAAATTGTATTTTCGAATGGCATCATTTTTTTAATGTTCATTGTATTGGGAAGCTGCTATATGTATATTTTTATATTCTTTAAAGTTTTTATTTAGTATTTTTTCAGACCTCCTAGGATAATTTAACCATAGAGTGTCTGATGACAATATACTGCAATACAACTGTACTCTGACAGTGTAACTCTGAGTGTAATACAGATCGATGAATGACAGCCCTAAGCCGGCTCCCATCTGTCTTGACAACCCATTGGCTTTCTCCAATGACGTACGTAGGCCACCTATCGGCAATTCATCAGAAGCACTATTAGGTTAACTGCTGCAATCAGTGCCAGAACCATCCGTGGCAGTTACCAGCAGGTGTCAGCTGTGTAATACAGCTGGCACTCGCCGTGTATGGAGAAGGCTTAGCCTTTGAGCCCTCTCCATACTCCCCTTATTGCTTTATGATGTATAGTGGGGTACTGGTAAAATAGCATTTTGATGCCTGTTGGTCACAGACATATCCTTCCCTAATAGTAATGACCACAAATTACCTTATAAGTTGTGCCTAAAGTGCCCCCCCATGGTGCAATATCTGGTACTAGACTAACAAATACAGTAGTGCCTGTCACAAGTACCCTTGCAGTATTTGTGATAGATTTCCAGTATAATCTAGCATTCTATTATCTCCATGGTCTGGGCTCCTGTTTCTATATGGATCAGATGTCTGCCATCAAACAAAGTAGCAATGAAACTCAGAGAAACTCTGTCAATCAAAGCTGCTTAACTATTCGTAAACCAGAGCAGAGTTTACAGGAAACAGATTTGTGTGGTGTAGTTCAACTAGCAAGGACAAAATGAAACAAAATGACACAGAGGATGTTGATGGTACAGATATTATATGGTTCTCCTATTTCAGCAAACAAATGATATTGTTTGTGTAAGGCTATATTCACACGACCATATGGAGGACGTATATACGGCCGACGTATATTCGCCGTATATATACGTCACGCATAGGTGACAATGGATGCTCAAAGCTGTATGGGAGTGGTATGGTGCCGCACATGTGCGGCACCGTACCACTCCGTACCCGGGAGGAAGATAGGACATGTCCTATCTTTCTCCGGAACACGGCACCGTGCGCCATATATCACTATGGAGAGGGGCAGGGTGAGCAGGGGCATCGGGTGAACGTAGCCTAATTAAAAACGGTTTTCTAGATCTCAGATTGCTGTAATTTTAACCCCTTAACGACCTGGCCCTTTTTTGTTCTTTCATTTCCATTTTTCACTCCCTACCATCAAATATCTACAACTTTTTTTTTTTTTTACACTTAAAGAGCTCTGTGATGGCTTGTTTTCTGCATAACAAATTACACTTCATAGTTAGGGTTTTTAATATTCCATGTTATTTAATGGAAAGCGTGACAAAAATTCCAAATGCCGTGAAATTGATGAAAAAACTCATTTGCACTGTTTTCTTGTGGGCTTGGATTTTACGGCTTTCACTGTGAGTCCCAAATGACATGTCTACTTTATTCTTTGGGTCGTTGCGATCACGGGGATAACTAATTTGTATAGGTTTTATGGGTAAATCGTTTTATTGAAAATTGAATGATGTGTACAGGAGCACAGATATAAGTGACTCTTAGTAATCGTTATACTAATGCAAAAAATTAACCATAATATCAAAGAACAAACAGCAAGAGGTGAAGGGGTTGACAAAGACAAAGGGTAGAACAGTAGGGCCACACATTAGGGATTCAGGGAGGGGCAAACTGGAAAAGGTAATGTCGGTTAAGTAGCTCCTGAGGTGAGCCAAGCAGTCATAGCTGTAGAGGTCCTGAATGTGGACAAGGAAGACCAGGTCTTATGAAATGTAATGATTTTATCATTTTCCAGAGCCGTAAGCTCTTCCATTCTCTTAATATGGTTCAGACAATCAACTAATTCTGCCCTAGATGGTGGAGAGGATGACTACCAATGACACGGAATAACTGTATGAGTAGTGCTCAAGAACTGTCTATTGTATAGGTTTTATAATATTCATACATAATGTAATTTCATACATTTACAAAAATTAAAATTAACTTTTTTAAAATTTTGCTGTAAAGACCGTGCAAAACCATTATTATATTTTGATAAATTGGGAATTTTTGGACAACAAAATACCTAAAGTGTTTATGATTTTTACTGTTTTTTTAATTTATATGACTTCTAGTGAAAGTAGGATGATTTAAATTTTTAGGTTTTTTTAAATATTAATTTTTTTTAACCTTTTTTTATTTTTATTCTTTTTCAGACCCTCTAGGGTACTTTAACTCAAGTTTGTCTGATTGATTTTACTATATACTGCCATACTACAGTATGGCATTATATGGGGATTTTCCTCTTCATTCATTACAATGTGCAAATCACACATTGTAATGAATGAGTTAAAACAAGACAGGCTCTGGTCTTTGGAAGACCTGAGGCTGTCATGACAATGGTTCACCGTTTTCCGATGATGTCACGGGGATTGATGATCTTCACCAAGATTGCACTGATCCCTGGTGTTACCGTTAAGAGTTTGCTGCAATATGCAGCAAACACTTGCTATTGCGTCACGGGTCATTAATAGGTTAAAATGCTTCATTTTTTACTTCCTGTGGATAAATACCAGTCCACAGTCATGTGATGTTACAAAGGTGCATGGCTCATTATAACACACAGCTCTGATTACTCTCCTGGATATTACGAGCCGTGCACTTGTGCGACATCACATGACCAAGGACCAGTGTTTATCCACAAGACATAAACAATAAGTCTTCCTGTTGAATGACAGCAAGCAGAGATCTAGAAAACTATGAGGAATTGATATAGAAAGTTGGAAAATTGTATAACTTTTCATTGCACAAACAATATAAATTATTTGAAGAAAGTGGACAACCCCTTTAATATAGTGATATATTACTGCTCCACAACATGAGTGTTCTAGGTACAGTGAGATAGTAAACATAATAATATAACAAGTGCAATAGGTCCACTAATTAGATGGAACTAAGTACCAAATCACTGTAACAAAAAATCTTGTGCCAAACAAACAAATAATGCTTCATGTACATAGCAGAAGACTGTTTACCCTGAGAATCAGCCGCCCTGAATTCACTGTAGCTCACATACTGTAGGTAAAGGATTTAATTATTTTTTTTGTCTTATAGTATCCCAAATATTTATTCTGTCCATTTGCTTTTATTAGGAGATTTTTTTTTTTACCTTCCACTAATGTTCAGCCATTGTATGCATTTTACATTTATAAACGAACTGGACGTCACAATGTGTATGCATGGGAAATGATTTCTCAATGTGGTTTTATCTTCTCTTTATGTGGCTTTATGTTTTCTGCTTGAAATACTAGTGAATGGATTTAGTTGCCAGTAAGTGGAAAACATATTACAACAGATGTCAGACCACATGCTGCTTCTAAAGTTACTAGAAAACGAAAATGAGTTGAGGAATAGGATGGTAGAAAAGTAATGACTTGGAATATTGTTTTTGGAAGATGTAGAAGTACATACTTTCAAACAGACACTTTACAGGCGCACATAGAGAAAAACCGATGTAAATGGCATTGTGCCCTCATCCTGTTACAAGTCATTTTTTCAACTTCATATTTTTAGTAACAGTGGTAAATCCCTTGTAATACTATTGAAATCATTCAAAATGTTAGAGTCAGAGCTTTCTTTTTATGGTCAGAATTTTTACTTTTAAGCAAGATTTTAGACTTAAAAACTAATGAATAGTTACCCTATAACAGAGAGTTTAAAAGTGTTCTACTCTTTGGGGGACATGAATCTTTATTTCTGCTAGTTCAATTGTTTTTTCAGGTACGCCTTGGTCTGCACCTTGTGCAATGCCTTATGTATCTTTATGTTCCAGATGTTCTGTGAGAATTTTAACTTATGTATCTCTATTTTCTGGACTTTTTAGTAGCAAATCTGCACCTGTTCCAGGTGTGAAGTAAGGATTTTTTTCATGGACCCTGTTTTAACATGTAAATTTAGAATTATTTCACATGCTTTAAATGTTTATAATTTTGCAAATAAACCTGCTGGGCATTGAAAATTTGTGTTTTTTTTTATTTATAGATTTTATTGGTTTCTTCTGAGGGTGAGGTCACATGTGGCTTTAAAACATGCCTTGTGAAACACATCACAACAACTTTGAAGAGGAAAGTAGCCTAATTACATTCAGTCTCCCTGGGGTGTGACAAAACCAAAATTTGCAGTAGTGTCTACTCCTGTATTTTACCCGTCCCCTCCCATAACTTTTGTCCATGTGGATTTGGGACATTTGCTACAAAAAGTCTCAAAAAAGCCAAAAGGCGCACCTGCCAGGACAGGAAAAACTTAACATGTATCACAAGAAAAAAGACATACAGCTTTGTATTTCATGGAGAAAAAGCACTGCAGAAAATTGTTCCAAAAATTCAAAAGTAAAATAAAAATCACAAACAATCTGCTCAGTGCTTATCAGCATGGAAGGGTCTAGTAGTCGGAAAATCTGTGTTCCCATGGAAACAAACCTTTGTGAAAATTGTCAGTAACAATGCTGAGCACCTGTATGCTGATATTCAGGAACACATCAATGAAATGCCAAGGAACTGTGGGAGCACCCAGGCTTTGTTTACATGGCTGGAGCTGTAATTAATTGTGTTGGTTTATCAAACATGCTGATACATGCAATTTCTGGTTTGGACTCTGTATGTTAGCCATTATCTAGGACAAAGATATTCACCTTGTTAAGTTGTTTTATTTGCTAAAGCATTGTTTTTTGTGGTGGCTTCATGTTTTGTAGGTCAGTTATTTCCCGAGGGAAACTATTCTCTTGAAGAATTGTTAAAGGACTTGTCCATGGCTTATTTATTTTTTAAAAACACAAAATTGTTGCAAAATGCACAGAATTAGTGGCTCCCTCACCCCATTAAATATCATAAGAAATAAATCTAAGAGGTCAACTCATATGGGGTAAATATAGAACAAATTTAAAAAAAAAATGTCCCTTGAGCAAAAATACTACACATATAAATGTACACAGTACCTGAAATATATATACTACAAATATATACCTGCAATGTATCAGAAAACACGTGTACTGTAAATATTTACCAGCAATGAATAAACACCACACAGGATGCAGACAGTGGGAACATTGCTTACCCACAACCAGAGATAGGTGTTTCTTAACCCCTTAAGGGCATAGCCAGTTTATAGCTTAAGGCCCCTTCCACACTTGCATTGCATTTCACGTCAGAGTTTGATCACGGTGCGATCAGGACTTGGTCAGTGAAAAACGCACATTTGGCATCAGAGTTCAATCAGTTTTCAGTCAGAGTTTGTTCAGTGTCTCAGTTTTTCATGCGCGTTTTCAATGCGTTTTTCACGCGCAGGTAATGCGCATGAAAAGGACTCAGGACTGAGATCTATCTTTTCTCTGGCAATTGATGCGTGAATATCGCATTGCACTTGCATTGGACTTGCAAGTGTCTCAGAGTGCAATGTGTTTTTGATGCATTTCCATAGACTTGTATGGTGCGTTTTTCACACGCGTGACTTGCAAAAGTAGAGCATTCTGAGATTTAAATGCGCGTTAAAAAAAAATGCAAGACTGAAAAAGCCAATTGATTACAATGGGTCAGAAAATAATATTTCTAAAAATTCTAGATTTACATATAGAAGAGCTAGGACATTTAAACAGAAACTTGCCCCTAGCATACCAAAACAACTGAAAAAACAAACCAGCATCAGTAACCTAAACAACATTAAAAAGGTCACAAAATGTAACAGCAAGAATTGCCAATGCTGCCAAGTGATTAAACATGATACAGACACTTTTTAGTCTAGTCACTCTGAAGAAAGATTTTGTATAAAAACTAACATGACGTGCCAGTCCCGATATGTAATTTACTTAATTGAATGCCAGTGCGGATTGCAGTACATAGGAAGAACAACACAACCTCTCCATTGTCGTCTCAATCAACATAGATTCAATATTTCTCACGGAAACAACAAACATAGCCTATCCAGACATATGGAAGCGAAACACAAAAACAACATAAAATACAATATTATTCCAATAGACCATGTTAGTAAAGATACATCGAACAGATTTGAAATCCTCAAACGCAAAGAAATTTATTGGATGTTTAAACTTAAAACGTTGAAAACAATGGGCCACATTTATCACTTTTGTGCGCCTAAGTGTAGTAGTTGCGCCTAAATTCAGGCGCACTGTTTTGCCAGAATTATCACAAGCTAAAACCATCTGTGATAAGTATATTTTCTGCCTCTTATTAATCACTTTACTTTAACACAGTTTAGGCGCAATTTTGGCGCAGTTTAGGCGCAATGTTAGATTCGGGCACTTACATGTGATCCTGCTACAAGCTCCTCTCTGCTTCTCCCACAGCCCAGCATGAGAATGACCCCCACAGCAGCACCCAGGTGTGTGACACCCTGCATCCAGTGACCTCCTCAGCAGTGGCTTCTCCTGGAGGGGATCCCCCAGTGCTGGTCTCCTGCTGCACCCCTGTAATTCTGCACAGTATCCCCCTCAGACACACTGGTGATACTGTGCAGAATTACATGGGGGACACTTGTTTGTAGTATCTGCAAGCTTCTGCAAACTTGTGCAAACTTCTCTTGCTCTTGCTGTGAGCTCAGCGTTTTGCAGAATAATTTGTAAATAGAAGGTGATGAACTGTAAATAGAGTCTGCAGCTCCTGTCTGTAATCTATCTAATGTATCTATTATATGTTCCAGTGTCTGGCTGAGCTTTGCTGTTAGAAATGAGCTCTTCTGCAAAGGGGCTCAGTGCTTTCTTCTCAGATAACGCCACCTTCGGGCTGGAGTGTTTTTGCGCCCGTTTTTGCGCCTAAATGCAAAAGTCGCACGTGATGAATATCATTAGGCGCAGCAAAACATCTGGAAATGAACGATAGATGAGGGAAAGGTGGTTATTTTAGCTGCGCGGCTAATTTGACGTTTAATCGCAAAAATGGCGCAAAAACGGTGCGCCTAAACGAAAAGGCGCAAAAACAACAGAAAAAACAAGTGATAAATGTGGCCCAATGGGTTTAAATGAAGTCACTGAAACCATTTTAGTATGACATATATACAACTTTCATTACACCCAGAAATGGTACGCTTCATATAGATTAGACATCACAAAATATATTGTTCCCACTTACCAGTGTGCATAAGATGAATGAATCTATATAGTACACTCCAGATAGATAAGGCATCACCGAATAGTTCTCTCCCACGTACTAGGGTTCATTATCCCCATTAAACTTCCCTGTGCGCCATAGCATTTTGGTCCTTCTCGGCATCCATTTTAGTAGTTCCTCCGTCCGGATCGGAACGGGAAAGTACCGATATCTATAGTACACACCTATTTTAGGTAGATCATCCATTATATATGCAAGGTAAGGTCTGGTTAATAATGTATTGTATTGAAATCATGTTTTTTATGTATATCTCTTGATGTAATAACTTTTTAATCAATGTTATCAGTCATCTATTCACCAACCTGCATGGCACTCCCCGCCCCGGTACCGGGAACGCGCCAAAAAATATTGATATAATTGTCACACACATTCAGGCTATGTAATACAACTGAGGAAGGATCCGTTCCGGGTCCGAAACGCATCTTGTTTTTTATAATCGATTTTATTTAAAATAACTTTTATGGAATTATTGTATTAATAAACCACTTCTGGAACATATTGCGCCGGGTCTTCTGTAAGATCAGAGGGGTCGTCCATCGGGTCTCCAGGAATAGAGACCTTCCACTGCATTTATCTTCATCGGCACCATTACCGAAATCACGCCCCGGAGGCAGCATCCTGTTCCACTCTACATGCGACTATATGCGTTGTGCCATCAGCACAACGCCAAAAGGTGAGTGCACATTCTGCACACACACCATATTATACTCTTGGGGTAATCCACACATCGAGCGCCCCTCGCTCTCTATTTCTTTCTCTTTTCTTCAGTCCCATTCTTTGTATTCTGACATGCATCGCTTTATATGGATATAACTTTTTGAACACTGTTACTAATTAAAGCAATTATGAAACTGTATTTTCCTCACATGTTCTACTTCATTTTAGTGGTAAATTTTGGCTGATAGGTTTTGAGTTTATTTACAAAAAGAAAGAAAAAGTGATACATTTTTTGAAAAATTTTCGAAATCATCGCGCTTTCAGGCAGAGAGATTTACCACCTAAATAAGTTGCTGAATAACATTTCCCATATGTCTACTTTACATTTCATAATTTTTGAAACGTCTAGATAATTTATTTTGATGTCATGCCGTTTACAAATCGAATATCGGTTTTCTGTTTTTTTCCAAATTTACTATTTTGGGATTAATTACTGTTTTGAATGACTTTCTAAATATTTAGCATTAGAAAAACCCTATATAATAAACCCATTTTCAAATCTGCACCCCTCAAACTATCAGAAGCAGCTTTTAGGAAGATTGTTAACCCCTTGAGATCTTCATAGTAATTAAATCAAAATGGAGGTAAAATTTAGAATGGTCAAATTTTGTCGGTTATACGTTCATTAAGTCCTAAAATTTACACATTTCCAAAAGATAAAAAGAGAAAACCAATCTTAAAATTTGTTATGCAATTTCTCCCAAGTAAAGAGACCCCCACATGTGGCCGTTACTTGTTTTATGGGCGCACAGTAAGGCGCAGAAGGTATTCTAGCTGCCAGGATTTTAGCTTTCTCATTGGCCCATTTTGTAGGCTATAAAATTTTCACTTTTTCGTTATTGGGGCATGCGACAGCATGATTTTTTGCGGGATGAGATGCTTTTTCCAGTGCTACCATTTTAGGGCTGGTATCCCCTATTTTTTTTACATTTATTAATATTTGTTTGAGGAAGGGGAGGGGAGCATCAATTCTGTACTGGATTGTTTACTTTTTTTCTCCAGTTCACCGTATAGCTTAATAATCATGTTATCTTTATTCTATGGGTCATTACAGGGATACCATACTGGAATATTTTTTCTTATGTTTTACTAACTTTGCTAAATAAAACCCTAATGTGGGGAAAAATCTATAATTTTTGCATCGCCATCTTCCAAATAACATAACATTTTAACTTTTTTAGCTATGGAGCTGCTTGATGGCTTGTTTTTTGCGGGGCATATTGTACTTTGCAACAGCATCTTTCTGGAGTACATATGTTTTTTTTATCACTTTTTATTGTATTTTTTGTGGGATTAAAATAAAAAATGTTGGCAGTTTTTTACGGAGCTCATCATGCAGGTTCAATAATTATTTAGTTTTATTCTATGGGTTGTTATAAACACAGTAATACTATATAAAAGGGGTTTGTGTTACGATTTAGACTTTTTGTGCATTATATGTCTCTTTATTTGTTATGGGGCTTATGGGAATTTTTATTAATTTATAAATTTTTTTATTGAACAATGGGAAAACAACAAGCAATCATCTGATTGCTTGTTCATGATAATACTCTACAATACTGATGTATTGCAGGGTATTAGCACTTGCTTAGGCTGACACTGTGCCTTTAAGATGACGTCATAGACGCCATCTTACAGTAATGCCGACAGGCAGCCCTGGGGTCCTGATCGGTGGGCTGCCATAGGAATGTTTGGCGCCCCCGCAAGATGGCGCAGGGGGGTGGGCGACCGTGGGGCAGAGACCCCTAGAAGGCAGTTTAAACATCCGAGATCGGCAGCCTCTTCTTGATATTATTTATCCTCCTTGCTGTTTGTCCAGGCCAGGAGGTACACATGATGTTCTTCCCATCCTGGGCGCACTCCCGCAATGTAGCCTGTTGCAATGTAGCCCACCTCTACTGTGAGCATTCACAGCTGTGTCTCCACTATTTGAGCAGAGGCAAAGCTATGATACACTGCACATGAGCAGTCATGTCAGCAGACTGTGATAGACGCAGTGTGTGTAGTTAGCTGAAGATGCCGCTTGCTGATCCCGCCTAGTCAGAGACAGGGGCAGAAGAAACTGGAGGGACTAGGGACCACAAGAAGAAGACGGGTAGCCTTATCTCAAGAAAGGTAGAACAGGAGGGATTACTATATATATATATTTTAATCAGCTGGCCACAATATTTGATGTTAACATGGAGGTAGCCAACCCTTTTCTAATCCCTTAAGGACACCTTTTGGACACCAATTTTCCTTGTCCTCCACGACGGCACTGACAGGAGGGATTCCCAACCTCTCCAGGGGCAGGAAACAATGTGAAGCCAATAAATAGGGGTCCCTCCCCCTCGATCATCAGTTGTTTCCTGTCCCTGAAGGAAAAGCATGAAATCCTACTCCTGCAGGACCGTGGGAGTAGGGTAAAAGCCAACCTTCCTGGTCCCAGCGTGTGCGAACCATAGCCATGCTGGAGGGCTGATGCTGGAAGGGAGGTTGTGAGGGTGTGGGTTCCCCCCTCATCTTTTGACTACAGGTTCTCCTGTAGTCTGGGCAACTGGAACGCCTGCAGGCTTTCAGGGGCTCCGCCACGTGTACGCGGCATGCAAGGGAGGCAGTGCTGGGCAGCGCGCCTCCATTCTTCCTCCTCTTGTGGGTTCGAGTGCACCCGGACCAATCACAGATTGACAACAGACGCCAGCTCCTCAGGTCGGGGCGCCCGTTTGGGACCTCATATAGCCCCCGGCTCCTGGGGGAAGAAGAACAACAAAGCTTCTTCTAATGTAAGAGAACTTTCAGCCATAAAGGAAGCCCTAAAATTTGTCTCCCCTCAGATAAAAAAATCACCATATAAAAGTACTGAATGACAACTCCACAGCAGTAGATTACCTCTACAAGTAAGAAGGCACCAGAAGCACAAATCACATCAATATAGCAGACAACATGTTCCGCTGGGCAGAGGAGAATATCCTATCTATTTCATTTATTCATTTGTAGGGCATGCTAAATAAGAGAGCGGGCTCCCTAAGTTGAGTCCGAGTAAGGGAAGGAGAATGGAAATTCAATCCCAATATCTTCTCCCTCCTAGTGGAGAGGTGGGGCCTTTCAGCAAACATGTTGGTCACAATGAGAACAGGCAAGTACAAACATTTTGCTCTCTCCATCACACAGACTCCCCCTGGGGAGTAGATGCTCTAGCCCAGTCCTGGGCCCAGGACCTTCTGTACGCATTTCCTCCCTTCATTCTCATCTCCAGGACATTACAGAAGATCCAACAAATGCTACCTAATGCTTTAAGATTCCAGACCTCCTGTCTCAGGGACCAATTTATCATCCAAATCTACCTCAATTTCAACTAACACCTTGGAGGTTGAAAGGATAATCTTGAAGAACGGAGGCTTTCTGGTGCAGTCATCTTCACTCTTCTAAAGAGCAGAAAGGAGATTACGTCCTGAATCTACCTAACTTGGAATGCCTTTAAAGGATTGAAAGGTTAGGAACACTATCTCCTAACACAGCATCCATCCTAGATTTCCTACAAGAGGGCCTGGAAAAGGGTCTAAGACCCTATAAGTTGAGAGTGCAAGTAGCGGCTCTGAGCACCTCTCTGGACATCAACCTATCTGAAAATTCATGGATTAAAATATTTCTGAAAGCATCAGAAAGAATGAGACCTCAAGTATGAACCACCATCCCTCCTTAGCATCTCTCGGTGGTCCTATCCCATCTAACTACCGATTCTTTTGAGCCACTAGAAAAAATCTCTCTCAAACTACTGTAGGTAAAAACTGCTTTCTTGCTAGCAATTAAAAAAGCTAAAAGGATTGGGGAAATCCAGGATTTCTTCTACAAAGAACCCTATCTGATGATTCTAGATGACAGGATTATCCTAAAACATCATCCTGGGCTCCTTCCTAAAGTAGTGTCCAAATTTCATCTTCAACAAGAAGTTGTCCTGCCGTCATTCTGTAACTATTCTACCTCAACAAAGGAGGAGCAATACCACACTTTAGATGTAAGGAGATGTATCTTAACATATTTGGAAGCCACCAAAAGAAGTTGGATCATCTCCTAGTACAATTCCAGGGAAACAGTAAGGGCTCTGAAGCAAGCGAGGCCACAATAGCAAACTATCAACTTGAAGGATTACCCTTCCCCAAGCAACTAAAAGCTCATTCTACACGAGTCGTATTTACCTCCCAGGCAAAAAAAGCATCAGACTCTATCGAACAGATTTGCAGGGCGGCCACATGGATCCTACCACCTTCTTAAGACACTATAAATTGGATGTAGGGTCTGATCCAGCCCTTTCTTTCAGGAGGAACATCCTGTCTGCAGTTGTCCCACCCTAAAGAGACTCCTCTGTCATTCCTCCTGTCAATGTGGAGGACAAGGAAAAAATGACAATTACTCTCACCGGTAATAGGATTTTCTGTAGGACTCCACAACTGCACAGGGTTTTCCAACCCAAAATAAATAAATAAATACATAAAAATAATAATAAAAAAAAAATCTAGGGGCTTATTTGCTAAGGGACTGCATGCACACTTTCGTCAGACTTTTGTTTTTGGGTTTTGCGCGGCTTTTACAGGTATTTAACGCAAGTCTGCGCTGGGATTGTGTCGCACATGATCAGATTTTGGCACAGCTGCGCTGTCCTAAGGAAAGTCCTATTACCGTTGAGAGTAATTTTCATGTTTTTTCAAATCTGCCATGCGTCACGATATTCTGTTATAAATTTGGAATGCTTTATCTTATAGTGTTAAAATATTTTGTCATGTCATTATGACATGTTGTACTTAATATTAATGCTATATTTTAGTTTACATTTTTTGCACTTGTTTACAAAAAATGTAAATTTGATGAAAATTTTTAAAAATTACCATTTATACTCAAGCATAAGCTGATTTTTTTCAGCACAATTTTTGTGCGTAAATTACCCACTCAGCTTATGTTTAAGTAAAATAAAGTAAAGTACTCACCATTCCGACGCCCCGAACTGTACCTTTTCTCTCTTTGCGTGCTCCGGCTCCAGGTCAGCGTCAGCTTTGTGTGCAAGCAAACTTGTGCTTTGGGCTATAGCACAACTGTCTCGATGGGTCCACATCCCACTGCTAGTTATTTAGGAATACAGAGATGTTACTAGATGTTTTAATGCAAAATAGAATGATAAGCTGTCATAATATGCATACAATATTACTAAATAAAATGTAGGCTGACATGAGTTTTCCCAGTCTCTTTCTGTACCCAGGATGTGGTGGCAGGGGAGATGATCATGACATTGGGCAATGTCAGAATAATGTTGTACTTTATTTTAAATCATTTTTGATTGTTCCCAAATGTCTTTACTGAAAATGACAACTGAGAAAAAAACATTTGACTCATTATTAACCTCTTTGCTTCAGGAAAATGACAGCTGTCTTATTTACCTTCCTATAGTGTCTTGCTGCATCTTGTGGAAGAAACAGTGATTAAGCATTTAACTGTGCAATACTTCTTCAAATGTATAATGTACACATCTTACCATGACACACACAATTCCAAGAGGACTTATGGACCCTCCTTTAATGTTCACAGAGAACAGATTTCCCCAAAGGGAATGGGGTCACCCCTGTGAAACAGACCATAGTCTCACAGGAGTCTTGTGTTTTAAGCATAATTGGAGTCAACTACTTGACTAGTATCAGGATCAAGGGTAGTGGACCCACTGTACCACCGCAAGCAACGACGTAAACTGACACCTGGGAGCGGAGTCTTCATGGTACCTGGTTTTTACCAGAGCCCGCCACAAAGTGGGCTGAACTTTCAGCGGTAGGATACCACCAGGTCGCTCCACAGGCGCGACTTTGCTCTTGGTGGTGTACAATGCGAGGTACAGAATCGTGAGGCAGAATCGTGGTCGGGGATAGGCAGAAGGTCAGGATAGGCAGTACGGGATCAAAGTCAATGGCAGAGCAGGAGGTCAGGGCTGGCATCAGAGGAACATAGTCAGGAATGGAACTGGGGTCACAACAGTAAATCACAACACAAGAAAAGGACATAAAAAAACAAGCTTTTTTCTAGGGCACGAGACACAAAGATCCGGCAGGGGACACAGGAAGAGGCCAGATATTTAACAAGGAAGGCTGCCGGCCAGCACCAAAATCTTAGAGAGATGTTTTAAGTGGCGCTGGCGACTTTGGAGGCGGCAAAGAAGAGGTTAATACCCGCGATTGGTACTAGCACCGACCGCGGATGATAGCGATGTGTCTTTGCTGCAATATGCAGCAAAGCCCATCTCTGTATGAAGAGGGCTCAGGAACGATCGGCGCCTCCGGAAAATGTGTGGCCAGGGAGCTGGAGTTGGCACCACAGCCCTGTGTCAACACAGCAGCGTCACCATCCAGTGGCCTGGGAGAAACATGGAACAGATGTGGAGGTCCATCCTGCCTCTGCCGAAGGGAGTTGTTTGTCTTTGACATCATCTCCGGGTCCAGATACTCCAGCTCCACGCTACTCATGGCGCCAGCAGTTGTTGAAAGAGGCAATAACAAAGAGACAACTGTATGTGTCCAGACATCCTCAGGTGCAGAAGCTGACCATTCTCTTGTCCAAGTTGTACTGCAATCCCTCCCTTACCAAGTTGTGGACTCTGCACCCTTCAGAGAACTAATGGCTTGTGCCGAACCAAGGTGGAGAGTTCAAAGCTGCAATCTTTTCTTCCAAAAAGGCAGTGCCAGCCCTTCACAAATATGTAGAACAGAAGGTGGGCCATTCTTTGAGCTTATTGGTTTCTTCCAAGTTGCACGGCAGCACGGACATGTGGAGCTGTAACTACGGTCAGGACCAATACATGTCCTTTACGGCCCACTGGGTGAATGTGCTTCCTGCCCAGCAACACCAACAACTTGAACAAGAGACGCCACTTTCTCCACCACGTTGTCAAACTGCTGCTCCTGTGCTAGTGTCCGCCTCCTCCTTCTCCACCACCACCTCAGCCTCCACAAGTCTAAGTGCTGCTCCATCATACCACATTTGCAGGGCACAGCGGTGTCACTCAGTTCTACATCTGGTTTGCCTGGGTGAACGAATTCACACAGGGGAGGAACTGCTCCACATCATGCAACAAGAAATCAATCTGTGACTTTCTCCGCGACAACTGAAAATCAAACCATGGTGACAGACAATTGGAGGAACATGGTGTCCACGCTGCACCAAGGAGGGATGGCCCATGTGCCCTGCATGGCGCATGCTGGTTGTCAACAGGTTCCTCAAGTCTTCCACCCATCTGAAAGAGATTCTAAAAATGGCCAGGAAAATGTGCATGCACTTCAGCCGGGAGTCCCTCAGAGTCACTTGCACAGATGGCCCGCGGCATACTGCTTTGCCTAACTAGTGACAGCCGAATAGTCAACATCCGCCATAGGGATGACTTTTGACTCTCCACCCTCTTGGACCCATGCTACCGATCAAAAATGGATGACTTTTATTCAGCCGCCGGGAGGAAGGAACAACGTACTATAGAGAAATACTGAAAAGACCGTTGGCCACTGACTTTGTGCACCATTGTCATCCTATGTCAGGTCTGACCGAGGGATTGATGGTGGTGATCGCTCACGTACTACTACCATGGCTGCTGTCCCGTGGTGAGATGGGGGGGGGGGAGCAGTAGCAGCTCCATCAGCAGCAGCTTAAGTCTGGAGTCCTTAATGAGCAACTTCCTTCACCCGCCTAGTGAGGAGGGTAGCCGCTACCAGCAGCAGCAGGACATGGAGCAGACCCTGCACCAGCAGGTGGTGGCCTACTTGGACAGCACTTCACCACCCCAAGTAAAGGATCCTCTGGTCTACTGGGCAGCCAAAATTTACGGAGTTTGCAGTAGAGAAGCTGTCCTACCAGGCCAGTAGTGTGGCAATAGAGTGGGTGTTCAGTGTGGTGGGGGAGAACCCGCTTGTCCACCCGTAATGTGGCGAGACTGACCTTCGTCAAGATGAAACAGGCTTGGCAGCAGATTACATCAGCCATGGCGCCTCCCCCAAATGTTGCAAAATGAGCCTGGATTCCAACTACCTGCCTCAGCCACTATTCTGATGCTGCCAGCCGCCTGATGCCACAGATCTGCTGCCAGTTGCTCCATCAGCTCCATCTTTACCAGGGACTGGAATTGTCCACCATCTACACAATCTGTCATTGTACCACTCTGTGGCTTTACATATTGCTGCTACCTCCACACTCTGTCATTGTGACAATCTGTGGCTTACCAGGTTACCACCACTTCCCCACTCTATCATTGTGCACTCTGAGGGCTCCTGCTGCTGCTGACACCACCTCCACACTCTATGCTAAATCAATCATTCAGTATATAATAACTACCAGAGACTTTTTGTAAGGCCGGACACTAATGGCCTTAACCACTTTTTACCAGATCCTTTATAGCTACAACTATGACACCACGACTCAGGACATTGACGGATACTTACCATATATACTCGAGTATAAGCCGAGTTTTTCATCACAAAAAATGTGCTGAAAAACCCTATCTCCGCTTATACTTGAATCTAGAAAAAAAAATAAAGCCGATGTCGGAGCTGCGATGGATAAAAGAAGACTTGCCACGGTGTTGAGATCACCAGACCACCACCACAGCACCCCGACGTGCGTTACTTGTGGAAGCGACAGCGAAAAGTGGTGGTGTGTTGATCTCAACACCATTGGTAGGCACTTGTGGGCTACATTGTGCCCTGCTTTGAGCATTGGTACTGTCTTTACTTATAACTTGACACTCCTTACTTTGATACCCTATTGTGGGATGTATAGCTATTACTATTTGACCACCACCCATTGTCTTGTTGTTTCTGTGGTTTTAAATTTTTATTTCTAATCCATTTGAGTGTCATTTTGTGGTGAAATATATATTAGAAGGGGCTGTCAGGCTATATACTACAGGTGTCTGGTAGGCTATATACTACAGGGGTCTGGCAGGCTATATACTACAGGGGTTGTTCCATCACACGCGAGGAACTGCAGGAATCTCTAAAGGACATGGCTAATGGTAAGGCGGATTATCTGGACAAGTTTCTAGTGGAAATCTTTACCCAATACCAGGACCACCTTCTACCCGCTCTACTACAAACCTTGCAGATGGTACATTCCAACAACTCACTACCTACCTCATTTTATGATGCTACTTACAGGTTTTATTCCTCGATGTAACACCTCTGATAACCTTAGAAGAGCACAGATAATATTGCAGGTGGGTGAGGTGAGAGGAGAGGACTGGGCCTTTGATTCCATCGAATGGCCTTTCCTGATATCAGTGCTTGCCAAATTTGGAATAGGCCCTGCTTTCATCAAAAGGTTTTCACTGCTGTAATAGTAGGGAAATAGTATTAAATGAGCTCCTCCTACTTTCCTCTACAACGAGGCACCCATCAGGGGTTCCCTTGTTGCCCCTTTTGTTTGAACTGGCTGTTGAGCTAATAGCCCTATGTATTAGAGTAGACCCACAATACAAATGGGGTTAAAGTTTCAGAGACAGAAGATTGCCTCGGATTATATGCAGATGATCTCCTCCTTTTTTTGTCCAACCCTTAATCATCACTCCCCAGAGCAATTCAACTCAAACTGTAGATACCTTTGGCTCATACTTCGGGCTGTTGATCAACTGGAGCAAATCTCACATCATGTATTTAGATGTTTCTATACCCAACTCTGACCAGGTAATATGCAACTCAAGAGCCACTGACAGTTTCCGATATCTACGTGTGATACTAATTAGAACCCCTGGCGATGCATTGTCTGCCAATGTTGAACCCCTACTAACTCTTTTAAGAGAAAAGCTGAAATTATGGTCTTCAGTACCATTATCTGTGCCCGGGAGAATAAATTTGATTAAGATGGTTGTCCAGCCGAAGTGCCTCTATGTCCTACACACTAGACTCTCTATTCATTTCTTCTATATGGGGGTCCTCACGCTCCAAACTACAATTAGCAAAACTATAGTGCCCCAAAGACCTGGCAGGCATGGAGATGCCCAATATTTTCTTATATTACCTCTCAGGCCAACTGAAGTACCTAAAGGAGTGGCTATCTCCTCTGGTCCCCACTGGTCCAGAATCTTATCTAGCCACCTATTTGGGTGTACCCTCCCTGTGGCAGATTCTCCAGAGTAATCCTCCAACAGAGGCAGATCGCGGACAATACACATGACAGCCCGGAAGTTATGCCGAGCAGCGAAGGTGGAGGCCCCAGCCGCTGGTATTATATCTGAAACCCCACTGTGGGACAACCCTAACTTACCCCATTTGGTCCGACTACAGGACACCCAAATTATGAGGACAGTGAGAGTGTGTGTCCTGGGTGATCTGATCTGTATGAGGATAATATCCTGTTGTCTTTTGAGCAGCTCAGGGAAAAACACGATGTACCTCTTAACCGATTCTATAGATATTTACAATTTTGACATGCCCTCACTTCACAATTTTCTGAAACCTGTCTTCCCATCTCAGATTACCCGCTCATTGGTGTTATCCATTCTCACGGCCCAGGGGGACTGGTCTACATGATCTACTCCCGCCTAAAAAGCTATAGTCCTTAGGTGGATGGACCCAAGACCCCCAACACTAAGTATGTGGAAAGGGATAGTTAATAACATACAATTAATTCCATATGAAAAAGTGGTGTATAAGAATAGGAAGCACCCAGAAAAGTTCCACAATATTGGGACTAGTGGTGCTCGTCTGTCCTAAGTGATGCAATCCAAGCTGGGTTGTGATTATGTGACCACTGAGTCCAAGTGAGCAGTACTTTCAGGCTACACAGGAAAGATGTAATGGGAGGGATCTCTATAACTGCATGGAGTTGGATCTTTTTACTATTTTTGTGCTTTTATTACTGTTTTTGCTTGGTTTACAATCTGTATACTCTGCAATATATGTATAATATTTCATATCCAATAGAGTACTTGCTTGGTTCCAAAAAACCAACCCACTGGGCGGGTTTGTCCAGTCTGTTGTAAAGATCTCACAGCTAGCTGCAGATTACCAAATGCTCAACATTGTACTTTTTGGGGCACGTTTACTTACCCATCCCGTTGCGATCCCCGAGGTGCGTTATCCAGCGAGGATTCGGAGCTGCCGCGATTCACCATGATTGTGCGTCTAATTTCCTGCATGTGTCGCTTCCCCGCTGAGGTCCGCCGGAGTTCACCTTCTTCTTCCCGGTGCATGTTAATGCATGGCTTGCGACACAATTTTGAATGTTGAATCCCGTGCTTAGTCCAAATCAGTTGTGTTGTCCGACGGCCACGCCTCCAATTTGTGTCGCATGTATGCGAATCTGATCACATGCGCCAAAAACCCCAGTTAAATGCAGCGCAAAACGGAAAAAGTCTTGAAACCCGACGAAAATGCGGCCCCTTAGTAAATATGCCCCATTGTGTTGCTACAATATGAGTTAAAAAAAAAAATAAACATGCATATTAACTACAATTTCCATGAAGATATCTTTAGTCTCATGGCTTATGTGTACATCTAAACTGCAATGTATTTACCCGAGATGGACTTTTATCACTTACAGAAAAGCACTGATAAATATTCCATGTGGCTTGCTTCTTGCAGTTCACACAATAATGTATAGGCAGAGCACATATGCTCACCTACTGCAGATACTGTATATCTTTTCCTTGCCACAGCATGAGAAAATGAGAACATCACTTACTGGATTTACTCTCACCCATTTCATGCGGAGATTGCAAAAGACAAACCAATTACTTCCATCAGTTAGTGCATTGATGGACTCAAGCAATGAAAAGGTTCTTGGTTGTTTGGATTAAGCAGTTTCCGTAATCACGTACTGTATGTCCTTCTCTCGTAAGGGAACATACCAAAGTTTCATTCTTTCCTTCTCTCTTGTTGTCTCTGCACAGCAAGAATAATGTACTCATTTTAGCTTTAAAATTTCTCTACTACAAAGTCTCTGTAATTTCTTTTTCCACTTTAATAGTTTTGCTTTTGTGAAATTGCTGCTTTGAATCTCAATTCCTTTTTTTTCTACCTCAAGACAAAATAATATATAAAATATACCAATCGGATCTGTTGTGCAACCAAAACAAATCATAAAGTCAATAGTAATCCACTGCTTTACACATAAAACACGTCAAGGTTTAGCCAAATATGTACCATATGTAATACAAATGCCCAGTAACTCTTAATAGAGGTGAATATCAACTACTCCAACCGTAAAAATGGGATAAATTAGAAGGAATTTAATCTTATGTATCAACGTCTTATCATGTACAAGTACAACAACAATATATCTGTGATTTTCTCACTGTGCTTTTTTGGATCACATTTGTTACAATATGTACATTTCTCTGAATTCTATAGCCCATGACGTTATTAAGCAGATTGAAATTAGATGTTAAAAACACAATAACCTTACTCAGTCCATTTTTGTCAGTGTGTGAAATTCCAATAAATATGAGCCTAAGGCTACAACACAGAAGTGTTAGGGATTAATACTCCAGGTGAGACAGCTAGTTTTTTTTTTCTCCTGGAGTGGATGAAATGCCATGTAGACTTGGCAACTGTTGTGTTATCTCATCCTGACTTGTAAAGACCCGACTACACCAGGTTGTCCCTGTCAGAAATACTATAACGCACATTGCACTGTCCCATTTGGCAAAATAAATCTTTTTATTGTTCTACATACAGACATTTGATAAAATAGTTTGTGCCCGACTCAGACTTTCCCCTTTAATTTTGGCATCTTCTTGGCCCAAAGTGCAGTCAGGGTTGGCTTAGGGCAGGGCAATGTGGGCAATTGCCTAGGTCCCCCAGTCCCAAAGGGGGCCCCTGCTAGTGGAATATGGTTGAAAAAGGTTTTCTTTTTCCTATAATGCCCCTTGGTTTAAAGTTCCCGTCAGCATGTGTACAGTCATGGCCAAAAGTTTTGAGAATGACAAAAATATTATATTTTCACATGATCTGTTTCCCTCTGGTTTTTATGTGTGTTTGTCAGATGTTTTTATCACATACAGAAATACAAGTAAAATCATATTATGAGTAACAAAAGCTTTTATTGACAGTTATAATGAGTTAATGCAACAAGTCAACATTTGCAGTGTTGACCCTTCTTCTTCAGGACCTCTGCAATTCTCCCTGGCAACTCTCAATCAACTTCTGGACCAAATCCCGACTGATAGCAGTCCATTCTTCCACAATCAATACTTGTATTTTGTCACAATTTGTTGGTTTTTGTTTTGAGAATGATACAAATTTTAATTTTTACAAAGTCTATTGCATCAGGCTTTATAATGGCAATTTGCATATACTCCAGAATGTTATAATGAGTGATCAGCTTAACAGCAATTAATTGCAAATTCAATATTTGCCTAGAAAATGAACTTTTTCTCCCAAAACGCATTTCAACTTCATTGCAGGCCTGCCTTAAAATGAGCAGCTAACATTGTTTCAGTGATTGCTCCAGTAACATAGGTGTGGGTGTTGATGAGGACAGGGCTGTAGATCAATCTGCCATGGTTAAGTAAGAATCAACACCACTGGACACTTTAAAAGGAGGCTGGTGCTTGGCATTATTGTTTCTCTTCTGTTAACCATGGTTATCTCTAAAAAAAACATGTGCAGTCATCATTGCACGAGGCTCAAAAAAGTGTGGATTGCTGGCTGACTGGTTCCTCAGTCATGCCACACATTAATTTACAAAAAGCGTTAAGGAATGGCCTCACTAAGACCAATTTGTCAGTTGGGAAAAACTGTATATAAAATCAAATAACTTTATTCATATATATTCTTAAAAAAGAAAGATAGGAACTTAGAAAAGTACCACTGCACACAAGTGATTTAAAAATCTACAGTGAGCAGAGCCAAAGTCGTAAACTTGTTTCTGTGTACAGAGTTAGTATAGGTATATTCAGAGTGTCATGTGTCGTGCTGGTCAATTATTCATTTATAAATTGTTACTAGGGCAAGTGTGTCATCATTGCACTGCACAAAACTGGCCTAAAAGGGAAGAGTATCACAGCGAGAAAGATTGCACCTCAGTCAACAATCTATCGCATCATCAAGGAATTCAAGGCGAGAGGTTCCATTGTTGCCAAAAAGGCTCCAAGGCGCCCAAAAAGAACCAGCAAGCGCCAGGACATCTCTTAAAAGTGTTTCAGCTTCGGGATCGGGCTACCAGCAGTGCAGAGCTTGCTCAGGAATGGCAGTAGGCAGGTGTGAGTGCATTTGCATGCACTGTGAGGCTGAATAGATATACAATAGCTGAATCGTAATGTTCAGGTCCGTGCTAAACATTGTGGGTTCGGGTCCATGAACCCGGGCTTGTGCCACACACTAAGGATGTTGTTCCATCACCTCTCCAATTTCCACTCCAGATCCCTATACAGGATTTCATTGTGGAGTAATCGTAACAGAAACAGGATCACACTGTAGGTATGATGCACAGAGAATACAAACAGAAAACCACATTTTTGCTATGATCAGAATAATTTCAATGTTCAGTAATATCCTGGCGGGAAAGGGTAACTTAGTTATTCCTTCTGCTCCTCAAGTAATTATTATTCTGTATGTAAAATCAACACCAAAGATGGTCGCACTAAATTTTTATTTTGTTAGTTCATAAAAGTAAACTATTGACACATTCTTAATTTTTAATTTTTCATTTTCTTCCATAGTTTTTGCACAGAAGTGCCCATGTATATCCCCCACCGTAGAAGAAAAAGGTTATATATGTAATGCCCTGCAGTGAATCATTTGACAGTTTAAGGGAAATTTCTGTTACCGAATGAATTTAACTTCAGTATGTTACTCCAGATTTAATGGTGTAATCCATGTAAATGTGGTCAATATGCAGAATATTTAAATTAAACACAGAATGTATGTAACATCGCCATGTAATTGTTCAGAACAAAAATGGCTTTTCTTTCTACAGATAAGAAAAATTACAAATTCTCTGCTATGACTGATGCTTCTATTGTAATGCATTATGACTTGCTGAAGATAAGCCAAAATTGAAAAGTGAACCAAAGAATGCAATTTAATAACTGCTATCTTTTGGGAGAAAACAAGCTTGTGAACTGTATCCAGTACGGAATACTGAATTAATTTACGGGCAAATAACAGGAGAGCCTATTGATCCATCTGCCTAGGTCTGATCAATTCTTTCAATTCTTGTGTATTTCTGTGTGCAAAACTACAACATCCAATGTAAAAATAACTGTAAGTCTCTGTGTACAATGTAATAGCTGTTCTCTGTTACCATGCGTGTAGCTAAAAACATGGTCACAGCTGAAGTGTTACTAATGGAGCTGTGGCTGTACAGTAAGGTAGTAACATTGGAAGCTTTGGGTTCAAAGGACAAAAGTCAATTGCTCAATCCCCTCCACCATCCAAAATAGAAGCTAGCAGATAATGCATCTTTTCCTTCTAATATACAATTACTAAGGGTCTTTGCTGCATTTACTGCATTCACCTGCAATTCAAGAAAGTAGTCTGGAAATCTGCTGATCATACATAACTATGGCAGTCATGGTTTGTTTGTCATGGTCAGTAATTGTGAATGAGGCAATGTGAACCCTAGAAAGCAACACTGACATACTGTTGTGTGCCCCCTTGCTCTTCTTTAAACTTTCATGCCCTTGTTTTTACGAAAAAAAGTGCTTTAAAATTATCCAAATGAGATTGGGGGGCTCCAGGCTCCATTAACACCTTTGGAACCCACAGCTTCTTAGGCTAATTTGCTGATTTTAAAAGCCTTTTTTTAAGGGAATAAGAAACATAAAGAAGAGCAGATCCTACACTTACTCATGTAAGTGTGCTTGGTTTACAAACCTTCATCCTTCTGGTAGATGTCCTTTAAGTTACTAGCTGGGTCGTAGTGCATCTGAATGCTGTTATTGATAATGTGATCTCTGCTTCCATAGCTGGTAAGGCAACATTGTGTGATTTCTCCAGTCCTGTATTTCTGTACTGTATAGATCTCTCTATATATACGTGACGTTTTTTCATCCGTATGTGCGCGTATGGCACCATATCTGTACCGTACAGAATACACCTCCCACTGGTTCTGCATACTGCATGTTTATACAGCAGCATACGGTGCACAGCCATATGCAGCACATATGCAATCCGTATTACAAATACGCAACATGCAAATACATGAGAAAATAGGACAAGCTCTATATTTTTATAAAAATTAAACAAAATAAATCTAAATGCTAACATATTGGGACTATAAGATGCCTTTTTAACAAGAAATGGCACACGCTCTTGAATAATCTCTTGCACCCTGCATGTGCAATACACGCATACTGGGGCAGATTTACTTACCCATTCGCGATCCAGCAGCACGTTCTCTGCGGTGGATTTGGGTCCGGCCGGGATTTATTAAGGTAGTTCCTCCGACGTCAATTCAGGGGAAATCGGCGCAAATCGGAAATATTCGGGTAACACGTCGGGAAAACGCGAATCAGGCCCTTAGTAAATGACCCCCACTCTGTTTTTTTAAGTTGCACTCTGTTTAAAAGGTGTGTGCCACAATTATGTCAGACTTGCCAACATAAATGTGGCGTCCAGTGTAAATGCACACTAGAATGCTGCTTTGGGTTCATGGTATTGTGTCGTAACTGACACAGTACAGTCGCGACACAATACTGGCGCACATGCATCATAAAGAAATGTGCAAGCAGTTTGGATGTGTATTTATGTGCAAACTATGCCAGAATATTGCCACAAATACATTGCTATATGTAGGCCAATGTGTCTAGTGTTTGAGATATACTAACATTATTTATGTGGTGATGCAGCAATATATTTGTTCTCGTAAATCTGGGGCATGTAAGAACACGTTTTTTGCAAGCTCACCTGAATCAATGCCATTAGTTTTCGCATCAAATATTCTAATTCATGTAAGGTGGGTGTAAGAATATTATTATAAATATTTTTTAAGATTCTGGATTTATGTAGTAAAGTAATGACCACCACAAAGTTATGGTTTATTGATAAAGTTAAATTTATACATCTCCTTTTTGGATACTGTATGATGCAAAATGGTGCTAAACAATAGGAAGATTCTATGTTTACTTCCAGTGGCTTGTGTACCTGCATGTCCATCACAAGACCATGGACAGATTATCCACTCAAAGTAAACAGAAGCTTTCTATAGCAGGACAGCAAGCAGAGATCTAGAAAATCGTTAGGAATTGATACAGAAAGTATATTGGAAAATTGTACTTTTCCTTAAACAACCCATTTAATTATAAAAGATAGAGATGTAGTCATTAGTACTTTCAGTATTATCGGTATCAGGAAAAAAGGTGGGTCCTGATGACAGATATGCTTTATTTATGGAGCTCATTAGTGTGCATCTAATGTTATTCTTTGTTTCTCTGTAATGTGGAGACTATTTATTAAAGACACATTTCTTTTACTTTGTTTTGGTCAAAATACATTTAAGCTCTTATATAGATTTACTGTTAGTACCTGTCCTGCAACCGCAAAACCACAACCAGGCTTGGCGCTAGCTGTCAGACTAGGTAAGTGGTGGTGAACTCACCCTGCGACGTCCCTGCGGGCTAAGGCCCTGCCTAAAGCAGATAAACCACTTTGGAAAGGGTGACAGGGAAAACCTACTTTATCTGGCAGCTGCTGGATGGTGGAGTGGACAGGTAACCGGAATACAGATTTAGGTTAGTGTTCACACTGGTAACAGAAACCGACACTAAACAGACAGGAAGGTGGGGTCACACTAGGAGATAAACGATACGGAGGGACAAACAACAGATACAGACAGACAAACGGAGTCAAACAAACCGGGTCAAAACCAAGATGGAGGCAAAGGTACAGATTCGAATAGCAATTAGAATGGTCAATAGGCAAAGCAGAAGTCAATACCCAGAATAGCAAGAAACTCAATGGCAAAAGCACTAGATACACAGATAGACTGCAATAACCAGCACCAAATGAAGGGCTTGGCATAATATAAGGGAGTAATGGACACTACCTCCAGCACTGACTGGCTCATCCATACATCACTCAAACCGCAACTGCAGGCAAAACGAGTACAAAGACACAACCAGCTTTCCCAGGATCAGAAATAGAGCTGGTGCTGGCCAACTATTCCTTCAAGATTGCTTTTTATGTAGCATTTGGAATTAGAACGGAGTGTATATAGTTGAAGGTTAGCTACCAGAAATTTCCCAGCCATTTTGAATGTATGTCCCTGGACTAATAAAGTAGCAGATCCTGCCAGATAAAGTGGAATATGCTGACAATGAAAGGTCTGTTACTACTGACAGAGACAAGATTATGCCAGGGATAAACAGATTGGACATACTGCATTTTTTTTTCTTTTATATTGCACTGCTTCCTTAACAATAGGTGGCATGGAGAGTGACAAGACATGTTAAATGTCACTTGAAAGATCATTTGTCAGTTATAAAATATTTATGACTAACTTTAAAAGCAAATAAAACTATAACAACAAGCCAAAAAAGTGTTATCTGTACAAATAAAAGATAAAGATAGGTGTATATGAAACATAATAACACTGTGTATATGGTGTTGTTTTATAATGTCTAGTCTAGGTTTACACTTTGCTAGGTGTTGCCGCTTTTTTGTGCAAGTTGTAAAAGTGTCTTTATTTTTTTTTAAAAATCCTTTAAAATATTTAACCAAAGACACTTTGACATCCTTTCTGTTTAAGTGTTTTACCATATTTTCTCAAAGAAAGGCATTTTATTTTGTAATGAATATTGATTTAAGTTGTGACAACTTTTTTCTACAATTTTTGATACACATTAATTGTATTTTTAAAAAAAGCAAATGCACCACATTATTTTATTAAAAAAGCACAAATTATTTTGATAAAATCAAGCATTTAATGTAGCTATGAGGCATAGGTTAAATAATAAAAAATACACATGCTAAAGCAATAAAAAAAACTATCCTAGAGACCAAAATTGAACTAAGAAAATTAAGATAAGTTTAAGTAAGGTTACATCTAGTATAATTATTAAGTGCAATTTATGTTTGACTTTACTATACAGGGACAGAAAAGGTTATGGAAAGGTTATTGTCTTACTAGTTCACAGCTATTAATGCTGACTACTTAAACTCACTGCGATGCCCCAGTTCACCTGTCAAATATTTTTAAAGTCAATGTCTAAGAGTTAGTTATTTTGCTAAGCCCAACACTGATTACTTATGACAATATTCTATTCTCGGAAGTACCAGGTCAGATTTATTCTATCAGTTCTATCCTGCATTAGGTACAAATGCTTTTAGAAAGATAACTTGTTTAAAAGTGGATGTAAAAGACTTTAAAAGTACATCCATAATAGTACACCCATAACAGTGATCCCAAAAATACAAAGTATCCAACCATTGAATAAGGTCATGAAATTTCTAGAATTTGTGTTTTAGTATTTTTAGTATGGAATATAGAAATAAAATTTCCAAGATGAAAAAAGGAAGAATATGTTTCCAATGCCACATAAAAGAAGGCAGATCCCTGTAGATCAATGGTCAACCTCCCAGAAGCCGTTTGATATGACTTGGAATAGGAAAAAAATAGCTTTTGTCTATCACTCTGGATAACTGTCAAACCAGTAAGTCTTTTCCAAAAGTTATAGACACCCAACTGCAGGCAATGCTGTTTCTTGAAAGTTGGGGATTGAGTTAAAGCAGTCTACTACCAATAATTCTCAGCAGAGAATACATGACCTTTAAAGCATCATCATTTCACTTATTTTTACTTATATGTGTAAAGGATATGCTTTAAAAAAATTGAATATAGTTTATTAGGGGATTTTGTGAGCTTTTATTAAAAATCTACCTTGAAAACTCCCCATGCCCTTCCAAACCAAAAGCTGTCTTCACCCTGGGCTGTACAGATGGCTCACCGGTACAGTCTTTGTATAGTGACTACACTTTCCCTGCTGCTGCTTACATGTATATTTACAGCTAAATCTTTCCCTGCATTTAGTAAATTATTTATTCTTTGTTTACACACTTCTGGTGCTGGCTCCTCTATATACTTCCTGTTCCTGACGGCCACACCTACTGCAGCCTGTGTGTGTATGAGATACTCCTATATACATGAATGACACCCTGTATAATGATGTGACACTTGTCGTATTGGCTCCTCTATGTACTTCCTGGTGCTGGTCACTACATCCTCTGCATCCTGTGTGTGTATGAGGTACTCCTATACACATGACTGACAGCCTGTATAATGATATGACACTCCTGGTTATGGCTCCTCTATGTACCTCCTGGTTCTGGCAGCCACGCCCCCTGCAGCCTGTGTGTATGAGATACTCCTATACATATGACTGACAGCCTGTATAATGATCTGACATTTCTGGTGCTTGCTTCTCTATGTACTTCCTGGTGCTGACGTCCACCCCCCCTGCAGCCTGTGTGTGTATCAGATACTTCTATACACATGACTGACAGCCTGTATAACGATGTGACACTCCTGGTGCTGACTGCCACACCCCCTGCAGCATGTGTGTGTATGAGATACTCCTATACACATGACTGACAGCCTGTATAATGATGTGACACTCCTGGTGCTTGCTTCTCTATGTACTTCCTGGTGCTGACGTCCACACCCCCTGCAGCCTGTGTGTGTATCAGATACTTCTATACACATGACTGACAGCCTGTATAATGATGTGACACTTCTGGTGCTGGCTCCTCTCTATACTTCCTGGTGCTGATGGCCACACCCCCATTTCTTTAATACAGTAAATTACAAAGTTTACTTTTTACATATTCTCTATTGATTTATTAATTTTTTAAAAATGTAATTACACTTTGAGCTGCCAATAGAGGCATGGTTTTCCCATTCATTTCTTTGAAAAGAATATTTGCATATTCCTTCACCAGAATTCTATTGCCTTCTTACACCTACCACTTCAAGTGGTAGGTTTCCTTTAACTCTCCCAGTCATATTTGTATGGCCTAAGTGCCATATTAAACTCTTGCTCATATATAAAGCTTTCTCCTTATTCCTATCTCACAGTGAATGCACTAACAATCTTTGTGACATTTAAGTAGTTAGCAAAAAGCACTAGAATAAAGTGTAATCCTGGATTTAAATGGTCCAATAAAACGCAGAGCTGAGTGGGGGATGAAGTTGCCTATGTTCTAGGAAAGTCCCCCAGTCCCAAACGAGTGGGCCCCTGCTAGTGGAATAATGGTTGAAAAAAGGTTTTTTTCTTTTCCTATAATCCCTTGGTTTAAAGTTCCCGTCGCCATGTGCAGTCACAGTGAACTATCTTGGCCAAAAGTTTTGAGGAATGACAAAAATATCATATTTTCCCACATGATCTGTTTCCCTCTGGTTTTTTTGTGTTTGTGCAGATGGTTTTATCACTATAGAAATACAAGTAAAATCATATTATGAGACAAAAGCTTTTTTTGACAGTTTATGAGATTATAATTGCAAGTCCATATTTGCAGTGTTGACCCTTCTTCTTCAGGACCTCTGTCCATTCTCCCTGCAACTCCTCAATCAACATTCTTCTGGACCAAATCCCGACTGTAGCAGTCCATTCTTCCACAATCAATACTTGTATTTTGTCCACAATTTGTTGGTTTTGTTTTGAGAATGATAAAATTTTAATTTTTTACAAAGTCTTATTGCACATCAGGCTTTATAATGTCAATTTGCATATACTCCAGAAAGTTATAAGATGTGATCACTCTTAACCAGCAATTAATTGCAAATTGCAATATTTGCCTAGAAAATGAACTTTTTCTCCCCATACCGTATTCAACTTCATTGCAGGTCTGCCTTAAAATGAGCACTAACATTGGTTTCAAAATATTAAACGTGATTGCTCCAGTAACCATGGTGTGGGTGTGATGAGGAAGGGTGTAGATCAATTGCCAGGTTAAGTAGATCAACACCACGGACACTTTAAAAAAGGAGGCTGGTGCTTGGCATTATTGTTTCTCTTTGTCTTTAACCATGTTTATCTCTAAAAAAAACACATTTGCAGGTCATCATTACAGCTCAAAAAAGTGTGGATTGCTGGCTAACTGGGTCCTCAGTCATGCCACACATTAATTTACAAAAAGGGTCAAGGAATGGCCTCACTAAGACCAAATTTGTCAGTTGGGAAAAACTGTAATATAAAATCAAATAACTTTATTCATATAATTTCTTAAAAAAACGAAAAGATAGGAACGTAGAAAGTACCACTGCACAAGTGAAACAATCGTTTACATCTACGTGAGCGAGTCCCCCAAAGTAATGTTTCTGTAAATCATGTATCTGTGTACAGAGTTAGTATAGGTATATTCAGATATGTCATGTTGTCGTGCTGGTCAATTATTCATTTTTTTGTTAACTAGGGCAAGTGTGTCATCATTGCACTGCACAAAACTGGCCTAAAAGGGAAGAGTATCACAGCGATAAAGATTGCACCTCAGTCAACAATCTATCAGCAATCATCAAGCAATTGCAAGGCGAGAGTTTCCTTGGTTGCCAAAAAGGCTCCAGAGGCCGCCCCAAAAAGAACCAGCAAAGCGCCAGGACCTCTCTTAAAAGTAGTTTTCAGCTTCGGGATCGGGCACCAGCAGTGCAGAGCTTGCTCAGGAATGCAGTAGGCAGGTGTGAGTGCATTTGCATGCACTGTGAGGCTGAATAGAATTACAATAGCTGATCGTATGTTCAGGTCCGTTGCTAAACACTTGGTGGTTCGGGTCCATGAACCGGGGCTTGGGCCACACACTAAGGTATGTTATTTTCCATACACCTCTCCAATTTCCACTCCAGATCCCTATACAGGGATTCATGTGGAGTAATCGTAACAGAAACAAGATCACACTGTGGTATGATGCACAGAGAATACAAACGAAAAACACATTTTTGCATGATCAGAATAATTTCAATGCTCAGTAATATCCTGGCGGGAAAGGGTAACTAGTTTTATCCTTCTGCTCCTCAAGTAATTATTATTCTGTATGTAAAATCAACACCAAAGATGGTCGCACTAAACGCTGATCTTTTGTTCCTTAAATTTTTATTTTGTTAGTTCATAAAAACTATTGACACATTCTTAATTTTCATTTTTCATTTTCTTCCATAACTTTTCACAGAAGTGCCATGTATATCCCCCACCGTAGAAGAAAAAGGTTTATATATGTAAGCCCTGCAGTGAATCATTTGACAGTTTAAGGGAAATTTCTGTTACCGAATGAATTTAAAAATTAACTTCATATGTTACTCTCAGATTTAATGGTTTTAATCCATGTAAATGTGGTCAATATGCAGAATATTAAATTAAACACAGAATGTATGTAACAACTCGCCATGTAATTGTTTAGAAAACAAATGGCTTTTCTTTCTACAGATATAAGAAAAATTACAATTACAATTCTCTGCTATGACTGATTGCTTCTATTGTAATGCATTATGTACTTGCTGAAGATAAGCCAAATTTAAAGTGAACCACAAAGAATGCAATTTAATAACCTGCTATCTTTTGGGAGAAAACAAGCTTGTGAAACGTATCCAGTACGGAATACCTGAATTAATTTACGGGCAAATAACAGGAGAGCCTATTGATGATCCATCTGCCAGGTCTGATCAATTCTTTCAATTCTTATTCTGTGTATTTCTGGTGTGCAAAACTACAACATCCAATGTTAAAAATACTGTAACTCTCTGTGTACAATGTATAGCTGTTCTCTGTTACCATGCGTGAGCTAAAAAACATGGTCACAGCTGAAGTGTACTAATGGAGCTGTGGCTGTACAGTAAGGTAGTAACATTGGAAGCTTTTGGGTTTCAAGGACAAAAGTCAATTGCTCATCCCCTCCACCATCCAAAATAGAAGCAGCAGATAATGCATCTTTTTCCTTCTAATATACAATTACTAAGGGTCTTTGCTGCATTTACTGCATTCACCTGGCATTCAAGAAGTAGTCTGAAATCTGCTGATCATGCATAACTATGGCAGTCATGGTTTTGTTTTTCTGGTCAGTAATTGTGAATGAGGCAATGTGAACCCTAGAAGAGCAAACATGACATACTGTTGTGTGCCCCCGTTGGGCTGCTTCTTAAAACTTTCATGTCCCTTGTTTTTACGAAAAAAAGTGCTTTAAAATTATCCAAATGAGATGGGGGGCTCCAGGGCTCCATTAACACCTTTGGAACCCACAGCTTCTTAGGCTAATTTGCTGATTTTAAAAGCCTTTTTTAAGGGAAATAAAAACATAAAGAAGCAGAAATCCTACACTTACTCATGTAAGTGTGCTTGGTTTTACAAACCTTCATCCTTCTGGTAGATTGTTACTAGCTGGGGTCGTAGTGCATATGAATGCTGTTATTGATAATGGTGATCCTGCTTCCATAGCTGGTGCCCTCATAGTAAGGCAACATTGTGTGATTTCTCCAGTCCTGTATTTCTGTCTGGTATAAGATCTCTCTATATATACTGAAGTTTTTTCATCCGTATGGTGCGGTTGATGCCACCAATATCTAGTAACCGTACAGAATCACCTCCCACTGTTCTGCATACTGCATGTTTATACAGCAGCATACGGTGCCACAGCCATATGCAGCAATATGCAATCCGTATTATCCACGCAACATGCAAAAACATGAGAAAATAGGACAAGCTCTATATTTTTATAAAAATTAAAAACAAAATAAATCAAATGCTAACATATTGGGACTATAAGATGCCTTTTTAACAAGAATGGCACACGCTCTTGAATAATCTCTCTGCACCCTGCATGTGCAATACACGCATACTGGGGCAGATTTACTTACCCATTCGCGAATCCAGCCAGCACGTTCTCCTGCGGTGGTTTGGGTCCGGGCGGGATTTATTAAGGTAGTTCCTCCGACGTACAATTCAGGGGAATCGGCGCAAATCGGAAATATTCGGGTAACACGTCGGAAACGCGAATCAGGCCCTTAGTAAATGACCCCCCTCTGTTTTTTTAAGTTGCAGCATCTGTTTAAAAGGTGTTTTGCCACAATTATGTCAGACTTGCCAAACTAAAGTGGCGTCCAGTGTAAATGCACACTAGAATGCTGCTTTGGGTCATGGTATTTGTGTCGTAACTGACACATAACGTCGCGACACAATACGGCGCCATGGCATCATAAAGAAATGTGCAAGCAGTTTTGGAGTGTATTTATGTGCAAACTATGCCAGAAATATTGCCACAATCATTGCTATATGTAGAGCCAATGGTCTAGTGTTTGAGATTACTAACATTAATTTATGGGAATGCAGCAATATATTTGTTCTCGTAAATCTGGGGGCATGTAAGAACAACGTTTTTTGCAAGCTCACCTGAATCAATGGCCATGTTTGGCATCAAAATTTCTAATTCATGTAAGGTGGGTTTAAGAAATATTATTAATGTATGTTTTTAAGATTCTGGATTTATGTATAAAGTTATGACACCACAAAGTTATGGTTTATTGATAAAGTTAAATTTTAATCACTCCTTTTTGGATAGTATAAGCAAAATGGGTGCTAAACAATAGGAAGATTCTATGTTTACTTCCAGTGGCTGTGTACCTGCAGGTCCATCACAAGACCCATGGACAGATTATCCACTCAAAGTAAACAGAAGCTTTTCTATAGCAGGACAGCAAGCAGAGATCTAGAAAATCGTTAGGAATGATGTACAGAAGTATATTGGAAAATTGTACTTTTCCTTAAACACCCCGTTTAATTATAAAATATAGAGAAGTAGTTATTAGTACTTTTCAGTATTATCGGTATCAGGAAAAGGGGGTCCTGATGACAGATATGCTTGTATTTATGGAGCTCATTAGTGTGCATCTAATGTTATTTCTTTGTTTCTTCCTCTCTGTAATGTGTGAGACTATTTATTAAAACACATTTCTTTTACTTTGTTTTTGGTCAAAATACATTTAAGCTCTTATATAGATTTACTGTTAGTACCTGTCCTGCAAAACCGCAAAACCACAAACCAGAACCAAAACCACAGCTGTTCAGACTAGGTAAGTGTGGTGAACTTACCGACTACCCTGCGACTCCCTGCGGGCTAGGCCCTGCCTAAAGCAGAATAAACCACCCTGGAAAGGGTGACAGGAAAAAACTTACTTTGTCTGCAGCTGCTGGATGGTGGAGTGGACAGGTACCGTAATACAGAATAGGTTAGTGTTCAACACTGGTAACAGAAAACTGACACAGACAGACAGGAAGTGGGGTCACACTAAGGAATAGAAAACGATACGGAGGGACAAACACAGATACAGACAGACAAACTGATCAAACAAACCAGGGTCCAAAACAAGATGGAGGCAAAGGTGCAAGTTCTATAGAAAATAGAATGTCAGTAAGCAAAGCAGAGTCAATACCCAGAATAGCAAGAAACAATGCAAAAGCCACTAATACACAATAGACTGCAATAACCAGCACCAATGAAGGGCTTGGCATAATATAAGGGAGTAATGGACACTACCCCCAGCACTGACTGGCTCATCCATACATCCACTCAAACCAACGCAAACTGCAGGCAAAACGAGTACAAAGACACAACCAGCTTTCCCAGAATCAGAAATAGAGCAGTCATCACAGGCAGCACTGGGGGCTCGTTATTCGAGACGAGCACTCGAGCATCTGGAAAAGTTTGTCTCGAATAACGAGCACCCGAGCATTTTAGTGCTCGCTCATCTCTATTTAAAACACCTTTGGAAGAAACCACTGATGTTCTTTGGGCACACAATAGCCCTTAGTCTTAGCCAGCCAGTTACAATCACTTCTCTTATTCTACTCCAAGTGTCCAAGCGATCTTCCGGTCCCCTTGCACTGTGGAGGATAACACATGATTGGATGATATGTCTACCGCAAGGAACAGTTGAGCTGTGCTGGCCAACTATTCCTTCAAGAGGGAGTGTATATGTTTGAAGGTTAGCTACCAAAATTTCCCAGCCATTTTGAATGTATGTCTCTGACTAATAAAGTAGCAGATCCTGCCAGTAAAGTGGAATATGCTGACAATGAAAGGTCTGGTTACTACTGACACAGACAAATTATATGCCAGGGGAAATAACAGATTGGACATACTGCTTTTTTTTTTTCTTTTATATTGCACTGCTTCCTTAACAATAGGTGGCATGGGAGTGGACAAGACAGTTTAAATGTCACTTGAACGATCATTTGTTGTCCAATTTTTTTTAGAAAAATATGTATGACTACTTTAAAAAACAAATAAAACTATAAACAAAGCCAAAAAGTGTTATCTGTATAATAAGAAATAAGATGATGTAAATAGGAACATAATAACACTATGTATATGGCGTTGTTTTATAATGTCTAGTCTAGTTTAACTTATGCTAGGTGTTGCCGCTTTTTTTGTGCAAGTTGTAAAAAGTGTCTTTTATTTTTAAAAAAAAATCCTTAAAAAAAATATAACCAAAGACACTTTGACATCCTTTCTGTTTAAGTGTTTTACCATATTTTCTCAAAGAAAGGCATTTATATTTGTAATGAACATTGATTTAATTTTGTGACATTTTTTTTTTTTTTTTTCAAACATTTTTTTGATACACATTTAATTGTGTTTTAAAAAAGCAAAGCACCAACATTATTTTAATTATTTTTAAAAAAGCACAAATTATTTTGATAAAATCAAGCATTTATGTAGCTATGGAAGGCATAGGTTAATATAAAAATACACATCATGGCTAAGCAATAAAAAAAAACTATCCTAAGAGACCAAAATTGAACTAAAAATTAGATAAGTTTAAGTAGGTTACATCTAGTATAATTATTAAGTGCAATTTATGTTTGACTTTACTATACAGGGACAGAAAAGGTTATGGAAAGGTTATTGTCTTAACTATTTCACCAGCTATTAATGCTGACTACTTAAACTCCACTTGCGATGCCCCAGTTCACCTGTCAAATATTTTAAAAAGTCCATGTCTAGAAGTTAGTTATTTTGCTAGAGTAAGCCCAACATATTACTTATGACAATATTCTATTCTCGGAAGTACCAGAGTCAGATTTATTCATATCAGTTCTATCCGCATTAGTACAAATGCTTTTAGAAAGATAACTTGTTAAAAAAGTGGATGTAAAGACTTAAAAAAGTACATCCATAATATAACACCCATAACAGTGACCCAAAATACCAAGTATCCAACCATTGAATAAGGTCATGAAATTTCTGAATTGTGTTTTAGTATTTTTAGTATGGAATATAGAAATAAATTTCCAGGATGAAAAAAGGAAGAATATCGTTTCCAATGCCACATAAAAGAAGGCAGATCCCTGTAGAATCATTGTCAAACCACCCAAAGCCGTTTGATATGACTTGGAATAGGAAAAAATAAAAATATTCCTCTAATAACTAAGATCACATATTTCAGTACCCCCATTTTTAAAAGAAGCTTTGTTATCACTTTTAAGAACGTCAAAAACCATTAATTCTTTTTTTTCCAAAAGTTTAGACACCCACTGCAGGCAATGCGTTTTTTCTTGAAAGTTGGGGATTAGTTAAAGCAGTTCCTACTACCAATAATTCTCAGCAGAAGAAACATGACCTTTAAAGCATCATCATTTCACTTATATTTTTACTTATAGTGTAAAGGATATGCCTTTAAAAAAATTGAATATAGTTATTAGGGGATTTGGGTGACTTTTATTAAAAATCTACCTTGAAAACTCCCCAGTCCCCTTCGCAAACCAAAAGCTGTCTTCTCACCCTGGGCTGTACAGATGGCCTCACCGGTACAGTCTTTGTATAGTGACTGCACCTTTCCCTGCTTCTGCTACATGTATATTTACCTAAATCTTTCCCTGCCTTTAGTAAATTATTTATTTCTTTGTTTACAACACTCTAGTGCTGGCTCCTCTAATATACTACTTCCTGTTCCTGACACACGCCTCCCCCTGCAAGCTTGTGTGTGTATGAGATACTCCTATATTACATGATGACAGCCCCTGTATAATGGGTGACACTTGTCCGTACTGCTCCTCTATGTACTTTCCTGGTGCGGCCACTACATCCTCTGCATCCTGTGTGTGGTATGAGGTACTCCTATACACATGGAGAACACAAAAAGAATCCAGCTCAACCTCAAACCATATAGGGAAATCCAACGAGGCACGGACTGCCCTACTGCACAGGCGCGCTCAAGCCAACAAGGTTGAAAAAAAGATTCCTTGTCCAGCTTCGTCCAAGATATTCCAAGCCTTTATTTAGGGCATAATTTTAAAATCCCAGAGTGTTACAAGGCCAACGCGTTTTTCAAACGTTGGACCCGTTCTTATCATGGCCATCTTTTTTTTCCACGCTTATTGACTCCTATACACATGCCAGACAAGCCTTTATAATGATCTGACATTCCTGGTGCTGGCTTCTCTATATACTACTTCTCCAGGTGTGTGCGGCCACACCCCCTACAACCTGTGTGTGTATGAGATACCCCTCTACACATGACTGAACAGCCTGTTTAATGATTTTGACACCTTCTGTGCTGGCTCCTCTATGTGTACTTCCTGGTGCTGACGTCACACCCCCTGCCCCCCTGTGTTGTGTATCAGATACTCCTATACACTGACTGACAGCCTGTATAATGATGTAACACTTCTGTGGCTGGCCTCTCCTCTAACACTTCCTGGTGCTGATGGCCACACCCCCATTTTTCTTATAAAGTAATTACAAAAGTTTACTTTTAACATATTCCTCTATTGATTATTTATATTTTTTTTAAAAATGTAATTACACTTGAGCTGCCAGTAGAGGCCATGGTTTTCCCCATTCATTTCTTGAAAAGAATCTTTTGCATATCCTTCCACCAGAAATTCTCTGCAGAGGATGCAAGACTCTGTATGCCTGCATCGGGGGCCAAAATGTGTTTTCTTAAAGAGTTTAATTCCCCTTTTCTTGTAACAACATGTACATAAATATACAATGAGGAAGACATGAAAACTGTCTAAAAACAAAACTGTCTTTTTGTCTATGGCAGCCAATTTAAGAAAGAAAGTTTTCCATTTTTCAATGCAAGATATTCATATTGAAGGTGTGCTTCAGTGGGTGTTGGAAACAAAGACGATTTTCTTTGTTTTATGTGTTTATTTGTACACTCATTCGAAGTTCTTTTTCTGCATAAGGCCCCAAGATATAAAATACCCAATTACAAGGCGGTCCCCCCTACTTAAGAACACTCGGACTTACATATGGCCCCTAGTTACAAACGCACCCTCTGGATATTGGTCATTATTTGTACTTTAGTCCTAGGCAACAATAATCAGAACTTGTAACAGTTATCACAGGTGTCTGTAATGAAGCTTTATTGTTAATCCTGGTTAATCCCATGTTCCCTTTAATTGGTATAAGGAAAAAATATTCCTTGGGATTATAAAGGGCTGATTCTAATAGTGGAGAGCACAAGGGTTTTTCCCTGTCTCAGCAGTTGTAATCCCGTACTTTTATACTTTCCTTTCCTTGCTTGGTACACAGACATGATTTTAAAAGGAAACCTACCCACTTGAAGTGTAGGTGTAAGAAGGCAATATCGAGCCCCAGCTCCGGTGAGCTGGTGCGGAGCTTATTTTTGTTAGTGTTTTAAACCGCTGTAATCCCAGGTTTAAACACTTTTTAAACTTAATGGCCGAAGCTGCTTCGGTGCAACCATGCGCGCAACACCGTGCACACGGATCTCTTTCACTTCCTTATTAGCCGCGTGCACGTCGCACGCCATGGTGCCGCCGAAGCACTTCGGCCATAAAGTTTAAAAAGTGTTTTAAACCGCGATACAGCGGTTTTAAAACACTACAAAAATAAGCCTCCGGGTACACCTCACCCTGGTGGTTTTCCTTTAACATCTCCCAGTCATATTGTGATGGCCTAAGTGCCATATTAAACTCTTGCTCATATATAAAGCTTCTCCTCTCCATATTTCCCCCTATCTCACTGGGAATGCACTAACAATCTTTGTGACATTTAAGTAGTTAGCAAAAAGCACTAGAATAAAAGTGTAATCCTGGATTTAAATGGTCCAATAAAACGCAGAGCTTTCTCTGTAATAAGCAGTCATGGTCTGCCTAGAAATTACAAAGGAACCTCTAATTGAGATTTTGTAGAGACGGAAATTTTGGCACTTGTCACCTCTCAGTCATTTGTTTAAATAGGCAGAAGAGGAAAAAAACACTTAGCCAAGCAATTAGTCTGTATTTTAATTGACTGGAGAGATCTGATTTCTAATGAGAACAGGCCATCATCAATGGTTTTGAAATTCTTAGTCATGTAATAGGCCTCATCATTTTAACATGCTTCGTCATCTCATTTCCGGCAGTAATGTGATATTTACTAACAGTCTTAGCTTTTATTACACACATTTATTTTTAATAAGAGAATTGTTACCGTACTTATTTGATCACAAATTTGTTTGGGAAAATGTCTTGTTCTTTGTAAAGCTGACATGTTAATTTCAGGGTAATTATATCAGAAGTTCCCTCAGCTAAAACATCAGCTAATTTTCTAATAATGCAATGCACATTACTTTTTGATTAACCCTCTCTTATATAATTAGAACATAGGCAGTCATTTACTATATACTATATTTAAATATTATAAGTAGATATCTTTATTTCTGCTGGTTGTTTTCTTTCATTTTAGAGACTTTTCTTATATTTGCAATTTTTCACTGTGACTTTTGCCGTCGTTTCTCGAGTACACCTTTGTCTGTACCTTGTGCCCTGTGCCTTATGTACCTTTATTTTCCAAATCTTTATTTTTCACGATTTTTGCAACTTTCCAGGTGCAAATCTTCACCTGGTCCAGGGGAGGTGCAGATGAAGGATTGTGTACACTGCTGAAGTGCAGTTGCACAGCTACTCGCCACAAAAGGGCATTGTACGGTTTATGGAAGGATAATATTTTTTTTTTTTTTTCTTGGAACCTGTTTTGACATGTTAAATGTAATTAGTTCACACAATTTAAATGTTTACAATTTTGCTCATCGACCTGGCCAGGCACTGGAAGTTTGGGCTTCTCGTTTTTTTAAATTATGACATTTTTGCATTTACAATTTTTTGAAATGTACTTCTTCTACGGGTGCGGTCACACTAGGCGTTTGCAATTCGTTTTTTAAATGCCTTGCAGAAGCACATGCATTTTACATTTTACCACTTGTCTGGTTAGAAATATTTCATATCCACTAGAGTACTTGCTTTGTTCCAAAAACCAACCACTGGGTGGTTTGTCCAGTATGGTGTAAAGATTCACAGCTAGACTGCAGATTACCAAAGGCTCAACCTTTGTACTTTTTTTTATGTATTGGGGCCACGTTTACTTACCCTCCCGTTGCGTCCCCGAGGTGCGTATCGGCGAGGATTCGGAGATGCCAAGATTCACCATGATGTTGAGTCTAATTTACTGCATGTGTCGATTCCCGCATGAGGTCCGCCGGGTTCACCCTTCTTCTTCCCGGTGATGTTCAGGCAGGCGCGACACACATTGAATGTGAATACCGCGCTTAGTCCCGACTCAGTTGTGTTGTCCGACGGCCCAGCCTCCAATTGTGTAGATGTAGGCGAATCTGATCACATGCGCCAAAAACCCCGTTAAATGCAGCGCAAAACGGGAAAAGTCTTTAAAACCCGACGAAAATGCGGCCCCTTAGTTAAATAGCCCCATTGTGTTGGCGACAATATGAGTATTAAAAAAAATAAACGAATGCATATCTAAAACACTTTCCATGAAGATATCTTTAGTCTCCCTGGCTTAGTGTAATCTAAACTGCAATGTATTTACCCGAATGGACTCACTCTCACTTACAGACAAGCACTGATAATATGAGTGGCTGCCTTCTTGCGTCACACAATAATGTTAGGGCAGAGGCACATATGCCCTCACCGACTGCAGTATGTATATATTTTCCTTGCCACAGCATGAGAAAATGAGAACATAATTATGGGATTTCCCTCACCCGATTCATGAGGGAGATTGCAAAAGACAAACAATTTACTTTCCATCGTTAGTGCATTGTGGACTCAAGCATGAAACAGGTTATTGGTTGTTTGGATTAAGCAGTTTCCGTAATCACGTACTGATGGTCCTTTCTTTTTTTTTTTTTTTTTTTTTTTTTTATTCGTACGGAACATTACAAAGTTTCATCTTTACTTCTCTCTTGTTGTCTCTGCACAGCAAGAATATGTACTAATTTAGCTTAAATTCTCTATACAAAGTCCTGTAATTCTTTTTCCACTTTACTACGTTTGCTTTTGTGAAATTGCGAATTGAATCTCAATTTAGTTTTTTCTACTCAGACAAAATAAATATAAAATATTACAATCGATCTGTTGTGCAACAAAACACACATAAAGTTCAATGTAATCCACTACTTACACATAAACACGTCAAGGTGGGCCAAATAGACCATATGTAATTACAAAGGGCCCAGTAAACCCTTAATACGGTGAATATCAACTACTCCAACAGTAAAATGGCATAAATTGAAGGAATGTCATATTCTGTATCAGTCTTATCATGTTACAAGTCAACAACAAATATATCGTGATTTCTCACTGTGCTTTTTTGGATCACATTTTGCTACAATATGTACATTCTCTGATTGCTATTTTGCACATGACGTTATTAAGCAGATTGAAATTAGATGTTAAAAAAAACACAACTTAACCTACTCAGTCCCTTGTTGTCAGTGTGTGAATTCCAATATTATATAGAGCTGGCTACACACAGAAGTGTTAGGGATTCATACTCCAGGTGAGGACAGCTATTTTTTTTTCCCTGGAGTGGATGAAATGCTGATAGGACTTGGCAACTGTGGTGTTATCTCATCCCGACTTGTAAAGACCCGATAAACCAGGTGGGCCCGTCAGAAATACTATAACGCACATTGCACTGTCCCATTTGGCAAAATAAATATTTATTGTTCTACATACAGACATTTGATAAAATAGTTTGTGCCCGACTCAGACTTTCCCCTTTTAATTTTGGCATTTAGTGGACCAAAGTGCAGTCAGGTTGGATTAGGGCAGGGCAAGTGTGGGGCCATTGCCTAGGTCCGTACCAAAGGGGGCCCTGCTGTGGAATATGGTTGAAAAAGGTTTTTTCTTTTTCCTATAATGTTCCCCTCGGTTTAAAATTAAGTTCAACCGTCACATGTTGGAGCCTGCACAGTGGAAACTAGTCTGGCCAAAAGTTTTTGAGAATGACAAAGAATTATATGTTACACATGATCTGTTTCCCTCATGGTTTTTTTATGTGTTTGTCAGATGGTTTTTTATCACATATAGAAATACAAGTAAAATCATATTATGAGGTAACAAAAGCTTTATTTGACCAGTTATTATGGAGTTAATTGCAAGTCCAATTGCAGTGTTGGACTCCTGTCTTCTTCAGGACCTCCAAAAAAGAATCGTTCCATCTCGGACATCCTCAATAAACCATCTTCATTTCTGGACCAAATCCCGACTGATAGCAGTCCCATTCCTTCCACAATCAATTACTGTATTTTGTCACAAATTGTTGGTTTTGTTTTTGAGAATGATAAAATTTTTAAGTTTTTTTACAAAGCTTATTGCAATCAGGCTTTATAATGTCAATTGCATTATACTCCAGAAGTTATAAAGAGTGATCACTTAACAGCAATTAATTGCAAATTAAATATTTGCCTAGAAGAATGAAACTTTTTCGCCATAGCCAACGCTAATTTCACTTCATTGCAGGTCTGCCTTAAAATGAGCACTAACATTGGTTTCTATGCACATCCAGCACAGTATGCTCAGTCATGGTGTGGGGTGTTGATGCAGGAAGGGCTGGTAGATTCAATTCTGCCAGGTTTAAGTAACGAAAATCAACACCACGGACACTTTAAAAAAGGAGGCTTTTTAGCGTGGGCTTGGCATATTGTTCTCCTCCTTCTGGCATTTTAAACCATGGGTTAGTATCTTAAAAAAAATGTTGCGATCATCATTCTACCAGCTCAAAAAAGTGTGATTGCTGGCTGAACTGGGTCCCTCAGTTCATCACCACAGCATAATTTACAAAAAGGGTACAAGGCAATGGCCTCACTAAAAGACCAAAATTTCTTGTCAGTTGGAGAAAAACTGTATATAAAACAAATAAACTTTTATTCATATAATTTTAAAAAAGAAAGATAGGAACTGTAGAAAAGTACAACTGGCCACAAGTGATAAGAAACCCTTTCTTCCCCACTCGACCTCACGTGCCCCCCCCCCCCGCGGACGCAACCACGTCGTAACGTTCTGCAAGTACAGTGTTGTATAGGATAATCACTCAAGGTCATGTGTTCTGTGCGTTCAGTTTGTAAGTTATATTCGAATGTCATGTTGGTTGGTCAATTATTCATGCTCCCCCTGTCCCTTGAAACTAGGGCAGTGTGTCATCATTTGTCACTGCACAAAACTGGGCCCCTAAAAGGGAAGGTATCACACGATAAAAGATTGCACCTCAGCAAAAATTATATCACAATCATCAAGCAATTGCAGGCGAGAGTTCCATTGGTTGCCAAAAAGGCCTCCGAGTGCGCACCCAAAAAGAACCAGCAAGCGCCAGGACCCTCTTAAAAAGTTTCGAGCTTTCGGGAATCGGGCTACCAGCAGTGCAGAGCTTGCCCAGAATGGCCAGTAGGCAGGTGTGTGAGTGCATTTGCATGCACGTGTGAGGCTGAATTGAAATAACAATAGCTGATACGTCAATGTTCAGGTCTCGTTGTAAACACTGACATGTGGTTCGGGGTCCATGAAACCCGGGCCTTGGGCCACACATAAGGATGTTATTTTTTTCCATACACTCTCCAATTTTCCACTCCAGATCCTCCTATACAGGATTTCAATTGTTGGAGTAATCGTACAGAAACAAGAATCACACTGTCGGTATGATGCACAGAGGATACAACACCGAAACACCATTTTTTTGCTAATGATCAGAATATTTCAATGCTCAGTAATATCTGGCAGGAAAGGGTAACGTTAGTTTATTTATTCCTTCTGCTCCTCAAGTAATTATTTTGTATGTAAAATCAACACACAAAGATAGTCAGCACTAAACACCTGATCTTTTGTTCCTTAAATTTTTTATTTTGTCTAGTTCAAAAAACTATTGGACAATTCTTTAATTTTTCTCATTTTTCATTGCTTCTTCCATAACTTTTCCAACATAGAAGTGGCCCATGTATATCCCCCACTAGAGAAAAAGGTTATAGTATGTAAAGCCTGCAAAGTGGAATCATTTGAGACAGTTTAAGGGAAATTTCTTGGTTACGAATGTTTAAAATTTAACTTCAGTGATGTACTATCTCTCCAGATTTAATGGTTTCAATCCATGTAAATGTGGTCAATATGCAATATTTAAATTAAACCACAGAATGTATGTAACACGAGCCATGTAATGTTTAGAAAAACAAAATTGGCTGTTTTATTTCTAAGATAAGCAAAAATTCACATTAAATTCTCTGCTATGACTGAGCTTCTATTTAAATGCATGATGACCTGCTGAAGATAAGCCAAATTGAAAGTGGAACACAAAGAATGCCAATTTAATAACTGCTATATTTTGGGAGAAAACAAGCTTGTGAACGGTATCCAGTAGGAATAACTGAATTAATTTTATACGGGCAAATAACAGAGGAGAGGCCCTATTGATGATCCATCTGCCCAAGGTCTGAAATTCCTTTCAAATTTCTGTCCAATGTGTATTTCTGTGTGCAAAATAAAACATCCAATGTTAAAAATACTGTAATCCTTGTGTACATGTACTAGCTGTTCTCTGTTACATGCGTCGTAGCTAAAAAACATGGTCCCAGCCTGAAGTGTATTACTAATTGGAGACTGTGGCTGTACAGTTAAAAGGTATAACATGGAAGCTTTGGGTTCAAGGACAAAAGTCAATTGCTCATCCCCTCCACAATCAAAAATAGAAAGCTAGCAGATATGCATCTTTTTTCCTTCTAATATACAATTACATAAGGGTCCTTTGCTGCATTTTACTTGGCATTCACCTGGCATTTCAAGAAAGTAGTCTGGAAATGTGCGATCGCATAATATGGCAGTCCATGGTTTGGTTTTTTGTCCTGGTCAGTAAGTTGTGAATGAGGCCAATGTGAACCCTGAGAAGCAAACACTGACCCATACTGTTGTGTGCCCCTTGGTCTTCTTAAAAACTTTCATAGCCCTTGTTTTTAAACGAAAAAGTGCTTTAAAAATGATCCAAAAGTGAGATTGGGGGGCTCCCAAGGGTCTCCATTAAACCACCTTTTGGAACAACCCACGCTTTTCAGGCTAATTTTGCCTGATTTTAAAAGCTTTTTTTAAGAGGAAATAAGAAACATTAAAGAGAGCAGAATCTACACTTTACTATGTAAGTGTGCTTGGTTTTACAAACCTGCAATCCTCTGGTAGATTGTTACTAGTGGGGCTCGTAGTGCCCATCTGAAATGCTTTTATTGATAATGTGATCTCTCTTGCTCTCCATAGCTGGTGAGCCTCATAGTAAGGCACATGTGTGATTTCTCCCATCCTGTATTCTGTAACTGTTATAGATTCTCTATATATACGTGAAGTTTTTTCATCCGTATGTGCGGTATGAGCACCATGATCTGTAACCGTACAGAAATCACCTCCCACGCTGTTTCTGCATACTTGCCATGTTTATTACAGCAGCATACACTGGTGCACAGCCATATGCAGCCAAAGCAATCCCGTATTATCAATAACGCAACTGCAATACAAGATGAGAAAATAGACAAGCTCTATATTTTTTATAAAAAAATTAAAAACAAAATATCTAAATGCTAACATCAATTGGGGACAACATCAAGATCCTTTTTAACAAGAAATGGCCACACGCCTCTTGAATAATTCTCTTGCCACCCTTGCATGTGCAATAACACGCATTACTGGGGCAGATTTTACTACCCATCGCGATCCAGCAGCACGTTCTCCTGCCGGTGGATTTGGGTCCGGGCGGGATTTTTAAGGTAGTTCTCCTCCGACGTATCAATTCAGGGGAATTCGGCGCAAATCGGAAATATTCGGGTAACACGCAGGGAAGGACGCGAATCAGGCCCTTAGTAAATGACGCCCACTCTGTTTTTAATTGACAGTTGCAACCTGTTTAAAAGGGTGTTGCCACAATTATGTCAGATTGACCAACATAAAATGTGGCGTCAGTGGTAAGTGCACACTAGAATGCGCTTTGGGTCATGGTATTTGTGTTAGTAACTGCACACATCAAAACGTCGCGACAACAATACGGCGCACATGCATCATAAAAGAATGTGCACGCAGTTTTGGATGTGATATTTATGTTGGCAAAACTATGCCAGAAGAGATTGCCCAAATACATTGCTATATGTATGAGCCAATGTGTACTAGTGTTTGAGATCTACCTAACACTTATTTATGTGGTTAATGCACAATAAATATTGTTTTCTCGTAAATCTGGGGGCATGTAGAAACACTGTTTTTTGCAAGCTCAACCTGAATCAATGGCCCATTTGTTTTTTTGGCATCAAAATATTCTAATTCATGTAAGGTGGGTGTTAAGAATATTATTTAATCCGTAGTTTTTTAGATTCTGGAATTTAATGTATAAAGTAACTGACCACCCCAAAGTTATGGTTTATTGAATAAAGTTTTAATTGTATACAACTCCTTTTTGGATACGTTATAAGCAAAAATGGTGCTAAACATCGGAAGATTCTATGTTTACTTCCAGTGGCTGTGTCCTGCAGGTCCATCACAAGTACCCCAATGGACAGATTATCCCCAACCTCAAAGATAAACAGAAGCTTTTCTATAGCGGACAGCAAGCAAGAGACTAGAAAAAATCGTTAAGGAATTGTACAGAAAGTATATTGGAAAATAGTGTTTACTTTCCTTAACACACCCGTTTAATTATAAAATCATAGAGATGTATTTAATTAGTACTTTTCAGTATTATCGGGTTCAGGAAAAAGGTGGGGTCCTGCAAAATACCAGATATGCCTTGATTTATGGGAGCTCATTTAGTGTGCATCTAATTGTTATTCTTTGGTTTCTCTCCTCTTTTCTCTGTAATGTGTGAGACTATTTATAAAGAACACATTCTTTTACTTGTTGTTTTGGTACAAACATACATTTAAGCTCTATATAGATTACTGTGTGTAGTACCCTGTCCGCAAAACCGCAAAACCACCACGAACAGCAAAAAAACACGCTGTTCAGAACTAGGTAAGTGTGGTTGACTACGATTACCCTGCGACTCCCTGCGGTAGGCCCCTGCCTAAAGCCAGATAAAAAACCACTGGAAAGGGTGACAGGGAAAAAAACTTACTTTTGTCTGGCAGATGTGCTGGATGGGGACGGTGGACAGTAACCGTAATATCAGAATAGGTAGTGTTTAACACTGGTAACCGAACTACTGACACAGAACAGACAGGGAATGTGGGGTCACACTAAGGAATAGAAACGATACGGAGGGACAAACACAGATACAGCAGACAAACCTGAGGTCAAAACAAACCCGGGTCCCAAAACCAAAGATGGAGGGCAAAGGGTTGCAGATTCTTATAGAAAATTAGAACTGGTCAGTTTAAGCAAGCAAGAGTCAATTACCCAGAATAGCAAGAAACCTAATGCAAAAAGCATAATACACAATTATAGACTGCAATAAACAAAAACCAGCACCAAATGAAGGGCTTGGCAATACATATAAGGGAGTATGGACACTAACCATCCCATGACTACTGGCTCATCCATACATCACATTAAAAACCCGCAACTGCAGGCCAAACGAGTACAAAGAACACAACCAGCTTTTCCCAGAATCAGAAATGAGCAGTCACTCACAGGCACGCACTTTTGGGGCTCGTTATTCGAGACGAGCACTCGAGCATCGGAAAAGTTTGTCTCGAATAACTAGCCAACGCCCCGAGTTTAATTTTAGTGCTCGCTCATCTCAGTTAAAAACACCTTTGAGGAAAACCACTGATGTCCTTATTTGGGACACAATAGCCCCTTAGTCTTAGCCGCCCAGTTACATCCAACGTTTCTCTGATTCTAACTCCAAGTGTCCAAGGATCTTCCTGTCCCTTCACTGTTGGAGGATAACACATGATTGATTGATATGTCCTACTGCAGGAACAAGTTAGCTGTGCTGGCCAACTATTCCTTCAAGAGGGAGTGTATATAGTTGAAGGTTAGCTACCAAAATTTCCCCGCCCATTTGAATGTAGTCTCTGATAATAAAGTGCAGATCCATGCCAGATAAAGTTGGTAATTGCTGACAATGAAAGGTTCGGTCTACTACTGAAAGACAACTATATGCCCAGGGGAAATAAACAGATTGGACATACTGCTTTTTTTTTGTTTTTATAATGCATGCTTCCTTACAATAGGTGCTGGGAGGACAGACATAGTTTAAATGCCCTTTGAAAGAATCATTTGTTGTCAATTTTTTTAAAAAATATGTATTTACTACTTTTAAAAAAAAAAATATAACAAACAAAAGCCAAAAGTGTTCTACTGTATAATATAGAAAATAAACGATAGATGTAATAGGAAACATAATAACACTAATGTATATGGCCGTTGTTTTATATGTCCCCTAGTCTAGTTTCTACATTTGCTAGGTGTTGCACCGCTTTTTTTTGTGCAAAGTTGTAAAAAGTGTCTTTATTAAAAAAACAAAATCCTTTAAAAATATTTAACAAAGGACACTTTGACATCCTGTTCTGTTTTAAGTGTTTAAACCTAATTTTATTTTCTCAAAGAAAGGTCATTTATATTTGTAATGAACATTGATTTAATTTGTGACACATTTTTTTTTTCAGAACATTTTTGTACACATTAATTGTATTTTAAAAAACGCAATGGCACCACATTATTTTTTTATTTAAAAAAGCCACAAATTTTTTGATAAAATCAAGCATTTATTGTAGCTATGGAAGGCATAGGTTGAATTATAAAAATCCAACATGGCTAAGCAATAAAAAAAACACTATCCTAGAGACCAAAAGTGAACTAAAAATTAGATAATTTAAGTAAGGTACATCTAGTATAATTTATTAAGTGAATTTAGTGTTTGACTTTTTACTATACAAGGGACAGAAAAGGTTAGGAAAGGTATTGTCTTACGTATTTCCACCAGCTATTTAAGTGCTGGACTACTTAAACTCACTGCGAGCCCCAGTTCACCGCTGTCAAATATTTTAAAAAGTCCATGTCTAAGAAGTTAGTTATTTTTGCTAGAAGGAACAGACGAATAGCACATATTATGGACAATATTCTATTCTCGGAAGTACCAAGTGAGATTTATTACTATCAGTTTATCCTGCATTAAGTACAATATTGCCTTTTAGAAAGATAACTTGTTAAAAAAGTGGATGTAAAAACTATTTAAAAGTACATCATGTAACCCATTAACGAACCCTAAAGTGAACCCAATAAAAACCAAGTATCCCAACCATTGAATAAGGTCATGAAATTTCGGGGGATCCATTGTGTTTTTAGTATTTTTTTAGTATGGAATATGAAATAAAATTTCCAGGATGAAAAAAGAAGAATACGTTTCCATGCCACATAAACAGAAGGGCAGTACCCCTGTAGATCATTGTCAACCACCCAGAAAGCCGTTTGATATGACTTGGAATAGGAAAAAAATAAAAATATTCCTCTTAATAACTAAGAATCACAAATTTCAAGTACCCATTTTTTAAAGAAGCTTTTGTTTATCACTTTAAGAACTGTCAAAAAACATTAAGTTCTTTTTCCAAACAGTTGTAGACACCCACTGCAGGCAATGCGGTTTTCTTGAAAGTTGGGGATGAGTGTTAAAGCAGTCCTACTACCAATATTCTCAGCAGAAGAAACATGACCTTTAAAAGCATCATCATGTCACTATATTTTTATCTTATAGGTAAGGATATGCTTAAAAAAGTTGAATATAGTTTATTAGGGGATTTGGTGACCTTTTAAAATATTAAAAATCTACCTTGAAAACTCCCCAGTCCCCTTCAAAAAAAACCAAAAGCTGTCTCACCACTGGCTGTACAGATGGCCTCACCGGTAACAGTCTTTTTGTATAGTGACTGCACTTTCCTTGCTTGCTTACATGTTATTGACAGCTTACAATCTTTCCCTGCCTTTAGTAATTATTTTTATTCTTTTGTTTACAAACTTAGTGCTGGCTCCATCTAATATATAAATACTTCCTGTTTCCTGACCACGCCTCCTGCAGCCTTTGTTGTTATGAGATAACTCCTATATTACATGGAATGACAGCCCTGTATAAGGGTGAACACTTGTCCGTACTGCTCCTCTATGTATTCCTGGTGCTGGCCACTACATAATCCTCTGCATCCTGTGTGTGGTATGAGGTACTCCTATACACATGGAGAACAGTCAAAAAGAAAGTAAGCTCAACCTCAAACCATATGGGAAATCCAACGAGGCACGGACTGCCCTACTGCACAGGCTTGCATGCTCAAGCCAACAAAGCGTTGAAAAAAAGATTCCTTGTCCAGTTCGTCCAAGATATTCCAAGCCTAATTTAGGGCAAATTTTAAAATCCCAGAGTGTTACAAGCCAACGGCGTTTTCAAAGCGTGGACCCGTTCTTACATGGCCATCCTTTTTTTCCACGCTTATTGACTCATTCCTTATACACAGACAGACAGCCTGTATAATGATCTGACATTTCTGGTGCTTGGGCTAATATCTATATCTTTCCAGGTGTGGGCGGCCCCACAGCCCTACAACCTGTGTGTGTAGGAGATACCCCTACTACTACAGACTGAACAGCGGTTTTAATGATTTGACACCTTCTGTGGCTGGCTTTATGTGTACTTCCTGTGTGCCTGACGTCACAACACCCTGACACCGGTGTGTATCAGATCTCCGCATACACATGACTGACAGACCTGTTAATAATGATGTAACAATTCTGTGTGCTGCCTCTCTCTAACACTTCCTGGTGCTGATGGCCACACCCCCATTTCTTAATAAAGTACAATTACAAAGAGTTATACTTTTAACATATCTCTCTATTGATTTATTATTATTTTTTTAAAAATGAATTACACTTTGAGCTGCCCAGTTAGAGGCCATGGTTTTTCCCCCATTCATTTATCTTGAAAGGAATCTTTTTGCAATATCCCTTCACCAGAAATTCTCTGCCAGAGGTGAAGACTCTGTATGCCTTGCATCGGTGGCCAAGTGTGTTTTCTTAAGAGTTAATTCCCCCTTTTCTTGTAACACATGTACAATTAACAGTATACAATGGAGGAAGAATGAAACTGTTCTAAAAACCAAAAAACGTCTTGTTTTGTCTATGCGCAGCCAATTTAAGAAACAGAAGTTTCCATTTGTTCAAATGCAAGATATCATATTGAAAGGGTGGCTTCAGTGGGTGTTGGGAAAAAAAAAAAACAAAGACGATTTTCTTCTTTGTATGTTATTTGTACACTGCATTCGAAGTTCTTTCTGACATAAGGCTCAAGATTATAATAATACACATAACAGGCGTTCCCCTACCTAAGAACACTCGACTTACATATGGCCCACTAGTTACAAACGACTTGGATATTGGTCAGTTATGGTACTTTTGTCCTAGGCTAACAATAAAATCCAGCTGTAACAGTATCACCAGGTGTCTGTAATGAAGCTTTATTGTTAATCCTGGTTACATCCTGTTCCCTTTAAGGTATAAGGAAAAAATAAATATCCTTGGAGTATAAAAGGCTGATTCTAATATGGAGAGCAAAAGGTTTCCTTCTCAGCAGTTGTAATCCGTACTTTATACCTTTCCTGCTTGGACTACACAGACATGATTTTAAAGGAAACCTACCACTTGAAGTTGTAGGTGTAAGAAGGCAATAGGACGAGCCCAGCTAGGTGAGCTGGTTGCGGAGCTTATTTTTGTTAGTGTTTTAAACCGCTGTATCCCGGTTTAAAACACTTTTTTAAACTTAATGGCCGAAGCTGCTTCGGTGCACCATGCGCGCACGTGCACACGGATCTCTTCACGTCCGGTACGCGGCACGGTCGCACGCATGGTGCGCCGAAGCAGCTTCGGGCCATAAAGTTTAAAAAGTGTTTTAAACCGCGATACAGCGGTTTAAAACACTAACAAAATAAGCTCCGGTACCAGCTCACCCTGGTCGGTGTTCCTTTAAACTCTCCCAGTCATATTGTATGGCCTAAGTTGCCATATTAAACTCTTGCTCATATAATAAAGCTTCTCCATATTCCTATTCACCCAGTGGGAATGCACTAACAACTTTGGGACATTTAAGTAGTTAGCAAAAAGCACTAGAATAAAGTGTAATCCTGGATTAATGGTCCAATAAAACGCAGAGCTTCTCTGTAATAAGCAGTCATGGTCTGCCTAGAAAATTGCAAAGGAACTAATTGAGATTTTGTAAGAGACGGAAAATTGGCACTTGTACCTCTAGCATTTGTGTTAAATACGCAGAAGAGGAAAAAAAAAACTTAGCAAGCAATCAGTCTGTATTTTAATTGACTGGAGAGATCTGATTTCTAATGGGAACAGGCCATCATCAATGGTTTTGAAATTCTTAGTCATGTATAGGCCTCATCATTTTAAATGCTTGCATTCATTTCCAGCAATGTGATATTTACTAACAGTCTTAGCTTTTATTACCCACATTTATTTAATAGAGAATTGTTACCGTACTATTTGATACAAATTGTGTTAGAAAAGGTCTTGTTTTTGTAAAGCGCTGACATGTAATTTCGGGAATTATATCAGAAGTTCCCTCAGCTAAAACATCAGCTAATTCCTAATAATGCAATAACACATTACTTTTTGATTAAACCCTCTCTTATATAATAGAACATAGGCAGTCATTTACTATATACTATATTTAAATTATAAGTAGATATCTTTTATTCTGCTGGTTTGTTTTTCTTCATTTTAGAGACTTTTCTTATATTTGCAATTTTTCCCGTGACTTTGCCGTCGTTTCTCGGTACACCTTTGTCTGTCCCCTTGTGCCCTGTGCCTTATGTACCTTTATTTTCCACATCTTTATTTTTTTTCAGAATTTTTGCAACTTTCAGGTGCAAATCGTCAACCTAGTCCAGGGGTAGGTGCCAGATGAGATATTGTGTAAACTGTGAGAGTGGCCAGTTTTGCACACTTACTCGCCAAACAAAAGGCAATGTATGTGTTTTTATGAAGGATAATATAATATATGTTTTTTTTCTTGTGGAACCTGTTTTTGGACAGTTATTAAGTATATAGTTCACACCAATTAAATGTTTACCAATTTGCTCATTCGGCATGGCAAGGCACTGAAGTTTTTGGCTTCTCGTTTTTTTAAATTATACACTTTTTGCATTTACCAATTTTTGAAATTGTACTTCTTATACGGGGCTGGTCAACACTAGGCGTTTGCAAATTCGTTTTGCAATTACCGTTTTTTTTAAAATGCCCTTGCAGAAGCACATGCATTTTACATTTTACCACTTGTCTGGTTAGAAAGCAGTTTTTCTTCATTGCTGGAAGTGTTTGCAGCTATGAAAAAATGATAATACATGTGCTTACACTCCCAACAATAAAGAGAAACATTTTCAAACAAACAAAATGCATTCAATGTATATTTAACCATCCGTTTCTGCAATGCATTTAAAAATGTATTGCAATCTCCAGATATCACCACACCTTCTTATGTTGCCATCTCCAAGGGGTGTGAAATGAATGCTTAAAAATGTCAGCCTCAAGTCCAAAATTTACAGTAGTATTCACTCCCTATATAACCCCCTCATATATATAACCCCCTCACATGGCTTGTGTCCATGTGTTCATCCTGTGTATAACCCCCACACATGGCTTGTGTCCTCTCCTGTATATAACTCCCTCACATGGCTTGTGTCCTCTCCTGTATATAACCCCCTCACATGGCTTGTGTCAACTCCTGTATATAACCCCCTCACATGGCTTGTGTCCTCTCCTGTATATAACCCTTCAAAAGGTTTGTGTCCTCTCCTGTATATAACCCCCTCAAATTGCTTGTATCCTCTCCTGTATATAACCCCTTCACATGCCTCGTGTCCACTCCTGTTTATAACTCCCTCACATGGCTTGTGTCCACATCTGTATATAACTCCCTCACATGCCTTGTGTCCACTCCTGTATATTACCCCCACACATGGCTTGTGTCCACTTCTGTATATAACCCCCTCACATGGCTTGTGTCCACTCCTGTATATAACCCCCACACATGGCTTGTGTCCACTCCTGTATATAACCCCCTCACATGGCTTGTATCCTCTCCTGTATATAACCCCCTCACATGGCTTGTGTCCTCTCCTGCATATTACCCCTTCACATGGCTTGTGTCCATTTCTGTATATAACCCCCTCACATGCCTTGTGTCCACTCCTGTATATAACCCCCTCACATGGTTTGTGTCCTCTCCTGTATATAAACCCCTCACATGGCTTATGTCCTCTCCTGTATATGACCCCCTCACATGGCTTGTGTCCACTCCTGTATATAACCCCTCACATGGCTTGTATCCACTGCTGAATATAACCCCTCACATGGCTTGTGTCCTCTCCTGTATATAACCCCCATCACATGGCTTGTGTTCAATCCTGTATATAACCCCCTCACATGGCTCTTATCCTCTCCTGTATATAACCCCCTCACATGACTTGTGTCCACTCCTGTATATAAACCCTCACATGGCTTGTGTCCACCCCTTTATATAACCCCTCACATGGCTTGTGTCTACGCCTGTATATAACCCCCTCACATGGCTTGTTTCCATGTGGATTTGGGACATTTGCAATAAAGAGCCTAAATAACCCCCTTGTGTGTGCCTAGATTTAATCCTATATGTGCTTTTGCTGCTATTTAATTAAATAAAGATCTTTGTTCATGTGTAAACCTTTCCACATCATCACTCTCTGAAGCTAAGAACTCCTGTGTAACTTCTACTCAAGCCTGCAAGATTCCTGCGATAAGTAGCCCTTGATTTACAAACAGCTTTGGGTAGTGCAAATTCTTACAGTATTTGTGAGCAAAAGAATAAAAGAGATGGGGAAAACAGGCTACAGCATTGATAGAAAAGAGTAGAAGAGAATAAAGGATATGCTTCAGATGGAACACTGACTGGGCACCACCATACACAGGCATGTATAATATTAGGTATGTGAGTGAATGTGCACTATGCTGGTGAATGCTGTGTTGAACACAATACTTTAACAATTGTGAGATATTTGAATGCCAGAAAACTGACATAACAATGATAAATTCTACACTCCCTTTCCAGTAACTGGAAAAAACATTTAATGGGAGTCTACCGGCAGTTTCAAACATACAGAGGCAGATTTACACACCCGTTCTCGTCGCGATCTCGCGGAGCGTTGTCCGACGTGGATTCCGGTCCGTAGCGATTCACTAACATTGTGCGTCCGAGTTCCTCCCTTTGTCGCTGCTGCGCCGAGGTCCACCGTTCATTTCTTTGAAAAGAATATTTGCATATTCCTTCACCAGAATTCTCTGCAGAGGATGCAAGACTCTGTATGCCTGCATCGGTGGCCTCAAAGGTTTTTTCTTAAAGAGTTTAATTCCCCTTTTCTTGTAACCAACATGTACAATTAAATATACAAGGAGGAAGACATGAAAACTGTCTAAAAACAAAACTGTCTTTTTTTGTCTATGGCAGCCAATTACAGAACAGTTTCCATTTTTCAAATGCAAGATATCAAATTGAAGGTGTGCTTCAGTGGCTGTTGACAACAAAGACAGATTTTCTTTGTTTTATGTGTTTATTTGTACACTTCATTCGAAGTTCTTTTTCTGCATAAGGCTCCAAGATTATAATAATACACCATTACAGGCGGTCCCCTACTTAAGAACACTCGACTTACATACGACCCCTAGTTACAAACGGACCACTGGATATTGGTAATTTATTGTACTTTAGTCCTAGGCTACAATCATCAGCTGTAACAGTTATCACAGGTGTCTGTAATGAAGCTTTATTGTTAATCTTGGTTCTTATGACAACCCAACATTTTTAAAATCCAATTGTCACAGAGACCGAAAAAGTTCTGGCTGGGATTACAATGATGGTGTCGCACACCGCTGCTCATTACCTCCATCCATTTAACCCACGACACATCCAAACCATGTTACATTCCGTCCGCACCTGTGGAGTCTACTCATTGCTAATTGACTTACAGTTCATTCTCATAGCACGCCTTGTGACTGACAGCCTGTATAACGATGTGACACTCCTGGCCTGCTGACTGCCACACCCCCCTAGCGAACCTGTGTTGTGTATGAGAACCACTAACACATGACTGACGCCTGTTAATGACTTGTGACACTTCTGGTGCTGCTCTCTATGTACTTCTCGGGGTGCTGACTCACACCCCCTGCAGCCGTGTGTGTATCAGATACTTCTATACACTGACTGACAGCCTGTATAATGATGTGACACTTTGGTGCTTGGCTCATCTCTATACTTCCTGGTGCTGATGGCCACACCCCCATTTCTTTAATACAAGTAAATTACAAAGTTTACTTTTTAACATTATCTTCTATTGATTATTAATTTTTTTAAAATGTAATTACACTTTGAGCTGCCAATGAGGCATGGTTTTCCCATTCATTTCTTTGAAAAGAATTTGCATATTCCTCACCAGAATTCTATTGCAGGGATGCAAGACCTGTATGCCTGCAACAGTGGCCTCAAAGGTGGTTTTCTTAAAGAGTTAATTCCCCTTTTCTTGTAACAACCTGTACAAATTAAATATACAATGAGAAAGACATGAAAACTGTCTAAAAACAAAATACGTCTTTTTTGTCTATGGCAGGCCAATTAATCATAATATAAAATAATACTTTTCTTTACTCTTTACCAAAACAAACCGGGAACTATAAAGGGTTCACTCTCATGCAGTACAAAAATTGACAACAAAGACTCACCATGATATAAAAGTAACACTCACATAAAACAAACACGTATACAATAAAAACAGTGAAAGTAAAATGACAACCAATTTACACATATAAGTAATTTTCACCCGATATTCAAATTAAATAATACTTAAATAAATTTAAAGTAATAAAAATAGACCCATTTTCCAATAGCTCTCTATATTTAAAAATTCCTATTTAACCCCTATTGCGATATTTGAAAGCTCGGAGTCTTGAGGTTCCCGAGGTATTTTATAAACGTCAATTTTTTAAATTAGCTCTCCGAATATGAAGGCACAAGAATTAAACCGGTGAGCTCTAAAACATAATATCTGCTGCCTGGCAGCCACGCCTACATTGGTATGCGGTCCACTATATTTCGAATTTTCCCTTCCATTCTTATATATCCAGCACTGTACAAGTTTCCCATATCATTCAAATTGTCAAGACTCCACATATCGAGGAGGCTTTCTTAATATTCACTTTATCCATCCTTTTTTACAGTCCCCTACTAGAGATTTACAGTTGCCCAAGCCACTAGGGCAAAGTGCAAATGCACATGACATAACCGTATTATAGAAACCGACCGACATCATCTAGTATGGTTCCTTGGATTGTCAAATGACTTAGTTACGTCGAGAAAGAATAGATTACTATTGCACGTCGATAGAGATCTTATCATATGCTCATTGCCAATTACTTATTTTTGTCAATGATTACGCCCCCCAAAATTATAGTACCCACCGCTGACCACTTCTGTCCCTGCTTTTATAAGTAAAGTGGTTTGGGCGTTGTAGCAGCCCTTTTTCTTGAAAAATCTTTATAGGGACAATTCTTCGTCTTATTGATTGTACAGACCAAGACCAATTAGTAGCAGTGCACCATCGTACTAATCATTCATGATCTACGATATTCCACTGTGCCTCCCCCTCTGTGATTACAGCCCACCAATTACCGAAAATCAACTCCGATATTCTGAAGAAACAAAAGCCGGATCATTTTACTAAAACTCCAGCCGACGGTAATGGTGTATATAGAATAAACAAAAAGGAGCTAACCACAGTACCGAGGTGGCCCCCTCACGCTTACTAGGCACACCAGCATCAGACCATGTGTCACCCCAACCTGACCCTCTGTGGGGGTCAGAAGTTTCCATTTTCTTAAATGCAAGATACAAATGAAGGTGTGCTTCAAGTGGGCTGTTGACAAACAAAGACCAGTTTTTCTTGTTTATGTGTTTTATGTACACTTTCCAGTGCGAGTTACTTTTGTCTGCATAAGGCCCACTCCAAGATTATAAGTAACATTTAAGGCGGTTCCCCTATTAGAGACACCTCGATGTACATACGACCCCTAGTTACCAAACGGACAACATGGATACTGTGGTATTTATGTTACTTTAGTCTAGGCGACATAATCAGCGATATAACAGTTATCACAGGTTTGTAATATGAAGCTTATTGTTAATCTGGTGGTTCTTATGACAACCCAACAATTTTTAAAATCATCCATGTGTTGTCACAGGACCGAAAAAAAAGTTCATGGCTGGATTACAATGATAAATATAAATAATTTCCAAGCTACATCAAATTCAACTTAAGAAACAAACCTACAGACATTATCTTGTATGTAACCGCGGGAATGCTGAGTATAGTCACTGTCCTCGGCGTGACTATAGGTGACCTACTAAATCCTTAGTAGACGTGTTCCCTTAAATGCGAAGATATATAAAGAAAAAAAAAACTATCCTTGGATTATACAAGGCTCGATTCTAAATGAATGGAGAGCACAAGGTTTCCTATACTCAGCGCTGTGTTTAATCCTTCTCTTACTTCTGTGTGGGATACACAGAATGATTTTAAAGGAAACTACCACTTGAAGTGGTGGGTTGTAAGAAGTTGCGAAGAGGCAATACGAGCTCAGCTCAGGTGTGAGCTGGCTGCCCGAGCTTATTTTTGTTAGTGTGTTTAAAACCGCAGCTTATCCCGGTTATAAAAACACGTTTTTAACTTAATGGCGAAGCTGCTTTTTTCGGCGCACATGCGCGGACCCGCGGACCGATACCCCCAGCCGCAGATGAGCGCTGAGGAATGTTCGAGCGCTTGGCATAAATATCATCATTGATAAAGTTATTTATAAAACGGTTTAAACGCGATACAGCGGTTTTAAAACACTAACAAAAATAAGCTCCCAGCGGATACCAGCTCACCTGGCTGGTGCTTTTTATGGTGTCGCACACCGCTGCTCATTACCTCCATCCATTTAACCCACGACACATCCAAACCATGTTACATTCCGTCCGCACCTGTGGAGTCTACTCATTGCTAATTGACTTACAGTTCATTCTCATAGCACGCCTTGTGACTGACAGCCTGTTATAACGATGTGACACCCTGGTGCTGACTGCCACACCCCCCTGCCAGAATGGTTGTGTATGAGAACCGATAACACATGACTGAGCGCCTGTATAAATGACTGTGTGACCACTCATGCGTGCTGATTCTCTATGTACTTCTCGGGGTGCTTGCATCACACCCGCCAGCCTGTAGTGTGATATCAGATACTTCTATACAACTAGGAACTGAAGCATGTATAATGATTGTGCACATCTTATGGTGCTGGCTCTCTCTATACTTCTGTGTGATGGCCACTCCCCCATTCTTTTAATACGAGTAATTACAAAGTACTGTTTTCACAAGTTATCATATGATTTATTAATTTTAAAATGGTTAATTACACTTTGAGCTGCCAAAGAGGCACATGGTTTCCCATTCATTTCTTTGAAAATATATTGCATATATCCTGCACCAGAATTCTATGCATGGATGCAATGGGACTACTGTCTGCTAACAGTGGCCCTCAAATGGTGTGTCTTTTAAAGAGTTAATCCCCTTTGTAACAACAGCTGTCAATAATTTAAATATACAATGGAGAAAGACATGAAGAACTGTCTAAACACAAAACGTCTTTTATTGTCTATGGCAGGCCAATTAATCAAATAAAATAATACTTTATTATCCCAAAAAAACGGGCGAACATTAAGTGATTCACTCTCCGCCAGTACATCAAATTGACAAGACATCACAATATAAAAAAACTCACTATAAAAGAACCGTATACAAATAAAAACGAGTAAATACACAATACAATAAGTAATTTTACACCCGATATTCAATAAATAATTACTTAAAAAATTTTAGAAGTAATAAAATATGTACCCATTTTCCATTATAGTCTCACTTTCTAAAACATTCTATTTAAGCCCTATTGCCTGATATTTGAAAGCTCATAGAGTGCGAGCCCGTATAATACGTCTTTTAAATCTTGCTCCTGAAGCGCCAAAGAATAAAGACGGGTTGGGAGCTAAAAACCATAATCTGTGCTGCAGACCCACGCCATTACATTGGATGGTACACTTATATTTCTAATTTTTTCATGTCCTTAATTAGTATCCCGCACTGTACAAGTTCTCCCATCTCATCAAGATGCCCAGACCCCTCCACTACGAGCGAGCTTCTTAATATTCACTTTATCCACCTTTTACAGTCCCTACTAGAGATTCACGTTGCCCAAGCCACTAGTCGGCAAACTGCAAATGCACTGACCATAACCCCCCGTCATTATAGGAAACCGGACCATCATAGTCCTTGCGGATGTCAAAATGACCCTGTAGTCTAGTCGGAGAAAGAATAGATTACTATGCACGTCTGAGATCTTATCTATATGCTCATAGCCACTACTTAATTTATTGTCAATGATACGCCCCAAATATTTATAGCTACCCACTGTTACCACTTCTGTCCTGCTTATATAAAGTGGTTTTGGGACGTTAGTAGCGCCCTTTTTCCTTGAAAAATCTATAGACACATTCTTACGTCTTATTGATTTACATTGTACCAAGACCATTAGTAGAGCTGCACCTAATTCACTGTAAAGTATTCATGACTTCTCGATATTCACTGTCGTCCCCTCTGTGATTACAGCCCACCAATTACCGAATCAACCGAAATTTTAAGAAACAAAGAGAGGATCATTTTCCTACATCCGCATGGGGTATAAGAATAAACAAAAAGAGGACTAACACAGTACCCGGAGGGGGCCCATACTGCCACCACGACCAGCATCAGACCATAGTGTCACCCAACCGACCCTCTAGTGGGGCTCAGACAGTTTCCATTTTCAAAGCACTGAGTATCCAAATTGAAGGTGTGCGCTTCTAAGTGGCACTGTGACAACAGACAGTTTTCTTGTTATGTGTATTATTTGTACACTTCTCGAAGTTCTTTTTCTGCATAAGGACTCCACAGATTATATTAGTACACATTAGGCGGTCCTAACTTAGAACACTCGACTTAATACGGACCCTAGTTACCAAATCGGACCCACGGATATTGGTATTTATTGTACTTTAGTCTACGGCGACAATAATCAGCTAAAAGTTATCACAGTGTCAATAATGAAGCTTATTGTTAATCTTGGTTCTTATGACAAAACCCAACATTTTTAAAATCCTGTTGTCACAGAGGACCGAAAAAGTTATGGCGGGATTACAATGATAAAATATACATTCCAACTACATACAAATCAACTAAGAACAAAACCTACAGACCCGATATCTTGTATGTAACACCGGGCTGCCTGTATAGTCACTGTCGCGGCTATTGGCACTTATAGGTGGACCCTAAATCCTTAAGACATGTTCCCCTTAAATGGTATAAGGAAAAAAAAATATTCCTTGGGAATATAAAAGGCTGATTCTAATATGGAGAGCACAAGGTTTTCCTATCTCAGCAGTTGTAATCCTTACTTCATACCTTTCCTTGCTTGGATACACAGACATGATTTTAAAGGAAACCTACCACTTGAAGTGGTAGGTGTAAGAATGGGAAGAGGCAATACGAGCTCCCAGCTAGGTGAGCTGGCTGCCGAGCTTATTTTTGTTAGTGTTTAAACCGCAGTTATCCCGGTTTAAAACACTTTTTAAACTTAATGGCCGAAGCTGCTTTCGGCGCACCATGGTCGCGGCGGGACGCACGCATGATGCGCTGAAGCAGCTTCGCCATAAAGTTTAAAAAGTGTTTTAAACGCGATACAGCGGTTTTAAAACACTACAAAAATAAGCTCCGGTACCAGCTCACCGCTGTGCATGCCTTTTAACAACCACTCAAGGTATTCCTTAACTCTCCCAGTCATATTTGTATGGCTAATGCCATATAAACTCTTGCTCATATATAAAGCTTTCTCCTATTCCTATCTACCCCCAGTGGGGAATGCACTAACAATCTTTGTGACATTTAAGTAGTTAGCAAAAAGCACTAGATAAAGTGTAATCCTGGATTTAAATGGTCCAATAAAACGCAGAGCTTTTCTGTAATAAGCAGTCATGGTCTGCTAGAAAAATTAGCAAAGGAACCTCTAATGAGATTTTTGTAAGAGACGGAAATTTTTGGCACTTGTCACCTCCAGTCATTTGTTTAAATAGGCAGAAGAGGAAAAAAACACTTAGCCAAGCAATAGTCTGTATTTAATTGACTGGAGAGATCTGATTTCTAATGAGAACAGGCCATCATCAATGGTTTTGATAATTCTAGTCATGTAATAGGCCTCATCATTTAACATGCTTCGTCATCTCATTTCCAGCGTAATGTGTAATTTACTAACAGTCTTAGCTTTTATTACAACATTTATTTTAATAAAGAAAGAATTGTTACCGTACTTATTTGATCACAAATTTGTTTGGGAAAATGTCTGTTCTTGTAAAGCTGACATGTTTAATTTCGGGAATTATATCAGAAGTTCCCTCAGCTAAAACATCAGCTAATTTCTAATATTGCAATACACATTACTTTTTGATTAAACCCTCTCTTATTAATTGAAACATAGGCAGTCATTTACTATATACTATATTTAAATAATAAGTAGATATCTTTATTTCTGCTGGTTGTTTTCTTTCATTTTAGAGACTTTCTTATATTTGCAATTTTTTCACTGTGACTTTTTCCGTCGTTTCTCGAGTACACCTTTGTTGTACCTTGTGCCCTGTGCTTATGTACCTTTATTTCCAATCTTTATTTTTCACGATTTTTTGCAACTTCCAGGTGCAAATCTTCACCTAGTCCAGGGGAGGTTGCAAAGATGAAAGATTGTGTACACTGCTGAGTGCAGTGCACAGCTTACTCGCCACAAAAGGGCATTGTACGTTATGGAAGGATAATATTTTTTTTTTTTTCTTGGAACCGTTTTGACATGTTAAAATGTAATATAGTTCACACAATTTAATGTTTACAATTTTGCTCATCGACCTGGCAGGCACTGGAAGTTTGGGCTTTCGTTTTTTTAAATTATACTTTTTTTGCATTTACAATTTTTGTTTGAAATGTACTTTTCTAACGGGTGCGGTCACACTAGGCGTTTGCAATTCGTTTTTTATAATGCCTTGCAGAAGCACATGCATTTTACACTTTTACCATGTCTGGTTAGAAGCAGTTTTTATTCATTGCTGGAAGTGTTTGCAGCTATGAAAAATGATAATACATGTGCTTACGCTCCCAACAAAAGAAACATTTTCAAACAAACAAAATGAATTCATGAGTATTTAACCATCGAGTTTTCTGCAATGCATTTAAAAATGTATTGCAATCTCCAGATATCCCACACCACGCTTATGTTGCCATCTCCAAGGGGTTGTGATATGAATGCTTAAAAATGTCAGCCTCAAGTCCAAAATTTACAGTAGTATTCACTCACCTATATAACCCCCTCATATAATAACCCCTCAATGGCGTGTCCATGCCTCTGTATATAAAACCCCTCACATGGCTTGTGTCCATGTGTTCATCCGTGTATCACCCCTCACACATGCTGTTGTCCTCTCCTGTATATAACCCCTCACATGGCTTGTGTTCATCTCCTGTATATAACCCCTCAATGGCTTGTGTCCTCTCCTGTAATATACCCCTCACATAGTTGTGTCCTCTCCTGTATATAACCCCCTCAAAAGCTTGTGTCCTCTCCTGTATATCCCCCTTCACATGCTTGTGTCCTGTTCATCCTGTTATAACCCCTCAACATGCTTGTCACTTTCCTCATATAACCCCCTCAATGCTTGTCCTCTCGGAATCCCGAATAATGGCTTGTACCTCTCTGATATAACCCCTACATGGCTTGTGTCCTCTCCTGATATAACCCTTCACAATGGCTTGTGTCTCTCTCTGTATATACCCCCTCACATGCTTGTCTCTGTATATAACCCTCACCATGGCTTGTGTCCACTCGTAATAACCCTCAATGGCTTGTATCTCTCCGTATATAACCCCTCACATGGCTTGTGGTCCTTTGTATATAACCCCTCACTGGTGTTCCATCCTGTATTACCCCCTCACAGGCTTGTGTCATACTCTGTATATAACCCCCTCCTCACATGGCTTGTATCCCTCATTGTATATAACCCCCTCACATGGCTTGTGTCCTCCTGCTATATAACCCCTCACATGGCTTGTTTGTCATCCGTATATAACCCCCTCACATGGGCTTGTGTCCCCACTCTCTGTATATAACCCCTCACATGGACTTGGTCCACTGCCTGATTATAACCCCCTCACATGGCTTGTGTCCACTCCTGTTATAAACCCATCACATGGCTGTGTGTCCATCTGTATATAACCCCCTCAAATGGCTCTCTCCTGTATACCCAATGACTGTTTCCACTCCGGTATATAAACCCTCACATGGCTTGTGTCCACTCCTGTTATATAACGCCTCAAATGGCTGTGTCCACTCATGTATATGACCCCCCTCACCATGGCTTGTTGTCCTCTCCTGCATATAACACCCCTCACATGGCTTGTGTTCACTCTCTTATATAACCCACACACATGATGGCCATCCGTAATATAACCCCGCACATGGGCTTGTGTCCACTCCTGTATATATACCCTCACATGGCTCAATGTCCTCTCCTGTCTATAACTCCTGGCTTGGTGTGTCCCTCCTGTATAGAAACCCATCACATGGCTTGTATCCCCCTCGTATATAACCCCCTCACAGGCTTGTGTCCATACCTGCATATAACCCCCTCAGGCTTGTTTTTGTCCTTCCTGCATATAAACCCCTCACATGGGGGGTGGGGGGGACTTGTATCCTCTCCTGATATAACCCCCTCCACATTTGGCCTTGCGCCCCTCCTCTGGTAACAACCCCCTCACATGGCTTGTGTCCACTCAGTATATAACCCCCCTCACATGGCTTGGGTCCAACTCCTGCATAAACCCACCTCAATGGCTTTGGTCCACGCCTGTATATAACCCCCTCAAATGATGTGTCCAATCTGTATATAACCCCCTCACAGGCTTGTATCCTCTCTGTTTATAACCCCTCACATGGCTTGTGTCAATCTGTATGTAATCCCCTCACATGGCTTGTGTCCTCTCCTGCATATAACCCCCTCACATGGCTTGTTTCCTCTTCTGCATATAACCCCCTAACATGGCTTGTGTCCACTCCTGTATATAACCCCCTTACATGGCTTGTGTCCACACATGTATATAACTCCCTCACATGCCTTGTGTCCACTCCTGTATATAACCCCCACACATGGCTTGTGTTTACTCCTGTATATAACCCCCACACATGGCTTGTGTCCACTCCTGTATATAATCTCCTCACATGGCTTGTGTCCTCTCATGTATATAACCCCTCACATGGCTTGTATCCACTGCTGTATATAACCCCTCACATGGCTTGTGTCCTCTCATGTATATAACCCCCTCAGATGGCTTGTGACCACTCCTGTATATAACCCCCTCACATGGCTTGTGTCCATTTCTGTATGTAACCCCCTCACATGGTTTGTGTTCACTCCTGTATATAACCCCTCACATGGCTTGTATCCACTGCTGTATATAACCCCTCACATGGCTTGTGTCCACTCCTGTATATAACTTCCTGAAATGGCTTGTGTCCACTCCTGTATATAACCCCCTCACATAGCTTGTGTTCACTCCTGTATATAACCCCCTCACATGGCTTGTGTTCACTCCTGTATATAACACCTCACATGGCTTGTATCCACTGCTGTATATAACCGCTCACATGGCTTGTGTCCTCTCCTGTATATAACCCTTCAAAAGGTTTGTGTCCTCTACTGTATATAACCCCCTCACATGGCTTGTGTCCACACCTGTATATAACCCCCTCACATGGCTTGTGTCCACTCCTGTATATAACCCCCTCACATGGCTTGTGTCCTCTCCTGCATATAACCCCTCACATGGCTTGTATCCTCTACTGTATATAACCCCCTCACATGGCTTGTGTCCACACCTGTATATAACTCCCTCCCATGCCTTGTATCCACCTCTGTATATAACCCCACACATGGTTTGTGTCCACTCCTGTATATAACCCCCTCACATGGTTTGTGTCCACTCCTGTATATAACCCCTTCACATGGCTTGTATCCACTGCTGTATATAACCCCTCACATGGCTTGTGTCCTCTCCTGTATATAACCCTTCAAAAGGTTTGTGTCCACACCTGTATATAACTCCCTCCCATGCCTTCTATCCACTGCTGTATATAACCTCACACATGGTTTGTGTCCACTCCTGTATATAACCCCCTCACATGGTTTGTGTCCTCTCCTGTATATAACCCCCTCACATGGCTTATGTCCTCTCCTGTATATAACCCCCTCACATGGCTTGTATCCTCTCCTGCATATAACCCCTCACATGGCTTGTGTCCACTCCTGTATATAACCCCTCACATGGCTTGTATCCACTGCGGTATATAACCCCTTACATGGCTTGTGTTCAATCCTGTATATAACCCCCTCACATGGCTTTTATCCTCTCCTGTATATAACCCCCTCACATAACTTGTGTCCACTCCTGTAAATAAACCTTCACATGGCTTGTGTCCACCCCTTTATATAACCCCTCACATTGCTTTTGTCCACGCCTGTATATAACCCCCTCACATGGCTTGTTTCCATTTGGATTTGGGACTTTTGCAATAAAGAGCCTAAATAACCCCCTTGTGTGTGCCTAGATTTAATCCTATCTGTGCTATGGCTGCTATTTAATTAAATAAAGATCTTTGTTCATGTGCAAACCTTACCACATCATCACTCTCTGAAGCTAAGAACTCCTGTGTAACTTCTACTCAAGCCTGCAAGATTCCTGCGATATGTAGCCCTTGATTTTACAAACAGCTTTGGGTAGTGCAAATTCACAGTATTACAAATTACAGTATTTGTGAGAAAAAGAATAAAAGAGATGGGGAAAAACAGGCTACAGCATTGATAGAAAAGAGTAGAAGAGAATAAAGGATATGCTTCAGATGGAACACTGACTGGGCACCACCATACACAGGCATGTATAATATTAGGTATGTGAGTGAATGTGCACTATGCTGGTGAATGCTGTGTTGAACACAATACTTTAACAATTGTGAGATATTTGAATGCCAGAAAACTGACATAACAATGATAAATTCTACACTCCCTTTCCAGTAACAGGAAAAAAACATTTAATGGGAGTCTACCGGCAGTTTCAAACATACAGGGGCAGATTTACACACCCGTTCCCGACGCGATCTCGCGGTGCGTTCTCCGACGTGGATTCCTGTCCGTAGCGATTCACTAACATAGTGCGTCCGAGTTCCTTCCTTTGTCGCTGCTGCGCCGAGGTCCACCGGAGTTCATGTGAGTGCTTGATCTTGCGACACAAATCCTTTCTTAAATTCCGAGGTTTGTCCGAATCCTTCGGGTTGTCCGAAGGCCACGCCCCCCCTTTCTGTCGGATCCTTTGAAAATGAGCCCCACAATGTTGTAGACAGTGTTAGGTATTGGCCCTGGAGATTTGTGTAAACATACCTTTGTGTTTATTGTTAATACTAGAGTACTACAAAAATATATTTAAATTCCAGGATTGCAGCTGGACAATACAGCACAGCCCCTACCCTATGCTCTGAGTAAAAGCAGTAATAGACTTATAGCTGAATATTACAGCAGATGGGAGGAGCTGCGGAACAGTTTGAATGCAGATATCCGAATCCAGGTACAATCCTATAATATAAATGCATCTTTTACAGTGCTGCTGCTACTAACAACACACACACAACAGATGCGCCAGATCTCCAGGGCCAACACCTAGCGCTGTCTACTGTATTGTATGGTTGAAGCTGCTGGTAGACTCCCTTTGAATGTTTTCTTTTATGTTGTACAAACTTCATTTATAATACACAAAATAACTGATAAAAAAAAGTAATCCTACATAGAGGATGTTTACTCATGGATCATTGCATTTTAGACTGTTTTTTCTAGTCAGTTTTTATGTATAACTAAGAAAACTATTTTATAATTCACGAGCTCCAAAACACAACCTATCATCTATTATATTGTGATGTTGATTTGACACAAGAGCTACACAGGGAGTTGTGAATAATGCATTGTAATAACAACCGCAGAAAGATTCCACTGTTTTACTTATTTATGAAGTTTAACAACCTGTTACCAGTTTATCAATAGTTTCTAATCACATCTCCTTTAATTTAATATACAAACATATAGAATAAAGTATATGCCTAAAATTAAGACATTCAACATGTTTAAAGTATGAATGTACCAACTTTTATGTACGTGTTGTTGTATGTTTACCAGATTACTTTATTTTACATTTCAAGCAATCAGTGCAGAACATTTAATAGATGTCTACCTAATATCCTGCCCCCATACTAATATACATTACAAAAAGCATGAGGTAAAGTGGCCAACCCCTTTAAAAGTTTTTTGATTATAAGCTATTACCAGATAAGTGCCTGAAAGCTAGGATTATTACTGCTTTGATGCCCCAATGATGACAACAATGGGGCCCATGAAACGTCCATTAAGTGATTGTCACGGATGCACCCGCAATGCTTGTCGCGGATTGCGGGCACACCCGTGCCCCCCAGAGTGGCGGTGCACTCCCCAGCCTGGACTTACCTCTCCACAAGCCAGCTTTCCGACTAGGCCGCATCCTCGCTCCTGCTGCCGAGGCCGCATGCTACCGCTCCTAAGGCACCTGCGCGCCCTCTCTCCCAGCCTTAAAGGGCCAGCGTCAAATCGGGCTCATCCCTTATAATCCGGCACCTCCCTTCCTTCCGGGCCGGATCTTCAGCATTGTTTCAGCATTCTTCATGGAACTTCCAAGGTTTCCACACCTCGCTTCCCACAGAGGTTCCTGCTGAAGAAGAAAGCCTGTTAGCGTTTCTAGACGCTTTCTTGTCTTCCAGCGTTTCCAGATGCCTCTGTGTTTCCTGTGTTCCTCCAGGGTTTCCATACACCTCCATGATTCCAGTGTTTGAGCGTCCCCAGATGCCTCCAAGCCACCAACTGTCCTCCAAGGACCTCTCCGTTCCTGCCCGCCTGGGTCCTGTGCCAGCTACTGCCTGCTTGCCTGGCATGACTCCCAGCTTATCCTTCCAAGCCGCACTCCTGCTGTCATCCCAGGCTCAGACTGTGTCTTACATCCCTGTCATCCCTGGCTGCCACCACAGGCCTCATTCCATCTCCCGCGGTGGTCCAGACGGTCCAAACACTCCTCCCTTCGGACTCTTCCCATAGAGACTTTTAGTTCTGTTGTCTGTGTGACCATTACAGTGATCAGAGAACATGTTCTCAGGAGGGCAAATTTTCAGCAACTAAGGGAAGACCTTAAAGGCATAGACTGGGATAATGTTCTCAAAGACAAAAGCCCCCCCAAAAAATGGGACTTTTTCTCATCTATTCTAAAAAAGTCCTGTGAGAAACACATACCTTATTGGAAAAAGCATAAGAGGAACAAGAAAAAGCCAATGTGGCTAACTAGCCTTGTAAGGAAAGCAATAAGCGAGAAGGATAAGGCGTTTAAGGTGCTAAAACGTGAAGGTAGTGATGAGGCATTACAGGATTATAGAGAGAAAAATAAATCCTGTAAAAAGCAGATAAAGGCCGCAAAAATAGAGACTAAGAGAAATATTGCCAGGGAGAGCAAAAATAATCCCAAATTATTTTTCAAGTATATAAATGAGAAGAAACTAAAAACAGAGAGTGTGGGTCCCCTTAGAAATAACATGGGGGTCATGGTGGAAGGAGATGAGGAAAGGGCCAATCTACTGAATGTCAGCTTCTCAACTGTCTTTACCCATGAAAATCCCCTGGTGGAAGACACAATGAGGAATAATGTAAATTCTTTTTGGAATGACAACAGTTTAACCCAGGAAGAGGTACGGTGTTGCCTCACAACCACTAAGAAAGATAAATCACCGGGGCCAGATGGCATACACCCCCGGGTTCTGCATGAACTATTTACCGTGATAGACAGACCGTTATTTTTAATATTTGAAGATCCACTGAGGTCTGGTTATGTTCCACAGGACTGGCGCATAGCAAATGTGGTACCAATATACAAAAAAGGATCAAAAAGAGATCCTGGAAACTACAGACGCGTGAATCTAACTTCAGTGGTGAGGAAAATATTTGAGGGGTTTTTTAGAGATGCTATCCTGGAGTATCTCACTGTGCACAACCTTATAACCCAGCGTCAGCATGGGTTTATGAGAGATCGTACCTGTCAGACTAATCTGATTGGTTTCTACGAGGAGATAAGTTCAAGACTGGATCTGGAGGACACTCTGGATGTTGTATATCTGGACTTTTCAAAGGCATTTGACACTGTGCCGCATAAAAAGTTGGTATATAAAATGAGACTGCTGGGAATAGGGGAAAATCTGTGTATTTGGGTAAGTAATTGGCTTAGTGATAGAAAACAGAGGGTCGTCATTAATGGCACATTCTCAGATTGGGTTGACGTTACCAGTGGAGTGCCACAGGGATCAGTATTGGGGCCACTTCTTTTTAATATTTTTATTAATGACCTTGTAGTGGGTTTACACAGTCAAGTTTCAATATTTGCAGATGATACCAAGCTGTGTAAAGTAATAAATACTGAGGTAGATAGTTTAGCATTACAGAGGGATTTGTGGAAGCTTGAGGAGTGGGCAGAGAAATGGTTGATGAGGTTTAATGTAGATAAATGTAAAGTTATGCACTTTGGCCAGGGAAACAAAAAGTATAATTATGTTCTAAACAGTCAATTACTTGGTAAAACTGGAGCTGAAAAGGACTTGGGGGTATTGCTGGATGGTAAACTTATTTTTAGTGATCAGAGCCAGGCGGCTGCTGCTAAAGCAAATACAATTATGGGATGTATCAAGAGAGGAATAGATTCTCATGATAAAGACATAGTTTTGCCCTTATGCAAATCCCTGGTCAGACCTGGTCAGGTTCTTTACTGTAAGAGCAGTGAGACTATGGAACTCTCTGCCGCAGGAGGTTGTTATGGTGGACTCTATGTACATGTTTTAGAGAGGCCTGGATGCCTTTCTGGAGAGAAAAAATATCATGGGTTATGGGGATAAAACATTTATTTAATTCTTAAAGGTTGGACTTGATGGACTTGTGTCTTTTTCCAGCCTTATATACTAGGATTCTATGACACCACCTGTATTCAATTCTATGTGAACGACAAAGCATTGCAATCTCCATTAGGCCTAATAGGAATGTATTACCAACATTCAATAAAATTGATTTACAGTAGTATGATTAGGATATGAATGTAGCAATGGGGAGAATGTGGTTAAAACATCTCCCTTAACAACTTCTTCTTCCATGTTTCAAAAATACTGGAAATCTCTTAAAACATTCTTATGAGCAGCAAAAATTTGGCACTCGGCCGCTAAAACAAATAAACTCTGGTCACACCAATCACCACATACAAAACTAGGAGATCAACTGAGACTTAAATCACCTCCCTTTTCCTCATAGTCCCTCCAACAAACCAACCAGAACAAAATGATGTTCTAATAGATGGTGCTTTGTCACTTTTGGCTTGACTGCACTGTGCTCCCTTACCCATGACTACTAACAAATTTTAAAGATCTGTCACAAAGGGGCAACCACCTCTGAGACCTCACCTGGTTCTTCCAAGACACCACCTAAATTGTCTAGGGATCTGAAATTTCCATAAGCCATCCCAACTTATCCAGCTTGGGAAAAGGAAATGAACACCAAATTCCAAAATCACAGATATTACATGATTATGTTTTATTGTAGGAATGTGAAAAAAAATACACACTTTTTAGGTGGACATAAATTCAATGATTCAGTCTATTTGCCCGACTTAATCTTTTACTCCCTAATCGCCCCCCGCCTCCCAGGACACAGACATTTTAATAAACCTCTTTCCTCACAATTGATTTTCCCAGCCAAAACTATGATTCCATTGCATTGGTGATCATCACACTCCCTTTCGCCAACCCATTGGGTAAATTAAGTATCAAAACTCTCTGGTTGGAGGAGATTAGTGCCTTATGTAATAGAAACCTGACTAAGTTCCATAAAATATGATCTCCATGGCTTGATATGCTAAACTTAAACTAAACAGACCCTTACTCTTTGCTTAAAATCACACTGCTTACATTAGGTGTTTCTATAAGATTATATGCAGAAATTCCCAAGTTCATCCCTTGTTGTATTCTAATATACATGCATATCCACTCTACCTTGAGACCTTTACAATGCATCCATTCTATTGTTAGTTAATATTTGTGTGTACAATATCCTCTTGAATCTCTCCGCATACAAAGAACTGAGATTTCATGTACTTATGTAATCCTCTTCCAAGCGTGTAAGTTCTAGTGGTTTTGACACCTGTTGAAAATTTGAAAAAAATCAATAAAAAGAGAATTTGAAAAGAATGAATGTAACAATGGAGGAAGGTACAACACTCATTAGAAACACTGAAGCGTCAAATTGTCTATGGGGTTCATTTATCTAATCTCTGTGTGTTTTGGCTTGTTTTTGTCTGTCTATTTCCTGCCTGCTGCTTTGGCAGTTTATCTCACTCTTTCCTTGTGTTAAATGTTTTTTTCAGATCTCTTACAGATCTGTTACAAATGTCTCAAAAATGTCACACAAATGTCTCAAGTCACTTCTTTCCATTTTCCAAGTTTTATGGGGTTCTCTGGAGTTTTTTGCGCTAAAAAAGGTTGCAAATTTAAACCATTTGAAAAGATAAATGTAATTTATAACATTTATAACATCTGGAATAGAAGATAAATGTATCTTACTGACGATAAATAAAGGCGCAAAAAATTGCAATGCGCCAAAAAAGTCTCAAAAAATAAAGATAAATGACCCTCTATAGCTCTGTCTCCTTTATGCAAACTGTCTCCTCCAACCTTTACACTCTCCATACACCTCTATGCAACTTAATTCCTTACATAGCTGGGTTTCTTATGTGAGTTGCAGCCAGTTAAGGAGGGGAGGAGAAAAAATAGAAAAAAATACTTTCTTTAAAAAGGATATGGAACAGGTTCTTATGTTTAGTCATAAGATTCATTTATGTCAAACAAACATTTCCCAATTCCTTCATGCCAACATTCGAATATCTATACTTTGAGGTTTAAGTGGCTACTCTTCCATATTGTAAATTCTAGCATTAATAATTTAGATTACATATTAAACTTCTAAAAGTTAAAATGTAACATTTTAAGGGACCAAAAGAAAAAATGTTGTTTGCTTTGAAAAATAATATCTAGCATCTACGGAATAAAGAAAAACTTGACTAACAGAAAAAACATAGAAAATTGTTAACCTTTGAACTGAATATTATTATTTTCAGAGATGTTGTGCTGCAAAATCAATCTAATGAATAAAAATTACGCCAATTAACGTAATAGGATTATGATTCTGCATTTCGTTGCTATAATATAAGGAACATAAGCCACATCACTTTTGGCGTGAGAAATACATTTTTTGGCTGATGAACCACAGGTTGCAGTAATAATTAGAATATACTAGCAGATGGACACAAATTTCATTGGCCTTGCCTATAAGCCATTACGGTGTGGCCAAACAAAAATCTATTATTAAATATGACTATATACTTACTGTAGTGTGTTTAACCCCTTCAGGCCATTTTTTTTCAAAACAAATTTTCAAACCCAGAATCTGGGTTGACGAAATTCTGGCACCCAGAATTTTTGCCTTCTTTTGGCGTAAATGATCTGGGGTAACGTTTCTTGGCAAGACAATAGGTCTATTGATATCATTATTACAATTGTATGGAAGGAAAAATGAAAAAAAAAAAGTTTTTGTGAATCTCAGGGTCATATTTAATCACTTTTTAACAAACTGCATTGACAATGAGTTGTTTAGTAATACTTTTCACTATCATAGTGTGGTCTGACTGCGATGCTTCCCCCTCAACCCTCTTTCTCCAGGGGACCCTCACTATACTGTTATGGAGGAAAAGAAACAGAATTTTATGAATTTGCCATCAGACACAAAAAGAAACATCTTGCTATTACTAGCATTTTCACAATACACTATTACTGAATTTAAGCATTCGTTTTTCATGTTTCCTCTTTATTTTAAAATTCTCAGATTCCCTACAAAAAAGTTCCCCCAAAAGCCTAAAGAACTTATTTATAAACGCTTAGATTGTCATGGTAGAGCAGGAGATACTGTCAGTTGCTGCTATTTTGGGCTCTTAAGTACCAGGTCAATATAGTAAGTTTCTGGTGTCATTTTAGAAAGGGTATCAATTGTGGCTCTTTTTGCGGTAATTCCTTATCGACTCTCAGTTCAAACTATATCTGTAGGTATGAGTTGCCAATGAAAAAGCTACTTTGAGCAGTAACCTAGAGATTATTGAACAGAGTGGCGTATACTTAACCTTTCAGTATATCAGAGGGGCAATATATCCCCATTCTATTATACTTTGATCAGAACTTGGTAATAACTACATTTTTTAGATTCGTATGCATCAAAAGTTATTAAACACCACATATGTCAATGGTTTTAATAACCCTTATGGAATTGAACCTTTTTTGTATCTCGTGTCACTTGTGTATTCCTTAATACTTAGCCAATTGTTGTGTTCAACATACAAAAGAGATTTGCAGACTATGGCTTACAACGTGTCATACAGTCCGGAAGGCAGCAATTTTAAATAGTGAGAAGTGATGACATCCTAATTTCCCAGCCCATACTTTAAAAAATACCTCTACTTGATCTGCATTGAGGCTATATCTCCTCAAAATGAACACACAATTACCAGATGTCCACATTCACTAGAATGGAGTTAGAAAGCCAAGCATTCATCATGCTTTTATGCAGAATCAGAGTATAAAGTATGTGGGCTGGAAATAGATTCATCACTTCTAATATTTAAATCTGCGCCACTGATCCTACTGTATGACACGTGTACAGCACTTATTCGCACCTCTCTTTTTAGTGTTGTAACACAAACACATTGGTCTAAGTATTAAGGAATACACAAGATGGACACGTACAGATACAACACACTCTTTCATATCCAATAAGAGGCTATTAAAACCATTGACATATTGTTGTGTATAATTTGAGCAATACTATACTCTAAAACATGTTCTACCAAGTACTTATCAAAGTATCATGAGAATGGGGATATATTGCCCCCTCTGAATATACTGACAGTTAGTATGACGCATTCTTTCCATACTTCTCTAGGTTACTGCTCAAAGTAGCCTTTTTCATGGCAAATCCACTACCTACAGATATATTGACTGAGAAGCTGCCACGATAAGGAATCTCCGCAAACAGAGCCACAACTCTGGATACCTTTTCTTAAAATGACACCAGAACACTATATTGCCCTAGTACTTAAGAGACCCAAAATAGTCAGCACCTGAAGTATCTCCTGCCTCCCCATGACTCAGGTCTCAGCTATAAATAATTCTTTTAGGCTTTTGGGGCATTTTTGTAGGTTATTCTGAGAATTTTTAAATAAAAAGGAAACACTGTAAAATAATGCTTAAATTCAGGAATAGTGTATTGTTGAAAATGCTAGTTAATAGCAAGATGTTTTTCTTTTTGTTCATGATGAGCAATTCGAAAATTCTGTTTCTTTCCTCATACAGTATATTGAGGTTCCCTATTGTATAAGAGGTTGAGGTGGACATCGCACGTCAGACCAACACTATGGATACATGAAAATAGTACTAAACAATACTCATTGTCACATCATTATTGTTAAAAGGTGATAAATATGACCCTGAGGATTCAAAAACGACTTTTTTTTTCATTTTCCTTATACACTTTAATAATGATATCAATAGCCTCTTCTTGCAAAGAAAACCGTTACCAGCTCCGTACGCCGAAGAAGGCAAAAATTCTGGGTGCGCCAGAATTTGTCAACCCATATTCTGGTTGAGCGCGTCTTTGTAGTGAAAAAGAATGGCTGAAGGGTTAAACATACATTACAGTAAGTATATGCTATATTTTATATATCATATATTTTTTTTTTTGGCCACACCATTAATGGGCTTATATGCAAGCCAATGACATTTGCTGTTCCCTCTGCTAGTATTCTATTATTATCGCAACCGGGGTTTGGTTCCATCAGCAAAAAATGTAGTGTTCTCAAGCACAGTGATGCTTTATGTCCCCTTCATTCTATTAGAGCGAACCAAATAAATCGAATGCCGAATCATAATCTATTAACGTTAAGTAATTTTTATTCTTTTATTGATTTTGCAAAGCACAACATCTCTGGGAAATAATATTTATACCAAAACTCCTATTCACCTTAATCAGTGTATTCGTTCAAATGTTAACCATTTCGTGTTTTTTTCTGTAGTCAAGTTTTCTTGATTCCGTAGTATGCTAGATATTATTTCAAAGCAAACAACATTTGTTTCTTTTGGTCCCATTTAGTACTTGAAAATGTTACATTTTTACTTTACGAAGTTTAGTAGTTTAATCTAATTATTAAGCTCTAGAATTTACAATATGAAAAGTAAGCCATTCAAACTCAAGTATAGGATTTCGATGTTGCATGAAGGATAGGGAAAATGTTTGCTTGCATAAATGAATGTTTATGAAAACATAAGACCCGTTTCGCATACCTTTTTAAAGACAAGTATTTTGTTCTCATTTTTTTCTCCTCCCCTCCTAACGGGCCTGCAAACTCCATCAGAAGAAACCCAGTCTATGTAAAGAATGTGTCTGCATAGAGGTGTATGGAGAGGTGTAAGGTTGGAGGGACAGTTGCATAAAGTGAGACAGAGCGATAGAGGGTCATTTAGCTTGTTTTTGGAGACTTTGTTTTTGCACATTGCAATTTTTTGGCCTTTTTGAAATGGCTCTATACATTTTATCGTCAGTATAGATACATTATTTCTATTCCAATGATTTGTCTAAATGTCTTAAATGACATGTTACTTGTTCAAATGGTTTTAAATTTTGCAACCTTTTTGCCCGCAAAAAACTCCAGAGAACCCATAAAAGGAAAACTTGGAAAATGGAAAGAAGTGACTTGAGACATTTTGTGTGACAGTTTTGAGACATTTGTAACAGATCTGTAATAGATCTGAAAAAAAACGATTTAACAAGCAAGGAAAGAGGAGATAAACTGCCAAACGCAGCAGCAGGGAAATAGACATGCAAAAACAAGCCAAACACAAGAGATTAGATAAATGAACCCCATAGACAATTTGACCTCTTCAAGTTTTCTTAATGAGTGTTGTATCCTTCCTCCATTGTTACCTATCTCTTTTCAAATTCTCTTTTTATTGATTTTTTCAAAATTTACACAGGTGTCACAAACCCTAGAAACTTACACGTTGGAAGAGGCATTACAAAGTACTGAAATCTCATTATCTTGTATGCGGAGAGATTCAGAGGCTATGTACACACAAATATTAACTACATAGAAGGATGCATTGTAAAGGTTCAAGTAGAGTGGATATGCATGTATTTAGATACAAGCAAGGGATGAACTTGGAATTTCTGAAATATATCTTTATAGAAACCCTAATGTAAAAGTGTGGTTTTAAGCAAAGAGTAAGGGTCTGTTTAGTTTTAAGTTTAGTATATCAAGCCATGGAGATCATATTTTAAGGAACTTAGTCAGGTTTCTATTTACAAAGGCACTAATCTCCTCCGACTGAGCATGAGTTTGATACTTAATGTTATCCCAGGGTTGGCGAAAGGGGGTTGATATCACTATGCAATGGAAGCATAGTTGAGGCTGGAAAAAATCCATTGGTAGGAAAGAGGTTTATTAAAATGTTCTGTGCCCTGGAGGCGGGGGGGGGGGGATTAAGGGAGGAAAAGATTAAGTCGGGCAATATAGAGAATCATTGATTATGTCCAACCTAAAAAGTGTGTATTTTTTTTTCACATTCCTACATAAAACACTTCATGAATATCTGTGATTTGGAATTTGGTGTTCGTTTCTTTTCCCAAGCTGGATAGTTGCGGATGGCTTAGGAAATTTCAGATCCCTAGCAATTTAGGTGGTGTCCTTGGAAGAACCAGGTGAGTCTCAGAGTGGTTGCGCCCTTTGTGACAGATTTTAAAATGTTAGTAGTCATGGTAAGGGAGCCACAGTCAGTCAAGCCAAAATGCACAAAGCACCATCTATTAGAACATCATTTTGTTTGTGTTGGTTGTTGGAGGGACATGAGGAAAGGGAGGTGATTTAAAGTCTCGTTGCTCCTAGTTGTGGTATGGGTATGTATTACCGATTGTGAACCAAGGATTTATTTGTTGTTACGCAGAGTGCAAATTTTGTGCTCATAAGACAATGTTTCAAGAGATTTCCAGATTTGAAACATTGGAAGAAGAATTGTTAAGGGGGGGAAAATGTTGTTGAACCAACATTCTCCCCAATTGCACATCATGATCCATAATCATACTACTGTAAGTCAATTTATGAATAGTTGGTTAATACATTTCCTATTAGGCCTAATGGAGATTGCAAAATGCTTTGTCGTTCACATAGAATTGAATACAGGTGGTTGTCATAGAATCCTAGTAATAGGCTGGAAAAAGACCAGGTCATCAAGTCCACCTTAAGAATTAAAAGTAAATGTTTGATCCCCACTAACCCATTGATATTTTTATCTCTCCAGAAAGGCATCCCAGGCCTCTCTAAAACCTTATGTACATAGTAGTCACACCATAACAACCTCCTGCGGCGAGAGTTCCAGTATCTCACTGCTCTTACAGTAAAGAAACCTGACCAGCTCTGACCGGGATTTGTCATAGGGCAAACTATGTCTTTATCATGAGAATCTATTCTCTCTGATACATCCATAATTGTATTGCATTTAGCAGCAGCCGCCTGGCTCTGGTCACAAAATTAAGTTACCATCCAGCAATACCCCCATGTTCTTATCCAGTTGTACCAATATTGACTGTTTAGAAAACATAATTATACTTTTGGTTTCCCTGGCCCAAGTGCATAAACTTTACATTTATCTACATTAAAACCTCATAAACCATTTTTCTGCCCACTCCTCAAGCTTCCCCAATCCTCTGTAATTTGTAAACTATTCTAACCTCAGTATTTGATTATTTACACAGACTGGTATCATCTGCAAATATGAAAACTTACTGTGTAAAACCCACTACACAGGTCATTACTAAACAATTTAAAAAGAGTGGCCCCAATACTGCAACTCCCTGTGGCACCTCCACTGGTAACGTCAGACCCAGCTCTGAGACATGTGCACATTAATGACCGACCCCTCTGTTTTTCTATGACCTACGCCAATTCTTTACCCCAAATACACAGATTTCCCCTATCCGCTATACAGGCAGTCTCATTTTATATACCACACTTTTTATGCGGCCACAGTGTCAAATGCCTTGAAAGTACCAGATATACCAAATCAAGAGGTCCTCAGATCCAGTCTTAATTATGACTCTCGTAGAAGAACACCGGGATATCATTTAGTCTGACAGGTCGATCTCTCATAACACCATGCGCGACCTGGGTTATAAGGTCTTGCACAGTGAGATACCCGTGATAGCATCTCTAACAAAACCCCTCAAATATTCTCTCACAATCATTAGATTCACTGCGTTCGGTAGTTTCCAGGATCTCTTTTTGGGATCCTTTTTGTATAAGATGGCTACCACATTTGCTATCCGCAGTCCTGTTGAACATAACCAGACCTCAGATGGATCTTCAAATATTACAAATAACGGTCTGTCTATACGCCCGTAAATAGTTCATGCAGACCCGCGGGGTGGTATGCCACTGGCCCCCGGTGTTTATTATCTTTCTTAGTGGTTGTAGCAGGCAAACACCGTACCTCTCGCCGGGTTAATTGTCATTCCAAAAGAATTTACAGCTATTCCTCTATGTGTCTTACACAGCCGGGATTTTCCTGGGTTAAAGACAGTTGATGATAGTGCGCACACCTCAGTAGCAATTGGCCCTTTCCTCATCTCTTCCACCTTGACCCATGTTATTTAAGGGAACCCACACTCTCTGTTTTTAGTTTCTTCTCCATTTAGTTACTTGAAAAAATAATTTGGGATTATTTTTGCTCTCCACTGGCAATATTTTCTCTTAGTCTCTATTTCTATGCGGCCTTTATCTGCTTTTTACAGGAATTTATTTTTTCTCGCTCTATAATCACTGTAAGATCCCCCCCCCCCTCTATTTTCCACTACCTTCACGTTTAGCACCTTAAACACGCCACTTATACCTTCTCGACTTTACGTTGCTTTCTTACAAGTGCTAGTTAGCCCCCTATTTGGTCTTTTTTGCGTCCTCTTATGCTTTTTCCAATAAGGTATGGTTTCTCACAGGCCTTTTTTAGAATAGATGAGAAAAGTCCCATTTTTTGGGGGGGTCTTTTGTCCTTTGAGAACTCTATCCCAGTTCTATGCCTCTTAAGTCTTCCCTTAGATTCGCTGAAAAATTTGACCCTCCTGGAGAACATGGTTTCTCTGTCATTAATGGCACACGACAACAGAACTAAAAAGTCTCTATGGGAAGAGTCAGACGAGGAGGAGTGTTTGACCTGTCTGGACCACCGCGGGAGAATGGACATGATGGCCGTGTGGTGGCAGCCAGGTGATGACATGGATAGGACACAGTCTGAGCCTGGTGGATACGCAGAGTGCGGCTTGGAAGGATAGCGGGGGACTCATGCCAGGCCACCAAGAAGGCACGTAGCTGGCAACAGACCCAGCGAGGCGGCATACGAGAGGTTCTTGGAGGACAGCTTTGTGGCCCCTTGGAGGCATCTGTGGGATGATCTACAACACTGGACTCACTGGACGTGCGTCATCTGGAACCACACCGGAGGACCTTATGGAACACAGACGGCCATCTGGAACGACTGGATAACATACAGAAGTCAGACCCCAACGCATGGCTTCCTCCTTCTTCAGCCACGATTAACATCTGGTGGACAGCCCAAGGTGTGTGAAACCCCTTGGAACGCTGCAAGTCATGAAGAAGGCTGAAACACTGCTGAGCATCCGGCCCCGGAAGGAGGGAAGGTAGCCGGCCAATTATCAACGGAGGGGGCTGATGCCGACCCAGATTTGAACTGGCCCTTTAAGCGGCTGGGGGATGGGCGCGCAGGTGCCTTAGGACTAGAGGCTGCGGACTTCGGCCCGCAGCAGAGCAGAGAGATGCGGGGTCCTATCGCGAAACGCTGGCTTGTGGAAGAGGTAATCCAGGCTGGGGTGAGTGCACGCATCTGGGGGGCAAGGGCGAATGGTAGCGTGTGGGTCGCCGCACAAGTCCGCACGAAAGGATTCCGCGGTCGTGTTTACATCCGGACAGTATGACACTTAATGGCACATTGATGGCGGCCCCATTCTGTCATCATTGGGGGCACGACATCACAAGACAGTAATAATCCTAGCTTTCAGAGCAGCTATTGGTAGATAGACTATATAATGCAGAAAAGAACTTTCAACGGGTTCTGGCCATTTACCTCAGCTTTTTGTAAATGTATATTATTGGGGATCAGTGAGTATTAGGGGGTAGGACAATTATTAAATGTTCTGACACTGCATTGTTGATAATGGTAAAATCCAAGTAATCTGTAACATACAACAACACATACATAAAAGTGTACTTCATACTTTAAACCCCATGTTGAATGTCTGACTCTTAGGCAACTTTTTATATATGTTTGATAGTAAATTAACAGGAGAAGGCATTAGAAAACTTTGATAAACCTGGTTCTCAGGTGTTATAACTTGCAGAATGATAAGATCCCCAACACGATGGAATCTTTCTCGCGGTTTATATAAAATGCATTACTTCACCACATCCCTGTTGTATGGCTCTCTTGTCGTCAATCTTTAACATCAACAATTTTATAATAATGATAGCCTTTGTGTTTTGGAGTCTCGTGAATTATAAAATAGTTTTCTAGTTATACATAAAAACTAGACTAGAACAAAACTTCCTAAATTCAATGAATGCCATAAGTTAACACTGCCTCCATGTAGGATTACTTTTTTATCAGTTACTTTTGTGCTGTATTAGTAAATTGAAAGTGATGTACAACAATACAAGATAAAACATTCAAATGGGGTCTACACGAAGCACTTAACCAATACGAGTAGAAGACCGTAGGATTATTGGGCCAGTACTGGAGATCTGGCGCTCTGTTTTGCTTGTGTTTTTTAGTCAGTCAGGCAGCACTGTAAAAGACTCTGATATTTATATTCTAGCGATTGTAGTTCTCCATGCCTGTAATATTTCAGCTAGATCTGTATTATGCTTTAGTCAGCAGCGCATGAGGACCAAGGTAGGGTCTGTGCGTATTTCCCAGCTTTGCAATCCTGCGAATATAAAGTTATTTTGTGTACTCATGTAGTATTAACAATAAGACCACCCCCACTGGGACAACGGCCGTATGTTCTACACAAATTCTCCAGGGCCAATACCTAACACTGTCTACAAACCATTGGGTGGGGATCATTTTCAAAGGACGCGACAGCAAAGGGTGGCGGTAGGCCTTCGACATACCCGATAAGATCGGGACAGCAACACTCGGAATTTAAGAAGAGATTTTGTGGGGCTCAGCAATCAAAGCCACTCACTGAACTCCGGTGGACACTCGCGCAGCCAGCCCGAGACAAAGGGCAGGAACTCGGACGCACAGTCTGTGAGGATCGCTACGGACGCGGAATCCCACGGCAAGCCCTCGACGTAGACTTCAACGACAATCTCGCAGAACGGGTGTGTCAAAACCTGCCAGTGTCCCTTGTGAGGTTCGTGAAACTCCGGATAGGACTCCCTTAATGGTTTCCTATTTCCAGTTTACTGAAAGGGGAGTTTAGAATTATCATGTTATGCAGTTCTGCAATCTTCAAATAGTATCACAATTGTTAAAGTATTGTGTCAACACCCCAGCATTGCACAAGCCAGAGTGCACATTCACTCAATACCCTTATATCTCTACAGCCTGTGTAGGAGGGTCGACGAAGCATGTCCATCACTGAAGCATTATACCCTTTATTCTCGATTGTACTACGTCTTTTCATCAGATGACGTGTAGCGCCTGTTCCCTTCCCCATCTTTTTACTCTTTTTGTCACAAATACTGTAAGAACTTTGCACTACCCAAGATGTCTTGTGTAAATCCGGGCACTTATCGCCGGAATCTGGCATGCTTGGTAGAAGTTTACACGGAGTTCTTAGCTTCAGAGGGTGATGATTTGGAAGTTTACACATAACAAGATCTTTATTTACTTACATATCAGCCAAAAGCACCTATAGGCTTAAATCTAGCACACACAAGGGGGTTATTTAGGCTCTTTATTGAAATGTCCCAAATTCCCAAGCCATGTGAGGGGTTATATACAGGCGTATACACAAGCCATGTAGGGGTTATATAAGGGGTGACACAAGCCATGTGAGGGGTTTATATACAGGAGTTGACACAATTCATTTGAGGGGGTTATATACGAGGGATAAGAGCCAGGTAGGGGGTGATAGACAGGATTGAACACAAGGCCATGTGATGGGTTTTCTACAGAGAGGACACAAGCCATGTGCTGGTTTTTATATTCAGCAGGGATACAAGCCATGTGGAGGGGTTAATATACAGGATTGACACAAGCCGCATGGTGAGGGGTTCCTATACAGGAGAGGACATAAGCCTGTGATGGGTGTATATACAGGAAGGACACAAACCCTGTGAGGGGGTTATACAGGAGTGGACACAAGGCATGTTAGGTGTTATACAGAAATGGACACAATCCATGTGAAGGGTAATATTCGCAGGAGAGGACCCAATCCAGGTGAGGGGGTTATATACAGAAGGATACAAGCCATGGTGAGGGGGTTATATACAGGAGTGGACACAAGCCATGTGGTGGGGGTATATACAGGATTGGACAACCATGTTGAGGGGTTATATACAGAATGGACCAAGCCATGTGTGGGGTAATATACAGATTGGACACAAGCTTGAGGGAGTTTTATATACAGAATTGGCACAAGCCATGTGAGGTAGTTATAAACAGGAGTGGCACGAGGCATGTTGAAGGGGTTATATCAGGAGAGATACAAGCAATTTGAGGGGGTTATATACAGGAGAGGACAACCTTGTTAAGGGTTCTATAGCAGAGAGGACACAGCCATGTGAGGGTTTATACAGAGTTGACAAAGCATGTGAGGGGGGTGTATAGACAGAGAACACAAGCCATGTGAGGGGTTATATACAGGAGAGGACACAACGCATGTGTTGGGGTTATACACAGGAATGACACATGACACAATGCCATGTAGGGGGTTATTATATGAGGGGTTTATATGGGAGTGAATACTACTGTAAATTTTGGACTTGAGGCTGACATTTTTAAGCATTCATTTTCACCCGCCCTTGGAGATGGCAACATAAGAAGGTGTGGGGATATCCCTGGAATTGCAATACATTTTAAAATCATTGCGAAACTGCTGGTTCATATACATGATGCATTTTGTTTGTGTGAAATGTGCTTTTAATTGTTGGGTGGTGTACACACGCTTTATTATATTTTTTCATAAGCTTGCAAACACTTTCCAGCAATAAGGAAAAACTGTTGTCTAAACGGCAGACAAGTGGTAAAATGTAAATGCTGTGCTTCTGCAAGGGCATTTAAAAACGAATTTGCAACACGCCTAGTGTTGACCAGCACAACCGTAGAAGAAGTACAATGTTCAAAAATTGTAAATGCAAAAAGTTAAATTTAAAAAAACGAGAAGCCAACAAACTTCAGTGCCTGCCAGTCGATGAGCAAATTGGTAAACATTAATTGGTGTGAACTATTACCTTTAACCTGTCAAAACAGGTTTCATAGAAAAAATAAATATTATCCTTCCATAACATGACAATGCCCATTGGTTGTGGCGAGTAGCTGTGCAACCGGCAGCATTCAGCAGTGTACACAATCCTTCATCTGGCACCCTGCCCTGGAGCTAGGTGAGATTTGCACCGTGGAAAGTTTGCAAATCTGAATAAAATAAGAGTGAAAATGAAAGGTACATAAGGCCACAGAAGGACAGCACAGGATCAACAAAGGGTACCCGAGAAACCGACAGCAAGTCACAGTGAAAAATTGCAAATTAAGAAAAGTCTCTAAAATTGAAAAGAAACAAACCGACAGAATAAGATATCTACTTATATATTTTAAATATAGTATATAGTAAATTGACTGCCTAGTTCATTATTAAGAGAGGGTTAATAAAAGTAATGTGATTGCCATTATTAGCGATTAGCCTGATGTTTTAAGCTGAGGGAACTTCTGAATATATTATACCCTGAATCACTGTACAACAGTCGCTTTACAAAGAACAAGACTTTTCCGAACAATTTGGTGATCAATAGTACGGTAACAATTCAATCTTATTAAATATAATGTGTGTGTAATAAAAGTCTAAGACTGTTAGTAATATCACATTACTACTCCGGAAATGAATGTTACGAGCATTTAAAATGATGAGGCATAACATGACTAAGAATTTCAAGACCATTGATGATGGCCTGTTCCCTTCATTAGAAATCAGATCTCTCCATGTCAATTAAAATACAGACTGATTGTCTTGTCTAAGTGTTTTTTTTTCCTGCTTCTAGCTGCTATTTAAACAAATGACTAGAGGTGACATAGTGCGCAAAATTTCGTCTCTACAAAAATCTCAATACGTTGCTCTTTGTATTCTCTAGCAGGACTGGCATGACTGCTACTACAGAGCAAAGCCCTCTCGTTTATTGGACCATAATTAAATCCGGATTACACTTGTATTCTCAGTGCTTTTGCTAACTACTTAAATGTACACAAAGCATTGTTGTGCGCATGCACTGTAGATAGGATAAGGAGAAAGTCTTTATATATGAAAAAAAGCAAGGTTTAACTATGGACACTTAGGCTTCATACAATATACTGCCGGAGAGTTTAAGGACATCCGACCTAGGGTGTGAAGAACTCCCGGTACACAGCCGGTGAGCTGTAGAGTTATTGTTAGTGTTTTAAAACCGCTGTATCGCAGGTTAAAAACTTTTAACTTTATGGCCAAGCTGCTTCAGCCCATGCGACCTGCCGGTAGGCGTAAGACCTGGCACGTGCGCGCGATGGGCACCGAGCAGCTTCGCCATTAAGTTTAAAAAGTGTTTTAAACCGGGATACTGCGGTTTAAACACGAACCAAAATAAGCTCGGCAGCCATGCTCACCGCTGAGCTGGTGCAGCTCGTATTGCCTTCTTACACCTACCAGACTTCAAGTGGTAGGTTTCCTTAATAATGCATGTCTGTGTATCCAAGCTAAGGAAAGGTATAAAGTAAGGATTAGCACTGCTGAGAAGAAAACCTTGCTCTCCATATTGAATCAATCAGGCCTTTTGACATCACTGCCAAGGATATTTTTTCCTTATCCTTAAAGGGAACAGATTCACCAGGATTACAATAAAGCTCATTACAGACACCGTGATACTGTTACAGCTGGGGATTATTGTAGCCTAGGACAAAGTACCATAAATGACCAATATCCAAGTCGTTTGTACTATGGGCCATATGTAAGTCGGTGTTCTTAGTAGGGGAACCGCCTGATGTGTTTATTATAATCTGTAGCCTATGTCAGAAAGAACTTCGAATGACGTGTACAAATAACACGAAAAAGAAAATCTGTCTTTGTTTTTTTTTTTTTTTTTTCCCAACCACCCACTGAAGCACCCTTCAATATGATATCTTGCATTTGACAAATGGAAACTGTTTCTGTAAATTGGCTGGCATAGACAAAACAAAGACCGTTTTGGTTTTTAGACATTTCATTCTTCCCCCATTGTATACTGTTAATTTACATGTGTTACAAGAAAAGGGGAATTAACTCCTTAAGAAAACACCTTGAGCCACCGTGCAGGCATACAGAGTCTTCACCCTGCAGAGAATTCGGTGAAGGATATTCAAGATTCCTTTTCAAATAAATGAATGGGAAAACATGCCTCTACTGGCAGCTCAAAGTGTAATTCATTTTTAAAAATTAATAAATCAATAGAGAGATATGTAAAAATTAACCTTTGTAATTTACTTTATTAAGAAATGGGGGTGTGGCCATCAGCACCAGAAGTGTAGAGAGGACATCACCAGAATTGTTACATCATTATACAGGCTGTCGTCATGTGTATCGGAGAAATCTGATACACACCGGCTGTCAGGTGTTGTGGACGTCAGCCCAGGAAGTACATAAAGCCAGCACCAGAAGTGTCACATCATTAAACCGCTGTCAGTCTGTAGTATAGGGGTATCTCCTACACACACAGTTGTAGGGTGTGGCCCGCCACACCTGGAGATATAAAAGCAGCACCGAATGTCAGATCATTATACAGGCTGTCTTCCTGTGTATGAGAGTCAATAAGCGTGGAAAAAAGATGGCCATTAAGAACGTCCACCTTTTGAAACGCGTTGGCCTGTAACACTCTGGGATTTAAAATTTGCCCTAAATTAGCTTGGAATATCTTGACGAATCGGACACGAATCTTTTTCCACGCTTGTTGCTTGAATGCAGCCTGTGCGTAGGGCAGTCCGTGCCTCGTTGGATTTCCCATAGGTTTGAGTTGCTTACTTTTTTGCTGTTCTCCCTGTGTATAGGAGTACCTCATCACACACAGGATGCGAGGAATTAGTGGCCACACCAGGAATACATAGAGGAGCCATTACGCAGTGTCACCCATTATACAGTGCTGTCATTCCATGTATATAGGAGTATCTCAAACACAAAGGCTGCAGAGGCGTGGTGCATAACAGGAATATATAGAGGAGCCAGCACTATAAGTTTGTAAACAAAGAATAAATAATTACTAAAGGCAGGGAAAGATGTAAGCTGTCAATAACATGTAAGCAGCAAGGAAAGTGCAGTCACGATACAAGACTGTACCGGTGAGCCATCTTACAGCCCATGGTGAAGACGCTTTTGGTTTTGAAGGGCCTGGGGAGTTTTCAAGGTAGATTTTTTAAATAAAAGGCTCACAAAATCCCCTAATAAACTATATTACTTTTTTAAGCAATCCTGTACCATATAAGTAAAAAATTGACATGATGATGCTTTAAAAGGTCATTTATTCTCTGCGAGAATATTGGTAGTAGACTGCTTTCACTCATCCCCAACTTTCAAGAAACGCATTGGCCTGCAGTTTGGTGTCTACAACTGTTTGGAAAAGACTTATGTTTTGACAGTTATCTAAAGTGATAAACAAAAGCTTCTTTAAAATGGTATGAAATTGTGATTCTTAGTATTAAGAGGAATATGTTTATTTTTTTCCTTTCCAGTCATATCAAACGGCTTTCTGGGTGGTTGACCAATGATCTACAGGTACTGCCCTGTCTTTTATGTGGCATGGAACTATTCTTCTTTTTTCATCCTGGAAATTTTTATTTCATATGCCATACTAAAAAGATACTAAAACACAATTCTAGAAATTTCATGACCTTATTCATGGTTGGAATACTTGGTTTTTTGGGATCACCCCTTGGTTGTTAATGGGGGGGTTTTACGATTATGGATGTACTTTTAAAGTTTTTACATCCACTTTAACAAGTATCTTTCTAAAAGCAAATTGTACTATGCAGGATAACTGATAGTAAAAATCTACCTGGTACTCCCGAGAATAGAATATTGTCATAATAGTCATTGTTGTTCTTAGCAAAATAACTACTCTTAGACATTGACTTTAAAAATCTGGACAGGGTGAACTGGGGCTCGCGTGAGTTTAAGTAGTCAGCCTTAATAGCGTGAACTCGTAGACAATACCTTTCCCTAACCTTTTTGTCCCTGTATAGTAATTCAACTAAATTCACTTAATAATTATACTATGTACCTTAACTTAAACTTATCTTAAATTTTCTAGTTCACTTTTGTCTCTAGATAGTGTTTTTTTTATTGCTTTAGCAGTTATTTTTAAATTCTTTAACCTATGCCTCATAGCTCATAAATGCCTTGATTTTATCAAAAATTTGTGCTTTTTTAATAAAATAATGTGGTGCATTGCGTTTTTTAAAATACAATAATGTGTACAAATTGTTGAAAAAATTGTCACAACTTAAATCAATTTCAGTACAAATAAAATGCCTTTCTTTGAAAAATATGGGTAAACACTTAAACAGACAGGATGTCAAAGTGTCTTTGTTAAATATTTTAAAGGATTTTTTTAATAAAGACACTTTTTTACAACTTTGCACAAAAAAGCGGCAACACCTAGCAAAGTCGAAACTAGACTAGCATATAAACAACGCCATAACATAGTGTTATTATGTTTCCTATACATCTATCGTTTATTTCTATATTATACATAGAACACTTTTTGGCTTGTTGTTATATTTTTTTCTTTTAAAGTTAGTACAATACATATTTTAATAACTGACTACAATGATCTTTCAAGGGCATTTAACATGTCTGTCACTCTCCATTCACCTATTGTTAAGGAAGCTTGCATATAAAATCAAAAAAAAAGCAGTATGTCCAATCTGTTTATCCCTGGCATAAGCTTGTCTTTTCAGTAGTAACGAGACCTTTCATTGTCAGCAGATTCCACTTTATCTGGCATGGATCTGCACGTTTATTATTCCAGAGACCTAACATTCCAATGGCGGGAAATTTCTGGTAGCTAACCTTCACTATATACACTCCTCTTGTAAGGAATAGTTGGCCAGCCACACTAACTTGCCTGCAGTAGACATATCATCAATCATGTGGTTATCCTCCACAGTGCAAGGGACAGAAGATCTCTTGGACACTTGATTGAATCAAAGAATTGGGATTGTAACTGGCGGCTAGACTAAGGGCTATTGTGTTCCCAAAGGACATCAGTGGTTTTCCTTCCAAAGGTGTTTTTTAACTAGAGATGAGCTACACTAAAATTCTCGGCGTTGGCTCGTTATTCGGACAACTTTTCCCGATGCTCGAGTGCTCGTCTCGAATAACGAGCCCAGTGCGTGCCTGTGATTAGACTGCTCATTTCTGATTCTGGGAAGCTGGTTGTGTTCTTTGTACTCGTTTTGGCCTGCAGTTGCGGTTTTATTGATGATGGATGAAGCCATTCATGCGGTGGTAGTGTCCATTACTCCCTTATAGTATTCCAACCCTTCATTTGGGTGCTGGTTTATTGCAGTCTAAATCTGTGTATCTATGCTTTTTGCCATTGCGTTTCTTGCTATTCTGGGTATTGACTTTGCTTTGCTTACTGACCAGTTCTATTTTTCTATAACGAATCTGCACCCTTTGCCCTCCATCTTGGTTTTGACCCGGTTTGTTTGCCTCCGGTTTGTCTGCTGTATCTGGGTTTGTCCCTCCGTTATCGTTTCTATCCTGTGTGACCCCACCTTCCCTGTCTGTCTTGTGTCAGTTCGGTTACCAGTGTTACACTACCCTATATCTGTATTACGGTTACTGTCCACTCCCCATCCAGCACATCGCTGCCAGACAAAGTAAGTTTTCCTGTCACCCTTTCCATGTTTGTTATCGCTTAGGCAGGGCCTTACCGCAGGGACGTCGCAGGGTAATTCAACCACCACTTACCTATTCTGACAGCGTGTTTTTGGTTCGTGTGGTTTTGCGGTTTTGCGACGGTCACAACAGTATCTATATAGAGCTTAAATTTTGTAGTTTGTACCAAAACCAAAGTAAAAGAATGTTTCTTTATAAATAGTCTCCACATTACAGAGACCAAAGAATAACATTAGATCACACTAATGAGCTCCATAAATAAAGCATATCTGGTATCAGGACCCACCTTTTTTCCTGACCCCGATAATACTGAAATACTAATAACTACACTCTATGATTTTAAAATTAAACGGGTTGTTAAGGAAAGTACAATTTTCCAAATATACTTTCTTTATCAATTCCTAACGATTTTTTCTATCTCTTGCTTGCTGTCCGCTATAGAAAGCTTCTGTTTACTTTGAGTATAATCTTCCATGGTCTTGTGATGGACTGCAGGACACCAGCCCTGGAGTAAACATAGAATCTTCCTATTGTTTAGCACCATTTTGCTTCTACCGTATCCAAAAAGGAGTGTATACAATTAACTTTATCAATAAACCAAAACTTTGGGGTGGTCATTACTTTACTACTTAAATTCCAGAAGCTAAAAAATACTTAAATAATATTCTTACACCCACCTTATCATGAATTAGAATATTTGATGCCACACTAATGGCATTGATTCAGGTTGAGCTTGCAAAAACGTGTTTCGTACATGCCCCAGATTTAACGAGAACCATATATTGCTGCATTACCACATAAATATGTTAGGTACATATCTCCACACTATAACACATTGGCCATACTTAGCAATGTATTTGTGGCAACTCTTCTGGCATATTTTGCCAACATAAAGTATCACACCAAACTGCGTGCACATTGCTTTTATTATGCAATGTGCGCCAGTATTTTGTCGCGACTGACTGTGTGCAGTACTAACAGCAATACCAGTGAACCCAAAGCCGCATTCTAGTGTGCCTTTACCCTGACGCCACATTTATGTTGTCAATTCGACATAATTGTGGCACACCCCTTTTAAACAGGTGCAACTTAAAAAACAGAGTGGGGTCATTTACTAGGGCCTGATTCGCGTTTTCCCTCCGTGTTACCCGAATTTTCCGCTTTGCGCCGATCCCCTGAATTGACGTCGGAGGAAACTACCTTAATAAATCCCGCCCGGACCCAAATCCACCGCAGAGAACGTTCTGCGGATCGCGATGGGTAGTAAAATCTGCCCCATAATGCGTGTATTGCACATGCAGGGTGGCAAGAGATTTTCAAGAGCGTGTGGCCATTTCTTGTTAAAAGGCATCTGATCGTGTGTCCCCCCCCAAGATGTTAGCATTAAATTTATGTTTTTAATTTTTATAAAAATATAGGCTTGTCCTATTTTCCTCTTGTATTGCAGTTGCTTATTGTAATACGGATTGCCTTGTGCTGCATATGGCTGTGCCCGTATCTGCTGTATAAACATGGCAGTATGCAAACCGTGGGAGGTGTATTCGTACGGTCCAGATATGGTGCCATACTCGCACATACGATGAAACAACTTCACGTATAGATAGAGATATCTATACAGTACAGAATACAGGACTGGAGAAATCACACATTGCCTTACTATGAGGTCACCAGCTATGGAAGCAAGAGATCACATTATCAATAAAGCATTCAGATGCACTACGACCCACAGTAACATCTACCAGAAGGATGAAGTTTGTAAACCAAGCCCACTTACATTAGTAGTGTAGGATCTGCTCTCTTTATGTTTCTTATTCCTCTTAAAAAAGTCTTTTAAATCACAAATTCAGCCGAAGAAGCGGTGGGGTTCCAATGTTTTAATGGAGCCTGGAGCCCCCCAATCTCATTTGGATCATTTTAAAGCACTTGTTTCGTACAAAACAAGGGCTGAAATTTTTAAAGAAGATCAAGGGTCACACAACAGTATGGGTCAGTGTTGCTTCTAGGTTCACATTGGCCTCATTCACAATTATGACCATGACAACCAAACCATGACTGCCATATTATGCGGATCGCCAATTTCCAGACTACTTTCTTGAATTGCAGGTGATGCAAGTAAAATGCAGCAAGACCCTTATGTAATTGTATATTATAAGGAAAAGAATGCATTATCTGCTAGCTTTCTATTTTTGGATTGTGGAGGGGATTGGAGCAATTGACTTTTGTCCTTTGAACCCAAAGTTCCACTGTTTACTACCTTAACTGTACAGCCACATCTCCAATTAGTAACACTCAGCTGGACCATGTTTTTTGGCTACACGCATGTAACAGAGAACAGCTATACTGTACCCAAGATTACAGTATTTTTACATTGGATGTTTTATTTTGCACACAGATACTACACAGAATTGAAAGAATTCATACCTTGGGGCAATGGAATCAATAGTGCCCTCTCCCTGTTTATTTGCCGTAAATTAATTCATTATTCCTATGGATACCGTTCACAAGCTTGTTTTCTCCCAAAATATAGCAGTTATTAAATGGCATTCTTTGGTTCACTTTTCAATGTTGGCTTATCTTCAGCAAGTCATCATGCATTAAATAAAGCTCAGTCATCGCGAGAATTTTAATTTTGCTTATCTTAGCAATAAAACAGCCCAATTTTGTTCTAAACATTACAGTCGTGTTACATACATTCTGTGTTTTAATTTAAATATGATCATATTGACACATTTACATGGATGAAACCATTAAATCTGAGTAACATCACTGAAGAAATTCATTCGGTAACAGAATTTCCCTTAAACTGTCAAATGATTCACTGCAGGCATTACATCTATAACCTTTTTCGTCCTAGTGGGGGATATACATGGGCACTTCTGTGAAAACGTTATGGGAAGCAATGAAAAAGGAAAAATTAAGAATTTGTCAATAGTTTTTATGAACTAGACAAAATAAAAATTTAGGACAAAAGATCAGTGTTTAGTGCGACTATCTTTTGTTGTTGATTTTACATACAAAAATATTACTTGAGGAGCAGAAGGAATAACTAAGTTACCCTTTCCTGCCAGATATTACTGAGCTTGAAATTATTCTGATCATAGCACAAAAGGTGGTTTCTGTTGTATCTCTGTGCAAATCATACTACAGTGTGACTTGTTTCTGTTACGATTACTCCAACAAATGAAATCCTGTATAAGGACTGGAGTGGAAATTGGAGAGTGATGAATAACATCCTTATGTGTGGCCCAAGCCCGGGTTCATGGACCCCGAACCCACATGTTTACACGGACCTGAACATGACTATTCAGCTATTGTATTCAATTCAGCCTCACAGGTGCATGCAAATGCCACTCACCCCTGCCTACTGCCATTCCTGGTCAAGCTCTGCACTGCGGTAGCCCTTCCCGAAGCTGAAACTTTTTAAGATGTCCTGGCGCTGCTGGTTCTTTTTGTGCGCCTGGAGCCTTTTTTGGCAACAATGGAACCTCTCGCCTGAATTGCTTGATGATGTGATATATTTTTTGACTGAGTGCAATCTTTATCGCTGTGATACCTTCCCTTTTAGGCAGTTTTGTGCAGTGCAATGAGGACACACTTGCCCTATTACCATTTTTAATAATGAATAATTACCAGCACGCACATGACCTTGAATATCCTATACTAACTCTGTACACAGAAACAGTTGACGACTTTGTCTCTGCTCACTGTAGATTTTTAAATCACTTGTGGCAGTTGTACTTTTCTAAGTTCCTATCTTTCTTTTTTAAAATATATATGATAAAAGTTTATTTGTTTTATATACATTTTTTCCAACTGACAAATTTGGCTTAGTGAGGCCATTGCCCTTTACCCTTTTTGTAAATTATGTGTGTCATGACTAGGACCCCATCAGCCCAGCAATCCACACTTTTTTAGCCTCGTGCAATGATGATGCACATTTTTTTTAAGATCTAACCATGGGTTTAACGAAGAGAACAATATGGCCAAGCACGCTAAAAAAAGCCTCGCTTTTTAAAGTGTCCAGTGGGGGGTATGATTGTCGTTACTTAACCATGGCAGATTGATCTACACCCTGTCCGCATCACACCCACACCTCTGTTCTGAGCATCACGAAAACAATGTTAGCTGCTCATTTTAAGGCAGACCTGCAATGAAGTGAAATTACGTTATGGCGAAAAAGTTCATTCTTCTAGGCAATATTTAATTTGCAATTAATTGCTGTTAAGCTGATCACTCTTTATAACATTCTGGAGTATATGCAATTGCCATTATAAAGCCTGATGCAATAACTTTGTAAAACTTAAAATTTATTCATTCTCAAACAAAAACAACAATTTGTGACAAAATACAGTAATTGATTGTGGAAGAATGGACTTCTATCAGTCGGGATTTGGTTTTTTCCAGAAGAAGAGGTTTATTTATATGTTTCCGCATGGACGAATTGGCAGAGTCCTAAGAAGAATGGGTTCCAACCCTGCAATTTGACTTGCAATTACTCATTATAACTGTCAATACAGCTTTTGGTTCCTCATAAATAATTTTACTTGTAGTTCCTAATATGTGATAAAAACATCTGACAAACACACCTAAAAAAAACGCAGAGGGAAACAGCTCATGTTAACATATAATTTTTTTCATTCTCAAAACTTTTGGCCAGGACTGTACACATTTGACGGGAACTTTAAACCGAGGGGCATTATAGGAAAAAGAAAACCTTTTTCAACCATATTCCACAGCAGGGCCCCCTTTGGTACGGACCTAGGCAATGGCCCCACACTTGCCCTGCCCTAATCCAACCTGACTGCACTTTGGTCCACTAAATGCCAAAATTAAAAGGGGAAAGTCTGAGTCGGGCACAAACTATTTTATCAAATGTCTGTATGTAGAACAATAAATATTTATTTTGCCAAATGGGACAGTGCAATGTGCGTTATAGTATTTCTGACGGGCCCACCTGGTTTATCGGGTCTTTACAAGTCGGGATGAGATAACACCACAGTTGCCAAGTCCTATCAGCATTTCATCCACTCCAGGGAAAAAAAAATAGCTGTCCTCACCTGGAGTATGAATCCCTAACACTTCTGTGTGTAGCCAGCTCTATATAATATTGGAATTCACACACTGACAACAAGGGACTGAGTAGGTTAAGTTGTGTTTTTTTTAACATCTAATTTCAATCTGCTTAATAACGTCATGTGCAAAATAGCAATCAGAGAATGTACATATTGTAGCAAAATGTGATCCAAAAAAGCACAGTGAGAAATCACGATATATTTGTTGTTGACTTGTAACATGATAAGACTGATACAGAATATGACATTCCTTCAATTTATGCCATTTTACTGTTGGAGTAGTTGATATTCACCGTATTAAGGGTTTACTGGGCCCTTTGTAATTACATATGGTCTATTTGGCCCACCTTGACGTGTTTATGTGTAAGTAGTGGATTACATTGAACTTTATGTGTGTTTTGTTGCACAACAGATCGATTGTAATATTTTATATTTATTTTGTCTGAGTAGAAAAAACTAAATTGAGATTCAATTCGCAATTTCACAAAAGCAAACGTAGTAAAGTGGAAAAAGAATTACAGGACTTTGTATAGAGAATTTAAGCTAAATTAGTACATATTCTTGCTGTGCAGAGACAACAAGAGAGAAGTAAAGATGAAACTTTGTAATGTTCCGTACGAATAAAAAAAAAAAAAAAAAAAAAAAAAAGAAAGGACCATCAGTACGTGATTACGGAAACTGCTTAATCCAAACAACCAATAACCTGTTTCATGCTTGAGTCCACAATGCACTAACGATGGAAAGTAAATTGTTTGTCTTTTGCAATCTCCCTCATGAATCGGGTGAGGGAAATCCCATAATTATGTTCTCATTTTCTCATGCTGTGGCAAGGAAAATATATACATACTGCAGTCGGTGAGGGCATATGTGCCTCTGCCCTAACATTATTGTGTGACGCAAGAAGGCAGCCACTCATATTATCAGTGCTTGTCTGTAAGTGAGAGTGAGTCCATTCGGGTAAATACATTGCAGTTTAGATTACACTAAGCCAGGGAGACTAAAGATATCTTCATGGAAAGTGTTTTAGATATGCATTCGTTTATTTTTTTTAATACTCATATTGTCGCCAACACAATGGGGCTATTTAACTAAGGGGCCGCATTTTCGTCGGGTTTTAAAGACTTTTCCCGTTTTGCGCTGCATTTAACGGGGTTTTTGGCGCATGTGATCAGATTCGCCTACATCTACACAATTGGAGGCTGGGCCGTCGGACAACACAACTGAGTCGGGACTAAGCGCGGTATTCACATTCAATGTGTGTCGCGCCTGCCTGAACATCACCGGGAAGAAGAAGGGTGAACCCGGCGGACCTCATGCGGGAATCGACACATGCAGTAAATTAGACTCAACATCATGGTGAATCTTGGCATCTCCGAATCCTCGCCGATACGCACCTCGGGGACGCAACGGGAGGGTAAGTAAACGTGGCCCCAATACATAAAAAAAAGTACAAAGGTTGAGCCTTTGGTAATCTGCAGTCTAGCTGTGAATCTTTACACCATACTGGACAAACCACCCAGTGGTTGGTTTTTGGAACAAAGCAAGTACTCTAGTGGATATGAAATATTATTATAGTATAATATGACTATATACTTACTGTAATGTATGTTTAACCCCTTCAGGGCCATTTTTTCAACAAAATTTCAAACCCAGAATATGGGTTGACAAATTCTGGCACCCAGAATTTTTGCCTTCTTTGGCGTAAGGAGCTGGGTAACGTTTCTTTGCAAGACAAGAGGCTATTGATATCATTATTACAATTGTATGGAAGGAAAAATGGAAAAAAAAAGTTTTTTTGGGGAGCCTCAATATACTGTTATGAGGAAAAGAAAGCAGAATTTTATGAATTTGCTCATCAGGACACAAAAGGAAAACATCTTGCATTACTAGCATTTTCAACAATACACTATTACTGAATTTAAACATTATTTTCAGTGGTTCCTCTTTTATTTTAAAATTCTCAGAATTACCTACAAAAAATGGCCCAAAAAGCCTAAAAGAACTTATTTATAGCTGAGATGAATCATCGGGAGACGCAGGAGATACTTCAGGTGCTGCTATTTTGGGCTCTTAAGTACCTAGGGCAATATAGTAGTTCTGGTGTCATTTTAAAGAAAGGTATACTTACTGTAATGTATGTTTAACCCCTTCAGGGCCATTTTTTGGGGGGGGGGGGTTGCATTTCCTTTTTTTCACTGCATTCATTGACAAATTATATCTTTTTGACTTTTCCATTTACAAAGCTATATGAGGGCTTGTTTTCTGCAGAATAAACAGTTCTTTCTAGCTGTCATTTTTTTATTAATGTGGTGGAACAGGCAAAAAAACACAGTTGTGGCGTATTGCAATTGTATTTATTTTTACAGCGTTTAATGTGTGGCCCAGATGACACTTCCCCTTTATTTTCTGGGTCAGACTGATAGCAGAGATACCAAATGTTTGTAGTTTGGTTATAGCTAAAAAGCTTTAAACAAAATTTCAGACCCTTGAATATGGGTTGCCAAATTTTGGCACGCATAATTTTTGCCTTCTGTGGCGTAAGGGGCTGGGTAATGTGTCTTTGTTTGCAAGACAGGAGGATATTGATATCGTTATGACAATTGTATGGAAGGAAAAATGGCAAAAAAAAGTTTTTCGAATCTCAGGGTCATATTTGTCACTTTTTTAACAATACTGCATGTGACAATGAGTATTGTTTAGTAATACTTTCCACTAATCCAAAGTGTTGGTCTGACTGCTATGCTCCCCTCAACCTCTTTGCTACAATGGGGAACCTCGATATACTGTTATGAGGAACAGAAAGCAGAAAGCACAAAAAGAAAACATCTTGCTATTACTAGCATTTTCAACAATACACTACTACTGAATTTAAACATTGTTTTCAGTGTCTTAAAATTCTCAGAATTACCTACAAAAAATGCAGCAAAAAGCCTTAAAGAACTTATTTATAGCTGAGATGAGTCATGGGGAGACGCAGGAGATACTTCAGGTGCTGCTATTTTGGGCTCTTAAGTACCTAGGGCAATATAGTAGTTCTGGTGTCATTTTAAAGAAAGGTATCAGAGTTGTGGCTCTGTGAGCTGGAGAATTTGTTGTTTCAGGCAGTTAAAAGCATATAGGGTCCTTATCTGCAGCTCTCAGTTCAAGCTATATCTGTAGCTATGGATTTGCCAATTAAAAAGGCTACTTTGAGCAGTAACCTAGAGATGTTTGGAACAGAAGTGCGTATACTTAACCTGTCAGTATATTCAGAGGGGGCAATATATCCCCATTCTCATGATACTCTGATCAGACTTGGTAGAACATTTTTTAGATTCAGTATGCATCAAAAGTTATTGACACAACATACGTCAATGGTTTTAATAAGCCCTTATTGGAATTGAAACAAGTTTTTGTATCTGTCGTGTCCATCTTTGTGTATTCCTTAATACTTAGCCAATGTGTTGTGTTCAACATACAAAAGAGAGTTGCAGACATAAGTGCTTACACAGTGTCATACAGTCAGGAAGTGGCAGCAGATTTTAAATATTGAGAAGTGATGACATCCTATTTCCCAACTCCATACTTTATCTCCCTTGATTCTGCCATAAATGATGATGCTTGGCTCTCTCCATTCTGTGAATGTGGACACTGTAACATTGATGGATGACTTCATTATTTCATGGTGTATAGCAAACGACAGACACAAATGTATTGTTCATTTTTAAACAAGAAATCTGAGAAATGGAGCATTGTTTTGAAAATATGTTAACATCTTTGTTTATGGTGTCATTTTCTGCCATCTCAATTATTAAATATATATATATATTTTTAATCATGAAACATGTACTTTCAAGTCTGTAGCTACTGAAAAATTAGAAGGAAGGATGGGAAAATCGTACTTAAGAAGAGAATATTTTTGAAACAACACTCATTTTAGCACTTTACAAATGATGCTTTATTTTGGTGAGTTTTTCTGACCAATGAGCTCCATTAAAGTTAATTGGTCTACGATTATAAGCAGATGGGTGATTTTCACATTTATGTCAAGTCTGAAATTCCCTTCTATGAAGGTAGTGATTTAAATTTACTTTGGGTAACTGTAGTCACATTGTAGAAGAATGAAGTATGATATTTCTTCGCCATTTGTAGATCTTCCAACTATAAGGAGTTATAATCTTAAAACAGTAGCCATTAAAAGGTCACACTAAATATTTTCAACACTTTTCAAGTATCTAGATATGACATGTAATGGGACTGATGATGACACCTCTGATTCAAACGAAAATTCTCTTGACCAATTTGTGTGTTCTTATCCACTCAACTGCATCGAGGTTACATCTCATTTTTACCTGAAAACCATACACAGTCACCACATATCCCCTCAACAGTACTTTTGACCAAATATGCAAAATTGTAATAAAAAATTATATTCAGTTATAAGTGTTTAGAAATTGAAAAAATAAAAAAAGGACAAATGTGCAAGTTTTTCTTCATTATTGTAATTCCAAGGAAAATCATGATTTTTTTATAACATTGGACAAATGTCATATTATAGATACATTGTACATTCCTCTGCTGTCTTGGTTTTGTCTTTGAACAAAGGTAACCTACTCATTGACATTTCTTAAGCCTTACTGATCTGGCAAGCCCTATGCAGCGTTGCAGAATCTGTGTGCACTATATAAATAAAGGAGTTATTTTTATAATTATTGAGTGGCCGATGATTTTACATCACTTTATATCCTTGGAATGTAACTGTAGTTCACATAGACTACAAGTTAAGATAATGCTAGGCGTTTTTTAATAAGTCTCGTTCCTCCGCCTCTTCGCCAAGTCATTGCTGCTGATTATGAATAAAAGTGACACAACTAGGTTTTAGCTGAAATTCTTTCTCCAGACTCTCAAAAAGGTGCACAATATAATAGAAAAAAATGTATTCTGTTGTGCTTTTAATCACAAGCATGTTACTTTATATCCAGAATTTTACTGTAGGAATACATTGAATAACACATTGGACACAAAGACAACAAATAAGACAGTGAACCCTAAAATGAAGACAGTACCTTTCTGAGTCAAGGTGTGAGCATGTGGCAAAACAGACAAAAAATAACACAAAGGGGAGGTCAACAATCTGGGTCACAACTGAGAAGGCATATAAAATACAGAATTGTATACACAGAAGAATTGTCAGGAATGTAAGCCAAATATCAAAAATGTGCAAGTATAAACATATAACAAGCAAGATACAGACAAGAAAGCTAGAAAGGCAAACTTTTGACTTACAATGGGGCATAGAACACACAGAGTATTTAATATCAAGTGAAGTATGCTCCATGTGAGATTTACATATCTCTGAACATGTGAGAATGTTAACCCTTGCTGTTTGAGAGAAAGGATTTCAGAGAGCTATCAGTCTAGCAAATAGAGCATTGTTCAGTCTGCTGACTGAAAAGTACCAGATAGAATGATGTATCTTCTCAGCCTGACAGTACTAAAGACTCATGCACAGATGTTACAGTACCCCACTCTTATAATGGTGAAACCTGATGTGATAGAGAGTGTGAACAACTTTGCCAAAGACACATGAACAGTATTCAGGACCATAGCTTTACCGATGCACAGTATTGAACAGATTTATGAACCCTATGAGAATCAAGAATTTTTCAACTTTTAATTACTCCTGGATAACAACAGGAGCTGGTGGTTTACATTTAGGTAAGGCCAGAGGCCAGCAATTTGTAAAATATGTTATGGCAGAAGTAATTGCAATCTAGGGGACACAGATTTAATAATCTTGTTCATCACTTATGGGTCCACATAGTTGGGAGCAATTTTTCCAAACTGAACTTTAAGATCCAGACTGAAGGTTCTTGGTTGATATATTCTGGAACAGGAGACCACCTTTTATTGGCTTGATGCCATTTTGTGTCTTGGGCTTTTGCCAGGTTTTGGCAATTCATGGTTAAGCAATTCTGTGTTCTTTGAAGACAAGCATTAGGCATTAAACCTATCATTTATTTTTAGTGCCAGGATAGTAAGTGATAAAAACAATGCCCAACAAGCCTGTCTGGCAGATAATCTCTTAGCACTATCCAGCTACAGTAAATTCTTATGGTCAGTAATTTCCACTCCTCGAATGCCCTTTTTATGGCCAAGAGTTAATGGTTGCTTACACCATAAGCAAATTCAAATCAAGACAGGCACATTTATAAAGCTATTTCACAATAGCTGTAGCCTTGATGGGATCCATTCAAAAAGACACGGGGGTGATGATGTAACCTAGGAAATATATTTGTTGGACTCCAAATAAAAACCTACACTTTAGTTTAGCAAAAATTGATTCAGGCAGATACTAGATAGTACATTTCTGACCTGTTGTATATGGTTGGCCCAATCAGGAAACATGATAAGGATATCATCCAAATTAACCACAACTTACTGACCAAGAAAATCCCATAGGATATCCTTAACAAACCGTTGGAAGACAACAGGAGCATTGCACGAGCCAAATGGCATCACAAGATATTTGAAATCGTCACTGAGGAGTATTAAACTTCATGTCCCTCCTGGAAATGAATCAGATTTTAGCCCCCACGGAGGAGAAATAGGAACCCACTATTTGATTTAACAAGTCTAGGTTCAATTGGAGAGAATATAATTTATTTACAGTAATATTGTTGAGCTCACTATAGTCAATACACAGCCAACAACCATCTTATTAACCTACAAAAAAGAAACCTTCATGGGATAGTTGAATGGGCAAATATGCTTCTTTTTGTAAACTGTCTCTGAGAAGGAAAATGTGATGTTTCGGACACCAGAGGGCTATGCATGGACAATTAAATATCCTTTTATAGACACTCCTGGTACGCACAGGTTCTGGAAGGCGCAGGAAGGGATTTAGTCCACACAATCTCTGGATATTGCACAAAAGTAAATCACAACCCTGAATGGCTGACACACCCCTTTCACTAGCCTCTGTGAAAAAGAACCTTATCAACCCAATTAAGCTGCCATCAATTCTCCTTTAATATAAGCCTGGCCCACAATGGGATTATATAGGGTGAGGATCCAGCCCGGTAGCATGTATATAACCAAGACACGAATGTGGGGTTTTGTGAGATAAAAGAGCAATGCAGATTCAATTTTGTATTTAATTGCATTAAGGGCACACTAGATTACAGTACAAACAATATATATACTATATAATATATAGATATATAATAGATAATATAATATATATGAATATATAAACAGTTAAGCAGAGTATAATATACAAAGGTAGGACTACAAGTATCAGCAATTCAGTATGTTAGTTACTGTGTGTGAGCCAAATGGAAACCAATAGGCCACACTTAATAATCCTTCCTGCAATGGTGGTTTTGACAGGTTTCCCAAGAAAAGACACTGGGTCTAAGGGATGCAGACACACCCCTGCACACCCCTAGGAGGGCTCTATGGACCCTTCTGGTATCAAGTCCAGAACCTTGGAGGAGTTCTAGCTTCTCAATGGGAAGTCATAGCGTCAGGGTTCTGATCTCATTGGTCGCCCTTGTCCGACGCATACGCAGAACAGCAGGCCCGCGCCTGTGCAGCTCCGGCTTTGGAGCACTGATCCAAGGAGTAGGGGGGTAGGAGGAGTAAAGATGCTACTGTGGTGTGGAGTAGCCGCGCCGTGTAGCCTCAGCTGCGGCTACTCCACGCCCCAGTAGCCGCATAACAAAATTTGCATATAAAACTAATAAAAGTTATCAAAAAGTGCAGGGACATGAGGATTAGGTCCGAGGAAGCCATCTTGTTTCTAAGGGGCAACATGACTACATTTATGAGAAATTATCTTCACACAGGAACATTTTTTTTTAATATCAACCAATTGAAGAAATGTTTACATATGTCAAATGAATTAAATTAAATTTAAATACCCAGATGGGAATAACCCTTTAATGAAATGCTTCTTATGCTCATGAGCTGACATGGACTCACTATGCATAGGTTCTTCAACATTCACCAAGGTTTCTTTTAGGTGAGGTAAAGGAGACAGGAGAAGAAGACAAGTGAGCAGACTGAGGAGTACTTTTAAAGCAGACTTCTATTCACATTTATGTTCCCTAGAATGCCTGTCCAACTTTACTACCCATGACATAGCTTCCTCCAAATTCTTTGGCTCAGTGTAGCCTACTGATAGATCCTAAAGTGCATTGGACAATCCTAGTCTGAAATGGTACCATTATTCTGTCATGAAGGAACACACCATCTCCTGAGATCAGTGCAGTAATCGTCCACTGAGTGTTTACCTTGGTTTATAGATGTTAACTGACCTTCAGCATACCCAGTTCTATCAGGTTTCTCTTACAATAGTCCTAAAATAAAATACATTAATCTACAGAGCACAACTCTGGAGCATCTGAGGCTAAAGGAAAAGCCAATTTCTGAGGACTTCCACATAGGAGAGATATAATTATGCCTGGATGTTACTACCTGAAGACTGAGTTCTGAGGTGGAAATATAATTTGCAATTCTCCCTAAAGGAGAAAAACTGTTTCTTATCACCACTGTACAAATCAGGCAACTTGAACTTATGCTCTGACACAGGCTGACCTGAAGGAGGAAAAGGGACTGTTCCTGTGCTTAAACCCGATCTTCAAGTTTCTGCACCATGTGAACAAGGTACTGCAGCTGCCCACCAATCACCTCAATGTTATCAAAAGAGAAAAAGGTATTTTCATGCCTGGTCAAACTGTAATGTGGACATTAGAATAAGGGACAAAAGACAGGACAGTGGACCCTAAAACTCAAACACCCCTCAACATGGGGTTCAGGTTGGCAGAAAACAAAGATGACAAGTCCCTTACTACATCAATGTGCAAACAAGACAGACAAATGACATAAAGAGGAGGTCAACAATCTGGGTCACAACTGAGAAAGCACACAAAGTACAGAATCGTTTCATAGAATAATAGTCAGGAACATAACCCAAATATTGAAAAACCAAAAGTACAAATGATTAGCAAGCAAGGCAAGAAAGCTAGGAAGACACAATTTTTACCAGCATTGGGGGTTTGCTGGTTTAGAGAAGGGATTACAGAAAGCCAACAGTCCAGCAAATAGAGCACTGTTCAGCCTGCTGACTGAAAAGCACCAGATTGGATTCTGCAACACAGATGTAACAGATATCTTAAAGATGATGAAACACATGTTCCACTCCAATATTGCTAACCAAACAATGTCAGTGATTTTAAACGGTAACTATGGAAGCTTGTATAGCCAAAAGCTTGGTTTCACTTTCAGCATCAAAATTTTGAATGACAGCTGATCTGGAGTTACCCGGCCAACCCACTATACTGAGAACTGAGACATCTGACTTCAGACCAATGTATGTTTGGCTGCATAGGCAATGCAAGCGCCACATGTGAGTGTACACTCAACCAGTGCAGTTTCCTGCGTGTGACTCTAAAGCTGATGACTCTATTAACATAAAAATTGAGCATTGGGCGTCAAAACTATCACTAGTCATATCGGGAAACTGTATTTTCGATTTTTTAAATATAAAGTACAGGTGCCACCTATAATTTAGCACTAATCACATGTAATCCTCTCTAATTGCCGGCTGTACCAGTACTTGCTATTTCACACAATAGAGAATCCAGGTGTCACACAAGTTCAGGTGCAGCTCTGAAATTAATTCATGCCGCATGCTGCTAAGTCCCGCCTTGTATGGACACACTAATGTTACAATTAACATTTTATAATTAGTTCAAGAATCTCGCAAGCTGTTCTTCTGTTCAGATGTTTTAGACAACAACTTGTAGTTTTTTTGTAATAATGACTGCTCAAAAGAATTTCTGCACTGCACATAGTTTGGATTTTGGCAGCGTACAAGGAAAGAATGATTCCTTCATTAGGTAGATGGCATTTATATATTTGGTGGTGATCCAGCAATTTGTCACTGTAAGATATCAGGTCATTAGGCTGCATTATCTAAGGTACAACATGAAGTGACTGGATGACAAATTGTTGCTTTAATGTATGCTGTATAGTCAGACCCACACTGTCTCCTGACACACCACTCTGAGGCTACATTATATTAGATTTCCAAATACTTTTACTTTAAACCTAATGAAAGTAATGAGAATGTTGATAAGGGAAGGAGCATTAAATATTGCTCTATGCACCTAAAAAAGTAAATTAGCTTCACTTCAATAGACAAGATAGTTTTGTGGTACAAGTAATTTCATTTTCCATAATGACATTTTCTGTTCCATGGAAATAGTGTTTTAAAACTGCTAATTAAATCTGGTAATGCTGGACGTTCCTACATAGGAAAATATGCTAACTTAGTGGTAGAGTCGCTTTATTAAAGGAAGATAGCTTCAAAAATGTAAAATAGATAAATAAATATATGTGGCTGATAGGTAGATATATATAGATAGATATGTAGCAGATATATAGATATAGACAGAAGATAGATAGATAGATAGAAATGTAGCAGATATAGATAGATGATAGATAGATAGATAGATAGATAGATAGATAGATAGAACGATAAGATATGTGCTAATAGTCAGATAGAATATGATAGCAGGTAGATAAATAACAGATATGTAGCAGATAGATAAATAACAGATATGTAGCAGATAGATCGATAGATAGATAGATAGATATGTAGCAGATAGATAAGTAACAGATATGTAGCAGATAGATAGATGCTGTTAATGCATACAAAACAGTATCTGGCTTGAAAGATAGGGTGGTTGTTCTGAACATGTTTTTCAATGGGATGAGCCAGATGTATATTTTAATTGCATGTTTTGTGAGCCAGATGGTACTGAAAACCAGAAGAATTTAAACCTGATTGGGATAAATATGGGACTATTCTGAGAATAAAGCATTAGCACACAGAACGGACAGATGGTCTGACATATAACATACAAATAATTGCCAGGTACTATGCATGCACTGCTGTCCTCTCATTTGTACCTGTAACTGATGACTTCTAGAATTAATAGGAGCAAACATGGTACTATGTAATGGTACAATAATTTCAATGCTATTGGGATCCTTGAGCCCATCGGAAAAAACTGGTTCTATAGTCTTCTATATTATTACACAGAACATCTGCACAATCATTATTAATGGCTTTATAGTCTTGCACTCTATTAGGTCAGTCTAAACCTGTATAATAAGACAGAAATACAGGGAGGACAATTGGAAAGAAAGGGGTTATTCCTGCACAATTGCTCCTTAAAACCTCTGCACAAAGACTTATACTATACCATATCTATGAGTGTGTTTACACCAATTCTTACACCGTAGTGTGACTAGCAAAGGAACCAGCACTACATTTATATTAGAACTTACTTCTTAATTGTTAAAAATGAGAAGCAGCAAACAAAAGTATACATAGGGGAAAATTTACATACCAGTCCATTTTTTATGGAGAGGATGGAAAGAAACCCCACAAATTATTTGCCTTTTATTGTTTGGCATAAATAACATGTTATATTTATTCTCTGGGTTATTACGGTTCAGATTTTTTCTGTCAACAAAGCTAGTTGGAGCTTTGTGGTCATTTTCATTGGTACCATTTAGGGATATACTGTATGTGACTTTTTGATGACTTTTTATGAGGATTTTTAGAGATACTTCATATTAACAGAATTGTTACAGATTTTTTACAGGAGACCATCGCAGCATACAAAAATGTTACAAGTTATGGCACCAACTTAATATGTGGTAGAAATAACACAAGAAAGAACAGGGGAATGCATAAAGTACCCAAGTGGAAATGTTAATAAAAGGGAAATTTCACCCCAAATCTACTTTATTTCACTAGTGTTTTGGTGTGTTAAGGGTAAGTATTCATTCTACTCTACATATATATTAAATGTACAACATAAACAAGCACAGCACAGAACAAGAACACAGTACCAGTGGCCCTTTGGCCATTCTTGGCAACCCAATAGTTATCATTTGTCTCCATGCTTTTGCTTTCTACCTAAGATCTTTGAAGGCTGATTGTATGGAGATTCTTGTCAGTGACCATTTGTCTCTGCTCCTCTGAATGAAGGCAGTTTAATAACTTCATGGAAAACACAACCCCATTACACACTAAGGATGATATATCACGAGAATAGGGTTATCAGCAACCATAGACCATCAACCACAGACATCATTCTGACACAGACATCTGGCTTCTTGAAAGAGAGCAACAAAACATCAGCACAGAAGTCTCCATCTAAAAGAAAATGTTCTTCATTCTATCAACTGGTAAATTATCACGTTAACAATTATTTATCTTCTTTAAAATAAAGTGTTTACTGTATTTTATAAAATAAATAATTCTACCTAGTTACATACCACACATCCATATTCTTTAACTCTGCATAATGAGTATACTGTATGTACACACCGGCACTAAGTCTATTCCTAAACCAACATTCATCCCTGAATGTCCACACTGCATTGTTACTCTTTATCTCCTCCTTCCTGAAAGCCTCTGAGCTAAATAGAAATTCCGTCCCAGAAATGAATGTTACAGTGTGAGTACAGTGATATGACTAATAGGAGTCTTTTTCCGAGCACCTTGTAAATGTGTAATGTGTTGTAAACAGCAGAATGAATAAATTAGCTTCTAAAGTCTAAATCTGGAGCTCAACACTTTCAGAAAATGTAATTGTTTATTTAAGTGTATTAAACAATGCACTTTCTATTTCAAGTTGGAATGTTTAATAAACTGTGATGTTGTCAAAAGCTTTTAAATTAAAATGGTGGTTTTATTTTTTCTTTTAATTACATGTTTGGATATGGACTGCTTCCATTTTGCTGCTACCTGGGAGAACTTCAATTTCTAACCATTTATTTTGGTTCTCTTTACTGAAATATTGGTCTATTGCCTCAAACCGCTTGACACTTGTGATCATGGTAAGGATGAGAAAATCGGGCAGGAGTTATACTTGTTTTAGGAATAGAGGGGAAATTAGGTAATTTCAAACACCAAGTTTTTTTCGATCCAGCACTTACATACATCATAAGACATTTATAAAATTAGCCCTTTTTCTTTCTTTCTTCTAGATATAATTACTACTCTATTGTCAAGGAGCTGAAATGTGCACAAGTATATGTGTGTTTCCAGCTTGAGGACATAAGTCTGACATGCCATGGATATTTTTATTGTTAGTTGTCCAGCAATAAAATACATATATAACATTTACATTATGTTACATGGTCTAAAATGTACTAAATGTCGGATTTTATGATGGGACTACATTTAAAATCAAAGCATAAACGCCTTTGAAATTACTGGGTATTGTATCCATGTACTGGATTGAAAAAAAAAAACTTGGTCTTTGTACCTGCATACTACACACCGGCAAGCAGATTTTAAATATTGACCTATATGTTGCTAGAAATTAGGCACCGTATATACTCGAGTGTAAGCCCAGTTTCTCAGTACAAAAATTGTGCTGAAAAACCCTAACTTGGCTTATACTTAAGTCAAGAAAAAAAAACAAAAAGTGTTCTCACCTTCTAAAGCCACCCCCCCCCCCCACCGTTGGTCCTCTTCCATACAACGCGGCCCCAGCATCAGCTCCGTGTCCCCGCGTGTTCCGTCATAGGCATCGTGATGCCAGCCGCACACTCACATCCTAATGTGTGCACCAACATCGGCACACACTATGATGTCAGTGGGCAGCTGACGTCATGATGCCTGCGATGGACTGCGTGGGGACATGGAGCCGATGCCAGAGCAGCGATGGATAGAAGAGGACCTGCCAGGCTGGCGTCGGAAGGTGAGTTAACCTCTTGTTTTTTACCTACAGGCATTATATTGGGGGCAGGGGCTGGCAGGCTATATACTGAGCAGGCTGTGGCCAATGTATTTCCCACACTTGGCTTATACTCGATTCAATAGGTTTTTCCAGTTTTTTTGTTTTAAAATTAGGGATCTAAGCTTATACTCGGGTCGGCTTATATTCGACTATATATGGTCATATTCGACTATATACGGTAGTTGACTGTATGGAAGCTTTAAAGGACACCTGTCATCAGGTCTCTGTCACTATTTCTGTAACCTCTACCTTTTGGAGCAGCTCACAAGGATCCCATCCCAGCCTTTATCTAGTCATTTCATACATTAATCATAATAAAATCATCTTTTCTTTATTATGTAAATGAGGCTGGTCACATGGTCAGAGGAAGTGATGTCACCCTTGTTACCCCTCCCCTCTCCCCCCCCTGCTCATGTCTGTGTGTAATGTATAGTAAAGCATTGCTAGTGTGTGTGCTGCATCTGCTGACATGCTGACAACCTTATAACCCAGCCACCGCATGGGTTTATGAGAGATCGGTCCTGTCAGTCCTGTCAGACTAATCTTACCTCCTTCTACGAGGAGGTAAGTTCAAGACTGGATCTGAGGGACGCTGTGGATGTTGTATATCTGGACTTTTCAAAGGCATTTGGCACTGAGCCGCATAAAAGGTTGGTATATAAAATGAGACTGCTGGGAATAGGGGAACATCTGTGTATTTGGGTAAGTAATTGGCTTAGTGATAGAAAACAGAGGGTTGTCATTAATGGCACATTCTCAGATTGGGTTGACGTTACCAGTGGAGTGCCACAGGGGTCAGTATTGGGGCCACTTCTTTTTAATATTTTTATTAATGACCTTGTAGTGGGTTTACTCAGTCAAGTTTCAATATTTGCAGATGATACTAAGCTGTGTAAAGTAATAAATTTTGAGGTCGATAGTTTAGCATTACAGAGGGATTTGTGGAAGCTTGAGGAGTGGGCAGAGAAATGGTTGATGAGGTTTAATGTAGATAAATGTATGCACTTGGGCCATGGAAACAAAAAGTATAATTATTAATTCTAAACAGTCAATTACTTGGTAAAACTTGAGCTGAAAAGGACTTGGGGGTATTGGTGGATGGTAAACTTAATTTTAGTGACCAGAGCCAGGTGGCTGCTGCTAAAGTAAATAAAATTATGGGATGTATCAAGAGAGGAATAGATTCTCATGATAAAGACATAGTTTTGCCCTTATACAAATCCCTGGTCAGGCCACACATGGAATATTGTGTACAGTTTTGGGCACCAGTGTATTAAAAGGATATAGTAGAGCTGGAACGGGTGCAGAGGAGAGCAACCAGGATTATTAGGGGAATGGGGGATTAGAATACACTGACAGATTCCAAAATTTGGGATTATTCAGTTTAGAAAAAAGATGACTGAGGGGAGACCTCATTACAATGTACAAATACTGGAACGGACAGTACAAGGATCTCTCCAAAGATCTTTTTATCCCTAGGCCTGTGACCAGGACAAGGGGGCATCCTCTGTGCCTAGAGGAGAGACGATTTTACCATCAACATAGACAAAGGTTCTTTACTGTACGAGCAGTGAGACTATGGAACTCTCTGCCGCAGGAGGTTGTTATGGCGGACTCTATGTACATGTTCAAGAGAGGCCTGGATGCCTTCCTGGAGAGAAAAAATATCATGGGTTATGGGGATAATACATTTATTTAAATCTTAAAGGTTGGACTTGATGGACTTGTGTCTTTTTTCAGCCTTATATACTATGATACTATGATGATACTATGCTGCATCCTCCTAATACACAGAGACACAGACATCAGCTACACAAGTACCTGACATGTTCTGCTATAACATGGCTGCCTGGAGCTGTTGTATCTTTCCTATACACACACAGGCAGCAGGAGGCGTGGCCACCAGCAAGCACATGGAGCAGCCATTACATGGAGCAGCTGTCAGTCAAGCACTGGGGGTGTGGCTGTACCTCCCACTCATGAATAAGCTGGACAGCTTGAATATGCTAATGACTAATTGGACATTTCACAGGTCATTTGCATACAGCTTTAGGACCTCATTGCTTAGGTTTACAGGCATGTAGAGGGACAATGAAGGGATAGAAGCAATACTTTCTAAGGGCAGTTTATGAAAATAACTTTAGTTTAGGGGGTTATTTTGCATGACAGGTTCTCTTTAACAATGAATATTTGTCATTTATTATTACACACATTATCCCCAACTTAACCCACTATTTCTATACATCTATATAGTTTGAAATCTCCACATTAACACTTTACAAAAAAGTTAAATTGTATCTGTTTAATGGTGACATACAAACTGACATATGCTGTGCCTCAGGCCTCTTGCCCACAACCTGTCTAGAAAATTACACGACTTTGTTCAGTGAAAATCGTGCAAGTTTAGTCAGATTCTGGTCAGGGTGTTTTTCATAGTTACTTAGGAGTTCAGTCCGAGTATGATGCCAGAAGAATCATCTTTCCCTTGTGTCACATTCTCTCTATTCTCAGCTACTTCCTGGAAGCTTGTGCGGTAAAACTGACTGCACTAGTGCTGATCCTAGCCTAGTGCTGTCAGTTTCTTTTTTCAGATACCCATAGATTTTAATGGGCATTTTTCCCTGACTCACATCTGAGTAGGACATACTCTACTTTTGATGCATCACATGGAAACACAGTCAGCAAGAAAAAAAAACTGATGTGTGTAAAGATCTATTTAACAGCTACGTGTTAGAGTTTTGTGCAAGTCCAATGCAATGACAGATCACATTTGACTCGCATGAGAAATTTGCTTGTGGGCATGGGGCCTAAAACTATAGTTACACTTAATAGCCAAACATAACATGACATTACATGAGCAAACAATTTTGCATATTTGAAATGTATAAAACAGCAGGGTTATGAAATAGCACTTTTTTCAGGTTATCTGATTACCAAAGATTGATGCCAACGAGTAGCAAAAAAAACATATTCCTAGCCCGCATCTACGGTTCTCAGCATTTGATTCTGCTGAAGACAGCGTTACTTGTTTTAGAGTCAGAGATATGGACTATATAATGGAAATATACATTTATTCATCACAGGCATACACTCATATATGCTGTATATGTATATGAGATTCTACACACACAGATCATTTACAGTATATGCTACAATTTCAGACAGACACATACACACTATACATGCTACCACACATTTACACATACTATATATACACTACACACATATGTCATTTATAAAAAAACAATCAACTAGAGGTGCACTATATATATATATATATATATATATATATATATATATATATATATATACAGTCTCTGGGATGGAGACGGATCGCCGCCCCCCGATGACTTCACAGGGAGTGGCGATCCCAGGTAAGATGGCGGTGCCCATGCGCCGCTATCTTTTTGAGGCTGCAGGCAGCTTTGCTAGATATTGACACTACTTTTTTTTCCTCATAACCCGTAAGTTTTTGCCTCATCTTTCCTCCCTCCAAGCCTCAGCTAAACCCCTTACTTTACGGGTTGGTGCGCACGTTTTACTCCTCCTTCTCCCGCAGACTTTTCCAGTGGTGTGTTTCATACGATCCGCTTCCGATGTGGGGATGATTTGATCCAGTCTGCGCTGAGTGACACTGGAAGCTGTGGTAGGTTGTGGGTTTAAAACGTTGCAGTAATTCTCTCATGGCCAACAATTGGGTGAGGGTACCGTGAGATTATTAGGGGTGCTCCGTAGATGCCACGCTGCCAAATTACTGAAGGGTTGTTCAGTAAGAAGTGAACACAACTCGGACCCTAAAAAACTAAATAAAAAAAAATTTAAAGGCATCTCCGCCGAGATCACGGATTGTAAACCATGCACTGCACATCTGTTATGTCCCCTCTGGAATCTGCTCTTCTTTAGCTTCTTATTCCCTGGTTTTAACAAAGGATTTTAAAATTATACAAGGCCCTGAGGGGCTCAAGGTTTTATAGGTTTTCATGAAGCCTGGAGCCCCTCAGGTTCATTTGCTATTTTGTAAGCCTTTAATTTCTCTAACAGGCATAGAACTAAAAGAAAGCAGATCCTGCCAGAGGGAGTCACACCAGTCGTCAGTGTGCTTGGTTTACATCCTTCATCCTGGTGGTATTGTTGTTAATGACAAGATAGCCCGTATATTAAAGCCTTTGTTTTAGAGGATTAGAGGGGTTATATCCAATTTTCAGGAAAATAGGAGCAGCATTGTCAAAAGTGATAAAATAAATCTTATTCAGTTTGGTGCCATAAAATCTCCGAATCTATGTATCAATGAATTGATTGGCACATTTCTAGCCTCAGTGTATAACTTATTTTTCCTCCTGTTCTCTCTGTTATTCATTGTGCTTCTGTCCATGTGACCTTGGCTTTTCATTTTTTTTTGCTTATTATTAGATTTTAAAATGCGGAAAGGTAAACTGCATTCCAAGAAAACCACACAAAACTGTAATGATAATGTGAGCTCATTGTACTTTGAAGTCCTTGCAGTACAAGGTTAAGTCATATGGCATTTAACCCATTTTCCCTGTAGAAATAATCATTACAGCATTTTATAGAGGCATACAATCTCCTTCTCCTCCTCCTCAGTGATCATCCCACATCTCCTCACTACCCAGGATCTTTTGATCTGTGGAGCTGAATCTCTGCAGGAAGCACCTCCCTGACCGATTCCCAGATGTTCTAGTACTACAATCAGGTGAAGCCAAGTTTCTCCACATAATGGAAGATATTCAACGTATTATGCCACGTGCCATACTAATTGTAGGCCCTGAACTCACTCACCTTGCATACATGGATAATGACGAAGTGTCATAGAATGCAAGCATCTCTGTGTGTGTTTGTAATTATTGCCAGAATATATATAGATGTATGCAGTACAGTCGCAATATAATATAATGTATGAGCATTATCTGCAATTATGATTTGATACAGACCGAGGATTACAGTGGAAATAGTGGCCAAGCTGTGGTAACCACAAGCAAGTGTTTATCCAATGAAGGTGTATGAGACAACTATTTGTAACACAAGAATTAGGGTTAATGACCCCTGCATGGAAATACGTCAGTTTGACCACCTATTGTATGTGAACCTTATAGACCAAAGTGAATATTCACCTTAGAGCCATTTTAGCTTTAATATTGGAAGTTATGTATATAGCCAATCCTTGTAACCATAAAGCATTAAATAGTGTATAGAATTCTTCATTCATGGCCGCCTTTCTGTATGCTGTAGTTCCGTAGATGTGTCATGCAGTACCTTTGGTATTGTAATATGAACTAATAAAGCATGTTTTAACTATATGCATACATGTGCTGGATCCACTATTCAGTTCTTCAATCTACTCCAATAACAGAGCGGCAATAAGAGATCCACGCACAATTCTAGAGTTAGCCATTAAAAATGGAAGGGATTGAGCTGCATTTATTTGGAAACTTGTCATATCTGAGTTCTTCTGTGCCATATTGCAGTTATAAGTCAAAAAAAGGGTTTTTATTGGCACTCACCAGCTCCGTTAAAATAGTTCAGCTTTAGACATCTTATAATCCCTATGATGAGATGCTATGTTATTACAATAGCATTCCACAAGATGATGCTCTGATTATACGATACCATTTCTTGACAAGGCTACATCAGCTACATTAAATTGATATGTATTAAGCACTGTTAACTACAGGAATACTTAAATGTATGACTTGATTAAATACATTATTGTTAGTCCAAGGCACCTGCGCTGCGTGCGCGAAAGGCGATTGTATCTTCCTGTTTTTGTACATATCTGTGCCTTACACTGCCGATTATGGTTGTACCATGTCTTGTTCAATAAAAGAATGATACAAAAAAAAAAAAATAGTTCAGCTTTATTCATCCAAGATGAGACACGCGAAAAAACGCATTTGTGCCATTTTCTGTGGGCTTGGATATTCGTCTTTTACTGAGCCCCCAAATGACATGTCTACTTTATTCTTTGGGTCGGTATGATTAAGGGATACCAATTTGTATAGGTTTTATAATGTTTCATACATTTACAAAAATTAAAACCTCTGTACAAAAAATATTTTTTTGATTTTGCCAATTTTGACGCTAATTACTTTTTTATACTTTGATGTATGGAGCTGTGGGTGGTGTCATTTTTTGCGAAATTTGATATTATTTTCAATGATTCATTTTTAGGACTGTACGACCTTTTGATCATTTTTTATAGATCTTTTATATTTTTTCAAAATGGCAGAAAAGTGGCATTTTCGACTTTGGGCGCTATTTTCCATTACGGGGTTAAACGCATTGAAAAACCGTTATTATATTTTGATAGATCGGGCATTTTCGGACACGGCGATACCTAATGTTTAGGATTTTTACTGTTTATTTATATTTATGTCAGTTCTAGGGAAAGGGGGGTGATTTGAAATTTTAGGTTTTTTTATTGTAATTTATATTACAATATCAGCACATTGTAATGAAGGGGTTAAACGAAATAGCTCGGGTCTTCGGAAGACCTGAGGCTAATATGGAGACGGATCGCCGCCCCCGATGACGTCACGGGGAGCGGCGATCCCAGTAAGATGGCAAAAAGACAGAGGGGGGGGAAGGGGGGGGAGAGAAAGGAAGGGTCAAGAAAGGAGGGAAGGATGGAGGGGGGGGGAAAAGAGGGCCTATAAGCACTGATACACCTAGTATTTTAAGCCACAAAATTGAAAACCCCAAAACTTAAACTATGTCGCGCCCCAGTTTAGAAGTACCCCAACAAAAACAATACATATATGCGGGGGCATCGGTTAAGGGAAAAAGAGTCGTGACCAGGGAACAAAATACTAGAGCGGGGCAATGCTTGGGAACCTAAGGGGTAACACAACCAGGAAAGCCGAACTACCCCACATGGTTGATTCACACCCCATTGGGTAGAATCCAGTATATTGGGTAGATCGACCGAAACGAAACAGTAAAGCATATTTGTTCCTGTGATACACGTGATCCCTATGGAGCTTCTATTTTCGATCGGAAGGGTGCATTGCCCATGGCCCACGTGTTAATAGGGTGGTAGCCAGACATACCTTTTCTACATTTCGCTAATTGACTTAAGCCAGAAATTAATGCACAATAGGGGACGTAATTGGGATGTCCTAGTGGTTAGAACTAGAGTATTAACCAAGGGACGCTAACTAAGACTTTGAGGCACTCTGAGGTGTCGCGTCCTTTTTCCCCCCCCCTTAGAGGATAGTGCCATCCGAACTCGCTTTGGACGACGCTTGATGATCCGACATTAAGCGCAAATGCACCGGGAGAAATAGTCACTGGCAAAACACAGAACACTAAACAAGAGTCGGGGCCCTCCTGCTGGTCCATATAGTTCCTAATGACTGTCGGCCGACGAGAAAGAACGAAGGAACTGAGAACGGCAGAATGCACATTGGAACGCTCGAACAGTTGACAGCATATCTCAGGAACAGTGGGCACAGCCAGCACTTTGTAGCCATGCGTCGGTTAGTAGGGAAAGTATCACCAAGGAGGTGACCTTATTCCCTGAGCGAGCCCATGTGTGACAAATATATGCTGCTTTGTGGGCTGCGACCAAGGATCGACCACAAATGACGGCAAACATGACAGTAGGGGGGGACAACAAAACTCCTCTGGGACCGCAGCAAAATTGGTGGCTGTCAGGACCAGCCGCCACCCTGCCCTGATCACAGTGTGGCTCATGAACATGTCGCCCGTATTACTGACGTCATAATAAATTTCCTTCTATGGCTCTCTGAATTAGACCAATGCAGCGATAATAAACTGGGGGTTGTGTGGTGGGGGGAACGTAACCCTTCTGGTCCACTGGGGCAGGATGATGGCTGTGAGGAACAGCCGTCCGTCTACACCCGCTCATGAAACAGCACCCCGTCTATTACCCTGACCGGTGTTGAATCACTACCACCCAACCGACCCGCCAGACCGCTCTTATAAGCAACGGGCTCGTTGGAATGAGGTTTACAACTCTTTATTATTTTTTAGCCCCCCATTAGACAACATAGAGGTATAATTATTTTGCATACGAGATGCACTGTAAAAAAAACTTAATTTTGTGGGTTTTAGCTGTTGAAGAATTGATTAACTCTTTACGTGTGAGATGAAAATAAATCCATCAATTACTTGTTTTGGGGATTTTTAGGCATTTATTGGGGGGGTGTCACTGTAGCAATAACATAAATAATTATATCTTTATCTATGATCACTACAATTACGGTGACCTCATTTATATAGTTTTATTTATGTTGGTCCAATTTATTGAAGAGAACTAGATAAGAAACAATTGCATGTTTGTTTTAAAGATATTGCCATTTTATAGATGGCTAATTATGTATTTTTTTGGTTTACGGAGCTGGTTGTAAGCTTAATTTTTTGCGTGGACCAAGTTGCTCTTTCATTGGTACATTTTGGGCTGTTGGAATTTTTCGGATACATTTTTAGAACATTATTAGTAAAGCAAATTTGTAAAAAGTTTTAATTTTTTGGCATTTTTTTTGTTTTTTTTACCACGTTCACGAGACGGGGCCAATTATGATTTAGGATTTATGTAACAGATTGTGTTACGGACGGCGCGGATACCGAATAAGTGGGGTTTTTTTCGTGAGTTTGGTGTTTTTATACTTTATTACTTGTGTAAAGGGAAATGTAGGTTTGGGGGGAACTTTCATTTCTTTGATTATTTATTTTATTGTAAAAAACCTTTATTTATTTATTTTTCCTTTTTTTACCGTTAATGACATAAGCTTTGAACAAGTGATCTTCTGATCAACTGTGTTCAAGCTTTTTTACAGTTCACACAAGTGCAATACAGATGATTTGACACGGTTTAATGTAAGACACTGAGCATGCTGAGCATGCCCATGTCTTACAGCCGTAGGTTCCATGGTCAGAGGCCAGGGACCCGGCACCGGGATGAAGATCTCGCGCCTCAACCAGGGCACGGCAGCACGGGCTGCGATCGGAGGAGCGGAACCCCCCCGGTAAAAAGCGCGGCGGGGGGGGCCGCTTCAGCTTAACAATCTCTAAAAAGGCCTCTAACATCAGCCGGGATCATCTCCATCGCGGGTGTTAGAGTGGGTGTAAGTCTTAACATATAGCCGACACCGCAGCTTCTGGGGCGCCCGGCTGGGCCGTTCAGGGCCGGCGCCAGAAGCTTGACGTAATATACGCATGTTTGCGGGAACCACCTCTCCGACGATGGCAGTACTATTAACGTCAAAGTCGGGAAGGGCGGAGTTAAAAAGTGGGAGAATGTAGGGTGTTGTGCCACATGCTTGTAAACCAATGCAATATGATGATGACCAGTTGCCCAACATCCTGTTTGTTTGTTTATAACAACATTATAATAAATACTCTTAATAAACATTAGCAAAAAGGGTATCATGCGCTAATTCTTCTTGCATTACCCGTAATCAAACAGGCAACTGCAGTACATCGGTGTCTGTGCTATGCTAATAAAAAGGTAATGCGGGTAAGTCTTTTGAGTTAATCTATAGAAATCTACCCTGTTCACATCTTCTATTAAGGTAGTATCTGGGGATTTACCCGTTTATGAGCTGAAAAATGCCTGTGACACAACAACAGTCCCTGTGGGTCATTCTAATTAAATATTTGGCCGGTTGCAGTAAAAAAACTTTTGGACAGTACAGAATGACATGTAATCATATTAATCATTTGTAGAAAATCACCAAGAACTTTTTGTTGTCACATCTAGTAGGGAGGCCAAAGACGTGGTGATAAATGGACTTCACTCATAGGGATGTTAGATCTCTTGTGAATTGCTGCCCTCGTTGCCCAAATGTTGTGAAGGCATTCATAATCCATTACAAGGCCAGTTAATTGAGTACTCACGCGGCTGAAATGCACATTTCATAGCTTATTTGTCACACTGAATTGTAGTTACGTTAGCTGAAGATGAAAGTTAGTATTTTACTTGTTAAGTCCATAACGCTCATTAGAAACAAAGATTTCTTCGTAATGTTTTAATCTTGTTACAAGTGTTATAATTTTTGGGCAGCTATGTACCAGGCAGTCACCGGGGTTACTACCACGATAGTGTTCGTAGGTTGTTTTCTTAAGTTTGAATTTTGTTGGTCAAGGGTGGAAACGTGTATATTTGATCATTGTAATCTCCCAGCCAGAAAAATTTTTGGTTCTCTGTGACAATTGGATTTTAAAAATGTTGGACTAGTCTAAACCAGGATAACACTAAAGCTTCATACAGACACAGTTTGATAATCTGTTACACGCTGTGATCATTGCAGCACTAGGCACTAAAGTAAATAATTACCAATATCCAAGAAGGTCCGTTGTACTAGGGATTGGTATGTAAGTCGGGGTGTTTCTTAAGTAGGAGGGACCGCCTGTATTATCTTAATTTACATTACTTCAATTATGTTAAAATGACCATCACAACAGATTCTTTTTTTATAGTAGTGTACCGTTAGCTCTTCACCTAGTAAATATGCAGCGGAAACATACACTGGTCCATTGATGGTAAAAGTCTTGGAGAACATCCCCCATTCTCTAAGAACTCACTGCTACAATACATCAAGCTTGACTCCATCACTTTCAACATTTGATGTAAAACTTGGAAGCCCACAATTTAAATAGTGACTACATTTTACAATAATAAATGTTCCAGGGCCAGACTTAGACAAAATTTGATTGTTCAGGAAAGTCCTTACATTACAGGGACCTTTACAGTTAAAGGCAGCCTTCCGAGCAACATGAAACCCAGCTCTTAAGAAAGTCTACATCTTATAATAAGGCCTCATGCTCACGATTGTGAGATGTACTTTCGTAGGCTTGTAGTAGGAAGTGATCTCTTTTAGCTACAAATGGGCAGGAATGTGGCTGCCTTATCTTTGGGTGTGCAGGCAGTTGGTAAGGGTTACCCCCATGTGGTGAGCGTGTGCGTGGTGTTTCACACACCGTGTATGTCCCGCAACATGAACATGCCCAATAGAAGGGCAGTGGGGCTGTGAGTTAGCCGCAGATGTTAGGGCTAGTACACGGGCAAATCACACGGTACGATGACAAAGGCTTTAACCACTGTTACGGCAATACAGCCCCACACACAGACAGGTTACATATGTGTCAGTCGCTCATATAATTATTAATTTATGCCGCAGTAATTCACCATGGAAGTGTATCAGAGCCGGCTATCTTCACTTTCATGTGTACCAGTACAGCCAAAATACTGCATACAGCGACAGCCCCACAAGACCTGCTGTTAAGGAGATGTACTCACTTATTACTTATCACAAAGTCATTCAAATGGTGTCCCCATCTTCCATCTATGAAGGGATGATCATTTGATTGTTATTGGCAGAAATAATAAACCATCCATTCGATATTCCCTGCACATGGATAGGTGTTTAGCTCCATCAAGTACATTCCTTCTCTTGGCATGTAATTCTTGACCCCATTTTCATTTAGTAGCTTGTAGACTGGAGCGTATCCGGCTGGTAGAGCTTTGGAAAAAAAAAAATGAAAGTACTGAATACTTTTTGTTAGAAAGCTGCTTAAGATTATTGCATGCTTTCTTCTTTAGGTCAAAGAATAAAACTTGGGAAAGGTTCTCCTTAAATGCATTGAGCCCAGTCACAAAAGGAAAGGTTTTTGTGAATATTGGTTACAGTCCCACACGAAAATGTTTTTTTCCTTTCATAAACTGACATTACTTGGCAAAAACGGAAAAGCTGCTTAACTTAAATCTATAATATGGATATATACATGTCGCATTACCTCTCTCGTTGGCAGCTAAGTCCCCATGATCTTGCACATTTTAAATGGTATAGAGTTTATAACCATGATAATAGAATATAATAATGACAACAGGATAATAATTATTTTGAGCAATGCTATATGTATTCCTTCTTTGACTACTATTTCCCCGTGACTCTCAGTAACATGTTAGCAGAAGAAGGTCTGTCCCCATCTGTACTTCTCGAATGAATTTCCCAATACCTGTCTTTACAAGTAATTGACTTTCATCGATCCACATACCTGGAACTTACTGGAATGAGAAATTCTCTAAATGACCCCCAAACTTTGATTTTGACTTATGCAGATGTTTCTTATAAAACCCAAGTCCTTTGTGTCTTACTGACATACCAATATGTTAATATAGGTTTTTCATGTATAAATAAAAGGAACGCCATTGCCTTCTTTTTTTTATACTGTATCTTATTTCCACTGGAGGTTACGCCCACTGAACTGGAGTCCATCGGAACAACAACTGATACACGCAAATCTCCATGCACTTTGTGTGCCTGCGGGTGCGCCACATACAAGAAGAACCGCCTCCAGTTTTCATGAATCAAAGCACTCTGCACACTATGAGGCAAACTGCATACAAAGTGAAGTTCACTCCTACTGAAAACTGTGGGCCATTGAGCCCACATTTTGCTGAGTTCGTTGCTACCATGATGACGTAAGTAGGTGAGTGCAATCCTCCCCCAATATATGGCAGTATCCATGAGCTGTGGCTGTAATTAAGAGCCGATACACACGCCCGCCTACATTCTTTAAATGCCAGCAGCATTTAAATAGCGGCAGTGTTACTCTAATGCAACTGATGAAGGTCATATCGAGGGCGAACTTGGATTTTAATTTTTGGTTTGGACCTGCTCAACACTACTTAACAACTAAGTGTTCTCAGGTTCCTGTAAATTCACCTTTCATAAGGAAATCCACAGGATATGTAAAAAGTATTTTAAGGAATCACAGTACCCAGAATGGAATTCTCAATGATAAAATATAAAGCATCAATATAGGGATACATCACAAATCAATATTCCTAAAATCTCACAAGACACTTATCTGGACATCTCACCAAGGGAACTAAGGAAAGTTATACATTTACATCACACACAATATGATATTTGTTATTACTTTATATTTAATTGGTTGTCTGTACTAACTTTATACAAAAAGATACTGTGCAGCTGTCTAGACTGTTGTGAAGCTCAAACAAAAGGCATAAGGGTGATGCACCTAAAGTTAAAATATTATTTAGTATTCATTGTTGAAAATGCACATTGTGAAGTAATAAAACCAGATGAGCAGTAACATTCTACTTAATAGATACCCAGAACTCAATTGCAGGTACATTGAAAATATTCTTTATTGTAAACACATCATCCACAATTATTGAATAACTTTTGGGTCACAAGACCTTCATCAGAAATCAGATTGCTGGTGGGTAAGAGGAAGGAAGAAATAAGACGGCCATAGTGGGATCGATCAGCGTCTTGTCTACTGTGGGCCAAGGTCCGCTCAGGAAGCAGAGCTCAATAAAATATTCTATTCCATGTTGGGCAATAGTGCTAGAGTCAACATTCAGTGTCTAATGATAATCATACATTTAGTCCATGACATGTAGAAATGTTTGTTTGGGGTCAGAGATTTCCACAAAGCAACAGAGAAGGATGACAAATCTATATGTTTTCTTGAGCAATCTGCCCATGCATAGGGTAAAGTGTAAATTACTAATCTAAAAATTCTATGCACTTGCTTGTTCTTATGTTTATGATTTTGTGTGAAATCACACCCATTTAACTTTAAAAATACAATCCCCTCCAAAGTCATGTGAAAATGAGTAAATGAGTAACATGGCTTGAGATGCTAAAAAAATAAGAATTTCATCTTTAAAATCATTACGTTTTTGAGCACATATTGAGATCAAACATTTAAAAACCATGTGGAAATGGGATTTTTCTGCTCTCTATAGCAATGGTGTCGAACCCTTAATGACCTGGCCCTTCGCATTTGGTTTCCATAATCACTTTGCTCCAAAGACAAAGCTTTTTTTTAATTTTTATGTTACAAAGCCATATAGGTTTGCTTCCAAGTGTCAATGTTTAATAGTTATGCATTTATTCTTAGTACTTTTAGCTACATTACACGGACGTATGATTTCGCAGTCCCGTAATTTACGGGCCGTATATAGTTACGTGTCATCCGTAGGAGCACGTATGTACCCGTATTTTATACGTCCCATAGACTCTAGGCATACGGAACTAAATACGGAGAAAATAGACATGCTCTATATTTTACGGCCAGTATACGGTACGGTACGGAACAGAGTACAACGGCAATAAAATGTGTCAGACGTATTGTCCATTGAAATGAAGTGTGGCCGTAGTGTATTCCGTAAAAAAACGTACGGTACGGTTCGGATAAGGACGTTTTCATACTCGTGTGAATTACTTAGTACCATTGGAATAAACATTTCACTGTGCGCTCCAAATGGCACTTCTCCATTCCAAACTTATACCTTGAAAATAATATGCAAATTAATTGTGCACTGTTGATAATATATTTCATACTATTGCTTTTATACTTTGTAATGATGTCACATTCATGGGATGTGCATATAGGACATAGCATATGGTATAGATTGCGCTGTGATCATGCGAAGATATCTCGTGGCTTCTATGGCTCCTTCAGCGCTTGGTCTGCACTTGTTCTAGCATGTGAGTTTTTCTCTGCTGGAGAGGATAATACAATCGTTCTCCCTGCCAGACAGAATAATAATTTCTGTACCACCCTAGCTGCTATGTATGAGTGATCTCTCTCAGGTTGATGTAATGTCTTGACTGACCTCTATTTGTAATTCCCAGCTCTGTGTGGTAATGTGTTTCTTGGCGCCATGCTGACCCAGCTTCAAAAGATCCTGAATGTTAAAATTGTTTTTCAGTAAACCACTCAGCTAGGGATTAACCATATGATCCTGCATTAGTGTAGCTACAGCATTCTCAAGGTGTGTTGCTTCATAAGAATAATATCATAGGGTAGGTTCTTTAACTTGTATCATGGGTGAATAATAAAGAATTCCAGGAGCCATGCTCACATAAGATTTCTGCAGTGCATATGCATATTTACTGGCAATAATTTCAATCCCCTGTTTTGTCACATCACTGCTTTCAGTTCTACCTTGCCCAGACAAGTGACATCTGAAATCTACAGAAATAGTACTTTGAGGGAGTCTATGCTATGTCTGTGCCCCTAACTATATAATTTAGCCCTTTAGTGCTTCCACATGCCATTGATCAGGAATTGGAGTACATTGATGCAGAATTAGGGTATTTATTGCATTGTTTAGAATTTGCTCCATTTCCCTTCAGTCCTTTTCACCCCACAGATAGCTGGGTTGCATTATGTTACTTTGACAGTCTGCTGCGCAGCACCCAGGGCTGTCGCCCTGCACCACATTCATCTCTCACCCTGTCACTGCCGAGATGGCAATTTTACAGCTGGCAGCTTTAATCATGTTAAATGTCAGTGTTACGCTGTGTTCTTGTATGAGTTTAAGAGAGAAGTGCAATCACAGTACTTATTGTCATATCTAGGTTCACCTCACACAGGAGGCAGCAATAATTCATAATTCTTACATTGTTGTTATGCCAATGTATGAAAAATAGGAAGCTTTCAAAAAAGATGGCCAAATAAACACATTCAATTATTTGCTACTATAGTATGCCCTCTGAAATAAAGGCAGGATAATTCACTTGTGAGGGGCCATAGCTAGAGAAAAACCTGGAAATGGAAATGCTTTGCTTAAGGGCATAAAAATCCTTTGAAGACTAAATTTTGCAAGGCAATGGATAGCTTCAACTTCGTTAAGGGAACAGACTCACTGTACCTTTTTTCTACTTCTCTTCTCCTCTGGTGAGCAGGTATCTGTAGTCCTGTACACAACATGGAGTATGGAAAGGAGGCTAAATATTACTCGTTCCTTACTTACTTACACAATGTTTTCATTTGATTATTCTGCTCTTGAAGGAGTTTAGACATTCAGTGTCTTCCTATAAAAGGTTAAATATGGAAACATCAGTACAACCTATGTTTCTTACTGTTGATTCAGAGACTGCAGATGCCTCTACCCATATATTTGCTATAGCATATATCAGTGCTCTTTGTACTAAACCTTTCAGTAAGTTTCTTTGGGTTGTAGAAAGAATCTGTATAGTTTGAAATCCAAAGCCACATTTCTCTCCCAAAATTCATGTGGATCCAAAGTAAATGATTCTGTATTCCAAAAGGTACAAATACAGACCAACAGGCTTGTTATGGGAAACTGTAATATAGAATGAGACATGAACTGCAAACCTAATAATAAAAATAATAATAATAATTCTTTGTTTATATACGCACACAATACGCACGCTGCAAGCTTGCCAATGGTCCCTGTCTCATGGGCCTCACATCTAAGCACTACCAGTATGTTTTGGACTGTGGAAGACCCGCAAACCAGAAGACATACAAACTCTTTCAATGTGATTCTGGGACTGAACCCATCCAGAGCTGCAAGCTGTAGTGCTAACACTACCTAGTTGGACTATGGTCACAAGGATCAATTGACCTAATATTTTGCAATGTAGATAATTGTGAAAGGAAAAGTTATACAATGCTTTCATGTATAATTTCTCACATTTTCAGACTCAGCTTGTGTCATTCTAAAAGATTCTATGTTTTAGTTGCCAGTGGACAAAATCTGTCGATGGTCATGTGATGGACAGGCAGGTGCACAAGTCATCATTATCCTTATGTCTCATGCACTGTGTGTCCATACATGACCATGGACATGATTCTATCACTTAAAGTAAACATAGATGCTTTCTTATAGAATGACAGCAAGCAGAGATCTAGAAAACAGTGAGGAATTGATACAGAAAGTATATTGAAAAGTCATATTACCTATCTTTACCAAACCATATAATATTTGCTGAAGTTACAACCCCTTTAACCAAATCAGCGCTGTCATTTATATTCATGGAACAAATATTGCAAGAACAAATCATAGGTAGTATAAATGTCCTATTTAAACACTAAGGGGGAATTTATTAAGAATGGTGCTTAGAACGCCAGTCTTAAATTCCCCTGCGATGGTCCTGCATACTATTCATAAGAACTCCGTCCTGAATAGGGAGCAACTCACCACCACAGTTCGACCTGAAGAATTTATCAGCTACGTGCAGAGCCCCAAAAACTGATGCTGAGAACCTTCAATACTCACTCCATCTAATCATTGTGTCCCTGCAAGTGAATGGTGAGAATTGTTTGTCACTGTTGCACTTGCTAATCAGGAAGAGTAGAATTATGTGGCCTTTAATATTTTTGTAGACAGCGCTGCGTATATTTGTTGCCTGAATATATGCTGCTCTATCTCGACAACCATAACTTATATGGAAATATTGATCTCTGCCAGGATGACTAGTTGGCTGTGCTGCTGATGACTTATGCATTAGCTGTTTCTAAGCCTTATGGCACCAGATTCAATAAAGCATAAGTGAAAATTATTTCATATATGATTTATCAATATGTTGTTATCTGGACATACATCTAATCTATATTATACTTAGAAATGTAACGATTCAATTATTAATATTTTCATACAATTTAGATTTTTTGATCTTTAACATAAATATACAATAAATACCGTATAATAATATAGATATATATATAATATCTGCAGTATACAACCCAAAAAGACATTTAAAAATTGTTCAGTTATCATAAACTATCTTACTATCTTTCTGCTCCTGTGTTTTTTTGTGTCACTCATAAATGTTCTTATGTAAAAAGATCAAGTTAATCCATTAGCTCTATAGATGAACATGAATGACTGGATTTAGACAGGTAAAAGGGTTTACCAGTTTTACCAGAGCATAATTTAGCCATCTTTATGAACCATAGGGGGTTATTTATCAGGCCAGCTCTGGACTGTCCTATGCATTTTTGGAGCTCCCTGATTAATCAAAGTGATTTGGCCCTTTAATAAATGTTCTATGGTTCTCTTTATGTCTGGGATTTTCAGTCTAGGATCTCCCAAAAAACTGTCCAAATTGCATAATCCTATTAGCCTTTTTAGCAGTAAAAAGTCCAAAAAACCTCAATGCAACTTTTGAGACTTTTTGCTACAAAAAAGCCCAGGATAACCAGTGATCATATGGTGTAATAAATGTTTATGAGTAATCAGCCAAATAGACAGCATGTAATATGTTTAAAGGGGTTATTCCGGGAATATGAACGTCTGACACAAACCCCTGATGATATATATAAATGAATACAACAATACTCAATGTTATTAGTCACAAAACGGAGCTTAAATAGTTGATTTATGATTTACAAAATTATGGCCTCTCAAAGTAGTGTGGAGTATCACTAAGATGGCCGCCACTGGAAACTACAAGTCCATGATCCTTTTCTCAGTAACTCCTCCTGCCTCTTGTCGTTCTGCCCTCAGTGATGATGTAACAGACTTTCTTGCTCTGTTACCATAGTAATGATGTGTAACTGCCATTCCCTGCCCATCACCACAACATGGCCATACTGGATGCACTTCAACCAACCGACACAGCCAAACGTAGGGTGATAACATGACCTGCCCAGACAGGTGCAGGACATGTGATGTGGACATGTGACCAAGCCCATCTTCTTTCTGTCTGCTCCACAATGGACCGCGCAGAGGAAATTAACGGAATGATTACAGGGCCAGTAGCATTTTAATTCTCATTACAGTCTATGTCACCAGAATATTTTGAGTACTAGTTTGTATATGAATTATGCTTATTCTGGAATACCCCTTTAATGTTGTAAATTCCATTAGACCTGTGGTGGAGGAGGCCAGGCCTACGGCCTGTATATGAACTCTGATTTCTTGTAATATATTACTATATGCATTATTGTATTCATATCATGTACCATAGCTCTAAGTGTTATTAGGAACCTGGGAACGCTTAGTAATCAGTAGTGTTGAGCGGGTTGTACTGAATGTTGAGAGTTCAGCCCCAAAATGCGTCATCACCGCGTAGTAAACCGATTCCGGTGTTATCTTATAAATGATGTCTGGCAAAGCCACCACCAGCATTTGAATTATTGTGGGGGATGCATGCATGCCTTTTCCATTCACGGTGCATGTGCGTCTGCATTTTGGGGGGGGGGTTGGGACTCCCCATGATGACCAAAGCGCGATCCTCCCCAAAATAGGCACATGGTCCATATTAATTTAAATGTTGGTGGCAGCTTTGCCAGCGGCATTTAAATAATGGAAAATCGGTTCTAGCATTGCGGATGGTCCTATTTGGCTTCGGACAGGACCCAGACAGAATTTTTAACTTCGAATTTAATGGGTCCATTCATTACTATTAATAAGCTATGCGTAAGTCATTAGATTGTTAAATAGAATTCTGAGTTTCTTGCAATATTGCTGTTACAGTTAAAAGTTTATTCCAAATTTCCAGCTTATGATTCAGATAATTGAATGACTATTGAGGTCAGTGTTCTCTGTCTTAATGTTAGTATTAATCTATTTTTATAACTTTTTTTAATAGGAGAGCAGCGCAGGTGTTTGAGCTCACAGCAGTAAGGCAGACTTTACAAGCGATCTAGAAACATCAATTCGTCGATTGCTGACTCACAGCTGCACTAGAGGAGGTTGAATCCAGCGATGACAGTTGATACTGAAAGGTATTGTTCCTATTTCCCTTGTTATATTAATGGAACTGTTAGAGAAAGCTGTGAAACTTCTTAGTAACAAAGCCACCATGATGAAGCAATATGTTGAGTATCAGCTAAGCTCTGTGCAACTGAATTGGACTGAGATTCTACACAGAATAGCCCTTTAGTAAAGAGTGATTCTGCTCAAAGATGAACTTTCCTAAATTTCAAAACCCGAATTAAAACTCTTTTTCGTAATTTCAATGTACCAAAATTAGTCTTTGATAAGTCACTAAACAGCAAAAAAGTCTGGATGACAGAAAATTGAAAGAGTTATGACTTTGAAAGGTGAGGGTGAAAGAACAACAGCATGCTTGAACATTTAGGCCAAAAGAATAATAATAATAAATAATATTGATATAGCACTGACAGATTAGCAGCGCTGCACAAAGCATGTCCAATTGTCCCTGCTGCTTACTAAGGGTTACAGTAACTGTGCATAAATGAATGCCTGTAGACCGCAGTAAGCAAAGAGTGAACCAGAATTTCTCCAGAATCATGTAAGAAATGTATACAGAAAATCATGCTACAAAGTACAGATAAAGGTTTGCATTAAGCTATTGATAAATAATGGCTTTCCAGTGGGTTTGATGTTTGCTGAATAACTAATATTCAAGATTGCATCTATTATGAGTATTAAAATATTTACTGTAAAAAAATCCTTTAAAACTGTAACAGATCAGAAAAGTTTCAGAAATTTTAAGATCTTCTGAGGTCCAACATTTTCTTCTTATGTCCTAATATGTATAATGGTGGTACATTTACATTTTAACCAAATGGTAAGATCAAAATGGACACTCTGCACCCATCTTGACAAAATGAAAAATTGAATATCACATAATAATCACATATCACATAAATATTCAGACCATTTGCTGTCATGCTCATATTTAACCCACATGCTGTCCATTTCCTTTCTACATCCTCTATAACTATGTTGAATTAAAACGATTGGAATTAATAAGAAAGGCAACACACCTGTCTATATAAGACCTCACATCTTACAGTGCATGTCAGAACACATGAGAATCATTAGGTCTAAAGAACTGCCCAAGCAGCTCAGAGACAGCATGTGGCACGGCAAAATCTGGCCAAGGTTACAAAAAATTCTGAAGCTAAAGGTTCCGAAGAACAGTGACCTCATAATCCTTAATGGAAGAAGTTTGGGACAACAACAACTTTTTCTCAACCTGGCCATCCAGACAAACTAAGCAGTCATGAGAGAAAGCCTGGTGAGAGACATATAGAAGAACCCCAAGACCACTGTGGCTGAGCTTCAGACATGCAGTCGGTAGATGTGAGAAATTTCCACAAAGTCCTCCACCAATCACGGCTTTTGACAGAGTATGACGACGTAAGCCTCTCTCAGCGCAGGACATATTAAAGCCTGCATGCAGTGTTTAAAAAACACATGAAAACACCCAGACTATGGAAATAAGATTTCCATTTGGATTAGAATGAAGCTCGAACTTTTTGATGTTAATTTGAAGCGGTATTTTGGGACAAAATCAGGCTCTGCTCCGCACCTGGCAAATACATTCCAACAGTGACACATGGTGGTAGCAGCATCATGATATGGGGTGGCAGGGACAGGACAACTGGTTGCAATTGAAGATTGATCAATGAGGCCAAGTACAGAGATATGCTGGATGAAACCTCTTGCAGAGGTTCTGGTCCTCAGACTGGGCCAAAGGTTCACCTTCCAACAAGACAATGACCCTAAGCACACAGCTAAAATCAAGCAGTGGCTTCAGAACACTGTGCGAACATTCTTGACTACCCCAGTTAAAGGCCTGACCTAAACCCAATTGAACATCTCTGAAGAGACATGAAAATGCTGTTCACCACCCACCCTGAGGGAATGGAGAGGATTTCAAGAAAGAATGGCAGAGGTATCCCCAAATCCAGATGTGCAAATTTGGATCATCATTCAAAGTGCTTTCTCAATACTGAGCAAATAGTTCGAATACTTATGACCATGTGATATTTCAGTTTTAACAAATTGCAAAAATTCTATTTATCTACAAAATCTACATTTATGTCAGATGGGAGCAGAGTGTATATTAACAGCAAAAAAAAGAACTTTTTTGATCTCTACCAATTGGCTGCAATGACACAAAGAGTGAGAAATTTATACTTTTCATACCCACTTTAAAATGGTAGATTCATAGTGGGTGCACTTTTTACTTTTATGACTGCAGATAGCAGTTCCTTATACAACGTTAACATGTGAAGCGCTGACAGATGTGCTGGGCACTCCACTGTTATTATCCGATTACTCTCACAGCTAATGGTAGTGATTCCAGTAATAACATGATATAGGTTATCTCATGTCATAATAGTTCTATATTGGAAACTCCTGGATATAGAGCCAACATCAGTTTGACGCCACCAACAGTATTTAAAATAAGCATTATTTTCTACCTTGTGAATACTATGTTTTCTTAGCTATTCTTTACTGATTAACCCCTTCACCACTTTAAGGGGCTCAGACCCGTGATTTTAATATGACATGGGTCCCTTTATATGGTTAGAATTTTAAAACCTTTTAAACCTACCAATATGATTTTGAGATATTTTTTGTAACATGTTGTACCTAACCATGTTACTGGTAAATTTTGGTTGACATATTTTGCATTTGTTAAAAAAATTGTTACATTGGCAATATTTTTGAAAATGTGTCAACATTTCTAAATTATCTGCTTTTTATAGAAATATTTTTTATCACTGATGTTAGTTACCAAACTAACATTTCCCATATGTCTGCTTTATTTTTTTCATAATTTTTAAGCTATGAAACAGCTATAAATTGAAATCAGTTTGTTTTAATTGAGACTTGAAATTATAATATTAGAAACCCCCTATATACACCCATTTTCAAAACTGCCCTCCCAACCAATTAATAACAGCTTTAAGAAAGGGTGTTATCCCTTTGAGAGCCATTAAAACAAACTGAAGTGACATTTAGTAATGGTCATTTGTCTTAAAATTTACCACATTTATAAGCATAAAAGAAAAACCTCATTTACAACGTGTTAACAATTTCTCTCCAAAGTATGGACACACCCAGCATTAGACATTACTTGCCGTATGGGCGCAAAGTGGGGCGGACCCCACAGGGAATGAGGGCCAGGCACAGTCATTTAGCCATTAAATCAGGCAGTTTTAAGGAAGCCATAAAAATATTGGTTTCCTTGTCGATGTGAGGTGTTTTTTATGTGAGATAAAGCATTTTTACACCCTGTTAAATCATTCAAATTCTGTGGTCACGCTGACCAGTTGTACTAGAGCCTTCAGGACCGGATACAATTTTCTTTTTTTTTGGCACATGTTCTTTAAATGGTCCTAACTTTTTCACTTTTTGGGCTTCCAACCTGATTTTGGTCACAGTGCAAAAACATGCTACCTTATAGCACCATTTTGATATATACAGTCTATTTTATAGTAACTGGCTGGTCTATAGGGTGATGCAAGTGATAGGAGCACAGATTGTTGGAATGCATAGAGGCAAAGGAGCCTGCTGCCTCTTCTCTCGGCACTGCACTCGTTTCAGTGGGTGTACGAGAAACAGAGAAAGACAGAAGCTGTGAGTACTGTTTCTTCTGTTTCTGCTGATTGCAGCAGGAGATCCAAACTGCAGATGCCCGATCCCCTGCGCTGCAATATACTATGGTGTGGGCTTAGGGACGTGATCGACCCCTTATAATAGTTGGCAAAGGGCGAGAACCAGTAAAGAAAGCAAAGGAGATGACCCTTATTTTCACTCATATTTGTGTCTGTTGGTTAATATAATTGGACCAGATGCCGATAAAAATGAGTAACAGGTATGAGTAGCACAGTTAGTAGCAGTAGCACAGATAAATCAGTATAAGACAAACTTCAATTTTATATTTCAACCACATTTTGCTAAAGTATGCATGCATAACTGCAAAATGAATGTAAAAGAGACAGAAACAAGGTGCGCCTCACCACCAGGTGCTCAATCCGGAAAGAGTCTTCCACTTTCACAAGCAAAGTGCAAGTCCAAAAAAGGGAGTTCGATTGGCACTCACAGCTCCGTTAACCAGTTCGCGACGCCCGTTTGTATTCACGGCGGCGGATCGGGTCGGGCATGGAGAGGGCTCCACGGGCATTGCAGCAAAGGCTACCGTAACACCCGGATCGGTGCTAGCAAAGAGCTGCCTGCAGCCTCAAAAAGATGCGGCTCATGGGCACTCGCGCCATCTTACCTGGGATCGCCGCTCCCACGTGACGTCATCGGGGGGCGGCGATCCTCTCCATATTAGCCTCAGGTCTTCCGAAGACCCAGGCTATTTCGTTTTAACCCCTTCATTACAATGTGCTGAATTGTAATATAATTACAATAAAAAACATCTAAAATTTCAAATCACCACCCCTTTCCCCTAGACACCTGACTATAAATATAAACTAACTAAAAACCTAAACATTAGGTATCGCGCCGTGTCCGAAAAGCCCGATCATCAAAATATAATAAACGGGTTTTTCAATGCGTTAACCCCGTATGGAAAATGCGCCAAATTCGAAAATGCCACTTTTCGCCATTTTGAAAAATATAAAAAGATCTATAAAAAATGATCAAAAGGTCGTACAGTCCTAAAAATGATATCATTGAAAATATATCAAAGTTCGCAAAAAATGACACCACCCACAGCTCCATACATCAAAGTAATAAAAGTCAATTAGCGTCAAAATTGGCAAATCAAAAAAATTATTTTTGTACAGGAGTTTTAATTTTGTAATGTATGAAAACATTATAAAACCTATACAATTTGTATCCCCTTAATCATACACGAACCAAAGAAAGTATACATGTCATTTGGGGCGCTCAGTAAAAGACGTAATTCCAAGCCCAGAAAATGGCACAAATGCGTTTTTTTTCGCGTTGTCCTCTTGGATGAATAAAGCTGAAACTATTTTTTTTTTTGTATCATTCTTTATTGAACAAGATACATGGTACAACCATAAGCGCAGTGTAAGCACAGATTTGTATCAAAACCAGGAAGATACAATCCCTTTCGCGCACGCAGCCAGGTTGCCTTGACTAACAATAATGTATTTTAATCAAGTCATACAATTTTAAGTATTCCTGTAGTTAACAGATTGCTTAAGTACATATCAATTGAATGTAGCTGAGGTAGCCTGTCAAGAATATGGTATCCGTATAATCAGAGCATCATCTTTGTGGAATGCTATTGTAATAACATAGCATCTCATCATAGGGATTATCAAGATGCTAAAGCTGAACTATTTTTAAACGAGCTGGTGAGTGCCAAAAACAACTCCCTTTTTTTTTGGACTTATAACTGCAATATGCACAGAATAACTCCAGTATGACAAGTTTCCAAATAAATGCAACTCACTCCCTTCCATTTTTAATGGCTACTCATTAAATTGTGCAGTGGATCTCTTTATTGCCGCTCTTTATTGGAGTAGATTGAGAACTGAATAGTGGATCCAGCACATGTATGCATATATGTTAAAACATGCTTTTATTAGTTCATATTACAATACCAAAGGTACTGCATGACACATCCTACGGAACCTACAGCATACAAGAAAGGCGCATTGATGAAGAATTCATACACTATTAATTGCTTTATGGTTACAAGTATTGGCTATATACATAACATTCCAATATTAAGGCTAAATGGCTCTAAGGTGAATATTCACTTTGGTCTATAAGGTTCACATACAATAGGTGGTCAAACTGATGTATTTCCATGCAGGGGCATATTAACCCTAATTCTTGTGTACAAATAGTTGTCTCATACACCTTCATGGCATATACCTTTGCTTGTGGTTACCACATCTTGGCCACTATTTCCACACTGTAAATCCTCGGTCTGTACAAATCATATGCAGATTAATGCTCATCAATTATATTATATTGCGACTGTACTGCATTCACATATATAATTCTGGCAATAATTACAACACACACAGAATGCTTGCATTCTATGACACCGTCTTCGTTCATTATCCACTGTATGCAAGCGTGAGTGAGTTCAGGTGCCTACAATTAGTATGGCACGTGGCATAATACGTTGAATAACTTCCATTGATGGTGGAGAAACTTGGCTTCACCTGATTGTGTACTAGAACATCTGTGAATCTTCAGGGGAGTGTGCTTCCCTGCAGAGATTCAGCTCCACATATCAAAGAATCCTGGGTAGTGAGCAATGTGCGGATGATCACTGAGGAGGGGAGAAGGAGTTTGTATGCCTCTAATAAATGCTTGTATGATTATTTCTACAGGAAAATGGGTTAAAATGCCATTATGACTTAACCTTTGTACTGCAAGGACTTCAAAGTACAAATGCAAAGCTCACATTACATTACAGTTTTTGTGTGGTATTTCTTGGAATGCAGTTTACCTTTCCGCATTTTAAATCTAATAATAAGCACAAAAAAACTGAAGCCAGGTCACATGGACAGAAAGCACAATGAATATACAAGAGAGAACCAGGAGGTAAAAATAATTTATACACTGAGGCTAGAAATGTCCAATCATTCATTGATACATAGATTGCGGCAGATTTTATGGCACCAAACTGAATACGATTATTTCTTATTCACTTTTGACAATGCTGCTCCTATTTTCCTGAAAATGTTTATATAACCCCTCTAATCCTCTAAAACAAAGTTTCTTTAATATACATTACAGGTCCTATCTTGTTCATTTAACAACAATACCAACCAGGATGAAGGATTGTACAAAGCACACTGACTGACTGGTGTGACCCCTCTGGCAGGATCTGCTCTTCTTTTTAGTTTTCTTATTGCTTGTTTAAGAATAAAAGGCTTACAAATAAGCAAATGAACCTGAGGGGCTCCAGGCTTCATAAAAACCTATAATAAACCTTGAGCCCCTCAGGCTCCTTTGCATAATTTTAAAATCCTTTTTTTGTAAAAACCAGGGAATAAGAAGCTAAAAGAAGAGCAGATTCCAGAGGGGACATAACAGTATGGCAGTGTGCATGGTTTACAATCCGTGATCCTGGCGGTAGATGTCCTTTAAATTTTTTTTTTATTTAGTTTTTATTTAAGGGTCAGAGTTTGTGTTCAATTCTTACTGAACATTAACCCTTCAGAGATTTGGTCAGCGGGCATCTAGGACTATTACTACTAGTAATCTAAGGTGCTATAATTATAGATATTGTTCTTAATTGTATCAGAAATTGTAATGAAAGAGTTTTAAAACATAAAATTTAAACAGCTCCTCCTCTGTAAAAAGCAGCAAGTAAATGATCAAATTACTCACCCACATCTGAAAGATCCTGTAGTGTGGTACTGACAAAACACAAAAAGGAAAATCTGCTGAGGTGAGAAGGGGTAAATGTTGAGCACAACCATACCAGTAAGTATCCCTGTTGGGTATAATAGAATGCTTTTGAGAGCTTCTTTGTTGCTATATGATGGGCAAAAACCCTTAAGCGTTTCATGTCATGAAGTTCAATATCATGGAACTGAAAGGGTGTGAATAAACGCCCGTACGTTACCTAAGCTGCCGCTCCATGCAGTCAGAATGGCGTTGGAATTGAAAAGCCTAGAATGGGCTGATGTGGTTGAAAAATTAAACCTCAATATGTTTTGTAGATTTAAAGTACTTCATTCAGGTTTTTTTTCTGAGCACAATGGCCTAAGGAGATGGATTAACGATTTTCAATAATTGCTCACGGTTTTCAATGAAAGTCTTGTGTTTGCATTCAAATTTCATTTATTGCACAACTGCTTTGAGTCTAGTTACTGTGAGCATTTCAGGCAGTGGTCGGACCTGCAGAACTTTATCAATACTTCATCACTGTTAAACTCCTTTCCCATTTACTCTCCTGTCTAGATTTTCTTTAAAGTAAAAGAAAAATGTTGCTGCAAAAAATCATGTTGCACATTGCAGCATCTACAATATTAACTCCCGAATGCTTGGTTTTCAAGGTAGCCAAACATTACCAGTGTTCAGTAATGGAGGTGACTTTGGACATAAATACATTTTCCATTTTGCCCCTCATACTACACTATTCATAATTTAGTTTTCGCACGAGAAGAAGATGGGGAACTGGGGAGGTGGCCTGTGGGATGAGGAGGAAAACTGAGGGGTTGGTATGAGAAGAATGGTATGGTAGTAGGAGTAAATGATAGGGTGTAAACGTTGAAGGAAATGTTGAGGAGATTAAAGGCGGGAGGGGGGGATGGTGGATGAGGAGTGAAGGGGTGGTGGGGGGGAGGAGTGTGTGGGAGGGGGGGAAAGGGCGAGTATTGTGCGTCAAGTAGGGCGGGGAAGGGTGGATTCGTTGTAGTAGGGTGCGAGTTGGTGGTTAAAGGAGAGGCGGTGGTGGGGTGAGGAGCCAAAGAGGGTGAGAGAAGAAGAGGGGAGTTAGGTGGTTGGAGACTGGATATTTTGAGGCATGAGAAGATGTAGGTTAGGATACATGTAAAATTAAATGAAACTAGTTCAGTCGCATTTTTTCATTTGCTGAGGAATTGGTTTTGGCACCCAACAAACTGATTATGCTCCCCAATTTCAGGCGGGTCATCCTGGACTGGAGCATACCATATAATACAGATTCGGCTTGTCTAACTACTGACACTGTTGGAACAGGGAGACTGAGAAAAAAATTCTAAATGTGCTGGAAAAAGTAGGATGCTGGATGCAAAGAATTGGAGTTAGTGGAGGTGTAAAGTTCCTCTTTTATAGAGATTAAATTTTTAAGATTTTGTCTAATCATCTGCGGATAATAATTATTTATAATAATTCAGGCATAGATTTGTTAGATCAGGGAGTTATGAGTATAGTATCGCTCGGCAATCTCCGTCAGCTCCATAGAGATTAATGGAGCAAGAAGGTCAATGGTCATGCGCGGCTATCTGCCCATCAGACCCTCGTTTTCGTGATCTGTGGGGGTCTCATCACCGAGACCCCCACCGTCAGTAAGTTAGGCCTATCCTGTTTATAGGGCCTATTCTGTTCATGATAATACCCTTTAAGTAAAGAGTAATTTTATTTTTTGTAACAAATTACACATTTTCTGCAAGGCTTAGTTCCCTTTGTTCATAACAAATCAGGCATATAATGCATTAAATATATATACATCTTATTTTCCTACAGATAAACCAGTCAACAATCGGTTCAGTGATGAGTTTGGGAAAAACAGAGAGCGTCGATCCTGGGTTGGATCATCAGCCAGTTGGGCATCGCCTACTGGAAGCAGTGTTTGTGGACGTCAGTCAAGACAATCAACATCTGATACACTTAGTCTTCATAGTTTACGGTAAGAAACTTGTATCATACTGGTTTTTGATATTTGTATTTATGCTTGCATTTAGTGTTAAGCAGACCTGAAACCACAAAGTTCTTGTCCATCCAAAACTTTGCTATTTCTGGTCTCCCAGACTCTATTCCAAACTTCTTAGAATTTCTAGGCTAGGGCTGGGTTTGGCTCAAATACTCCCCAGTAAACACAAGCGATTGGTGCTAGCAATGATCATATTCATCTGGCAATGTAGCCAGCGGCAGGTTGGTCGTTGATCCTGATGGTGGCACCGCCAGCACTGCCGGCATATTAATTTGCCAATGCTATTCAAACTGTTAACATCTGTGATTGGTGTCAGCACTAATCGCAGGTGTTATGGTTGTTTTCTGAACAGGGCTTTAAAATGTAGTTGGTCCACTAAGAACTTTTAAACTTCTTAGGTAAAAAGTGGGCCAACCTTTGTAATTTTTCATTTTCTGGAGTCTCCATGTTTTACGCTGCAAACATATTGTAAAAATTGCCTTAAAAATGTAATAAAATTGTGGACAAACCACAAAAACAAATTTGCTAAAAAGTCCAAGAGGATCCTTGGCATCACATTGGGGCACATTTACTTACTCGGTCCAGTCGCAATCCGCGCGGCGTTGTCCGGCGCTGATTCAGGTCTGCCGGGTTTCACTAAGGTCGTGCGTCCCGATATCCAGAGAGTGGACGCTGCTGCGCCGAGGTCCACCGGAGTTCACCTTCTTCGTCACGGTGCATGTAAGTGCTGATCTGCGACCCAAATTCTTTTTTATTCCGAGGTTTTCTCGAATCCGTCGTGTTGTCCGACGGCCCGCCTCCTGATTTCTGTCGCGTGAAATCCGTTGCCGAAGCGCCACAATCTGATCGCGTGCACAAACCCGTTGAATTCAGGGCAAATCAGAATATTGGAGAAAACCCAACGAAATGCGGCGTTCGACCTTAGTAAATGAGCCCCATTACGTTCAATTTTCATGGACTAAAAGAGATGCTTAGGGTTCTATTCAAGGAGTAGCTGGAAATAGTAAAATTTGCATGACATATAGGTGATCATTTTCTAGCTACAGGTTTTAGAGACTACCTGAAAGCTCACAAGCTGACATCTCAGAAATAATGGAGTACACACACTCTATAGTGTTGTGCAGCACTATGAAAACTATAACAGTATTTGTTAAAAACATTGACTATAGAGTGCTGTGTACTCCATTTATTTCTGAGATGTCAGCTTGTGAGCTTTCAGGTAGTCTCTAAAACCTGTAGCTAGAAAATTGATCACCTATATGTCATGCAAATTTTACTATTTCCAGCTACTCCTTGAATAGAACCCAAAGCATCTCTTTTAGTCCATGAAAATTGAACGTAATGGGGCTCATTTACTAAGGGTCCAAACGCCGCACTTTCGTTGGGTTTCTCCAATATTACTGATTTGCCCTGAATTCCAACGGGATTTTGGTGCACACAATCGGATTGTGGCGCTTCGGCGACGGATTTCACACGACAGAAATCAGGGGGCGTGGCCGTCGGACAACACGACGGATTCGAGAAAACCTCGGAATTTAAAAAAGAATTTGGGTCACAAGATCAGCACTTACATGCACCGTGACGAAGAAGGTGAACTCCGGTGGACCTCGGCGCAGCAGCGACACCTGCTGGATATCGGCGCACGACCTTAGTGAATCCCGGCAGACCTGAATCAACGCCGGACAACGCACCGCGGGATCGCGACTGGAATAGAGTCTGGGAGACCAGAAACAGCAAAGTTTTGGATGGACAAGAACTTTGTGGTTCAGGTCTGCTTAACACTAAATGCAAGCATAAAATACAAATATCAAAAACCAGTATGATACAAGTTTCTTACCGTAAACTATGAAGACTAAGTGTATCAGATGTTGATTGTCTTGACTGACGTCCACAAACACTGCTTCCAGTAGGCGATGCCCAACTGGCTGATGATCCAACCCAGGATCGGACGCTCTCTGTTTTTCCCAAACTCATCACTGAACCGATTGTTGACTGATTATCTCTGTAGGGAAAATAAGAGATGCCAAGGATCCTCTTGGACATTTATAGCCAATTTTGTTTTTGTGGTTTGTCCACAAATTTTATTACAATTTTAAAGCAATTTTTACAATATGTTTTGCAGCGTAAAACAATGGATAATCACAGAAAATGAAAAATTACAAAGGTTGGCCCACTTTTTACCTAAGAAGTTTAAAAGTTCTTAGTGGATCAACTACATTTTAAAGCCCTGTTCAGAACACAACCAGTAACACCTGCGATTAGTGCTGACACCAATCACAGATGTTAACAGTTTGAATAACATTGGCAAATTAATATGCCAGCAGTGCTGCGCGGTGCCACCATCAGGATCAACGACCAACCTGCCGCTGGCTACATTGCCAGATGAATATTGATCATTGCTAGCAACAATCGCTTGTGTTAACTGTGGATATATTGAGAAAAGAGACAAACATCAGAGACAATATCCCGTCCCTTAGCATAGTTTCACTATTCCACGCACATAAAATGTATTCCTATATATATAAGCGGGGTTAAGGTCTTATTCAGGGGCTTACAAAATACATGAAGCTGCATTAGTCATGCTGGTTCTGACTGAAGCAAAGGGGAAATATCTTGTAAAGTTTCAACTTAGATACTCTTCTGTTCATGGCATCATTAGGCATTTGTCAACAAAGTCTTAAAGTCTAAACAGGGAAATTGCATTTCAAGCCTCACAAATCATTTTCTCTGGGAAATAACTTCTAGCGTGCACTTGGCTTCTCTTGATTTCTTCACAGAGGATGGATATTTATGATGATTTTCTAGCTATAAAATTGTAAGGCCTCCATGAATACATCCAACACGTTCACCTTTCACTGATCTTCAAATACAGAGTCATTTAAAGTACAGCAAAGACTTGGACAAGAAGTATGTAGTCACACTTCAGCTTCAGGTAAAAAAAAAAAATCTGCCATTCAAGTCATTATGAAAAATAGTCATTCAACATAAACTCTCATTCAACAAACTGCAAACATGACCTTAAATGGGGTTGTGCAGCACTATGAAAACTATAACAGTATTTGTTAAAAACATTGGGGGTCATTTACTAAGGGTCCGATTCGCGTCTTCGCGGTGGGTTTCTCCAATATTTCTGATTTGCCCTGAATTCCAACGGGATTTTGGTGCACGCGATCGGATTGTGGCGCTTCGGCGACGGATTTCACGCGACAGAAATCAGGAGGCGTGGCCGTCGGACAACACGACGGATTCGAGAAAACCTCGGAATTTAAAAAAGAATTTGGGTCGCAAGATCAGCACTTACATGCACCGTGACGAAGAAGGTGAACTCCGGTGGACCTCGGCGCAGCAGCGACACCTGCTGGATATCGGGCACACGACCTTAGTGAATCCCGGCAGACCTGAATCAGCGCCGGACAACGCACCGCGGGATCGCGACTGGAATAGAGTCTGGGAGACCAGAAATAGCAAAGTTTTGGATGGACAAGAACTTTGTGGTTCAGGTCTGCTTAACACTAAATGCAAGCATAAAATACAAATATCAAAAACCAGTATGATACAAGTTTCTTACTGTAAACTATGATGACTAAGTGTATCAGATGTTGATTGTCTTGACTGACGTCCACAAACACTGCTTCCAGTAGGCGATGCCCAACTGGCTGATGATCCAACCCAGGATCGGACGCTCTCTGTTTTTCCCAAACTCATCACTGAACCGATTGTTGACTGATTATCTCTGTAGGGAAAATAAGATGTATATATATTTAATACATTATATGCCTGATTATTGTTATGAACAAAGGGAACTAAGCCTTGCAGAAAATGTGTCATTTGTTACAAAAAATAAAATTACTCTTATACTTAAAGGGGTATTATCATGAACAGAATTTAGGCCCTATAAACAGGATAGGGCCTAACTTACTGATTGGTGGGGGTCTCGGTGATGAGACCCCCACAGATCACGAAAACGAGGAGTCTGATGGGCAGACAGCCGCGCATGACCATTGACCGTTCTGCTCCATTAATCTCTATGGAGCTGACGGAGATTGCCGAGCGATACTATATTACATAACTCCCTGATCTAACAAATCTATGCCTGAATTATTATAAATAATTATTATCCTGCAGATGATATAGACAAAAATCTTAAATTATCCATGTCTATAAAAGAGGAACTTTCACCACCTCCACTAACTCCAATTCTTTTCATCCTAGCATCCTACTTTTTTCAGCACATTTAGAATTTTTTTCTAGTCCTCCCTGTTCCAACAGTGTCAGTAGTTAGACAAGCCGAATCTGTATTATATGCTGTATGCTCCAGTCCAGGATGACCCGCCTGAAATTGGGGAGCATAATCAGTTTGTTGGGTGCCGAAACCAATTCCTCAGCAAATGAAAAAATGCGACTGAACTAGTTTCATTTAATTTTACATGTAATCCTAACCTACAATCTTCTCATGCCTCAAAAAGCGAAAACTAAATTATGAATAGTGGTAGTTATGATGGCAAAATGGAAATGTATTTCTATGTCCAAAGTCACCTCCATTACTGAACACTGGTAATGTTTGGCTACTCTTGAAAACCAAGCATTCAGGAGTTAATGTTGTAGATGCTGCAATGTGTCAACATGATTTTTTGCAGCACATTTTTCTTTTACTTTAAAGAAAATCTAGACAGGAGAGTAAATGGGAAAGGAGTTTAAACAGTATGAAGTATTGATAAAGTTCTGCAGTCCGACCACTGCCTGAAATTGCTCACAGTAACTAGAACTCAAAGCAGATTGTGCAATAAATGAAATTTGACATGCAAACACAAGACTTTCATTGAACCAGTGAGCAATTTATTGAAAATCTTTAATCCATCTCCTTGAGGCCATTGTGCTCAGAAAAAAAACATGAATGAATTACTTTAATCTACAAACATATTGAGGTTTATTTTTTCAACCACATCAGCCCATTTCTAGCGCTTTTCAATTCCAACGCCATTCTGACTGCATGGAGCGGCAGCTTAGGTAACGTACGGGCGTCTATTCCACCCTTTCAGTCTCCATTGATATTGAACTTCATACATAGAACGCCTTAAGGGTTTTTGCCTCATCATATAGCAACAAAGAAGCTCTCAAAGCATCATACTAACCCAACAGGGATACTTACTGGTAGGTTGTGCTCAACATTTTAACTACTTCTCACCTCGGCACTTTTCCATTTTTGTGTTTTTGTCAGTACCACTACAGGATCTTTCAGATGTGGGTGATGTAATTTGATCATTTACTTTCTGCTTATTTACAGATGGAGGAGCTGTTTAAATTTTTATGTTTTAAAAACTTTTCATTACAATTTCGATACAATTAAGCAAAACTACTTTATAATTATAGCACCTTAGATTACTTATGTCCCCTCTGGAATCTGCTCTTCTTTTAGCTTCTTATTCCCTGGTTTTTACAAAAAAAGGATTTTAAAATTATGCAAAGGAGTCTGAGGGGCTCAAGATTTTTATAGGTTTTCATAAAGCCTGGAACCTCTCAGGTTCATTTGCTTATTTTGTAAAGCCTTTTATTCTTAAAACAAAGGCATAAGAAGTTAAAAGAAGAGCAGATCCATCCAGAGGGGGTCACACCAGTCTGTCAGTGTGCTTGGTTTACAATGCTTCATCCTGGTGGTATTGTTGTTAATGAACAATATAGGACCTGTATATTAAAGAAACTTTGTTTTAGAGGATTAGAGGGGGTTATATAACAATTTTCAGGAAAATAGGAGCAGCATTGTCAAAAGTGATTAAGAAATAAATCGTATTCAGTTTGGTGCCATAAAATCTGCCGAATCTATGTATCAATGAATTGATTGGCACATTTCTAGCCTCAGTGTATAACTTATTTTTACCCTCCTGGTTCTCTCTTGTATATTCATTGTGCTTTCTGTCCATGTGACCTTGGCTTTTCAGTTTTTTGTGCTTATTATTAGATTTTAAAATGCGGAAAAGTAAACTGCATTCCAAGAAATACCACACCAAAACTGTAATGATAATGTGAGCTTTGCATTTGTACTTTGAAGTCCTTGCAGTATAAGGTTACGTCCATAATGGCATTTTAACCCATTTTCCCTGTAGAAATAATCATATACAAGCATTTTATAGAGGAATACAATCTCCTTCTCCTCCTCCTCAGTGATCATCCGCACATCTCCTCACTACCCAGGATTCTTTGATCTGTGGAGCTGAATCTCTGCAGGAAGCACACTCCCTGACCGATTCACAGATGTTCTAGTACTACAATCAGGTGAAGCCAAGTTTCTCCACATAAATGGAAGATATTCAACGTATTATGCCACGTGCCATACTAATTGTAGGCACCTGAACTCACTCACGCTTGCATACAGTGGATAATGAACGAAGGTGTCATAGAATGAAAGCATCTCTGTGTGTGTTTGTAATTATTGCCAGAATATATATAGATGTGAATGCAGTACAGTTGCAATATAATATAATTGATGAGCATTAATCTGCAATTATGATTTGATACAGACCGAGGATACAGTGGAAATAGTGGCCAAGCTGTGGTAACCACAAGCAAAGTGTTATGTGCCAATGAAGGTGTATGAGACAACTATTTGTAACACAAGAATTAGGGTTAATATGCCCCTGCATGGAAATACGTCAGTTTGACCACCTATTGTATGTGAACCTTATAGACCAAAGTGAATATTCACCTCAGAGCCATTTTAGCTTTAATATTGGAATGTTATGTATATAGCCAAAACTTGTAACCATAAAGCAATTAAATAGTGTATAGAATTCTTCATTCAATGCAACCTTTCTGTATGCTGTAGGTTCCGTAGGATGTGTCATGCAGTACCTTTGGTATTGTAATATGAACTAATAAAAGCATGTTTTAACTATATGCATACATGTGCTGGATCCACTATTCAGTTCTTCAATCTACTCCAATAACAGAGCGGCAATAAGAGATCCACTGCACAAGTTCTAATGAGTAGCCATTAAAAATGGAAGGGATTTGAGCTGCATTTATTTGGAAACTTGTCATATCTGGAGTTCTTCTGTGCCATATTGCAGTTATAAGTCCAAAAAAAAGGGAGTTTTATTGGCACTCACCAGCTCCGTTAAAAATAGTTCAGCTTTAGACATCTTATAATCCCTATGATGAGATGCTATGTTATTACAATAGCATTCCACAAAGATGATGCTCTGATTATACGGATACCATATTCTTGACAAGGCTACATAAGCTACATTAAATTGATATGTACTTAAGCAATCTGTTAACTACAAGAATACTTAAAATTGTATGACTTGATTAAATACATTATTGTTAGTCCAAGGCACCTGCGCCTGCGTGCGCGAAAGGCGATTGTATCTTCCTGTTTTTGTACAATATCTGTGCCTTACACTGCCGATTATGGTTGTACCATGTATCTTGTTCAATAAAAGAATGATACAAAAAAAAAAAAATAGTTCAGCTTTATTCATCCAAGATGAGACAACGCGAAAAAACGCATTTGTGCCATTTTCTTGTGGGCTTGGATATTACGTCTTTTACTGAGCGCCCCAAATGACATGTCTACTTTATTCTTTGGGTCGGTATGATTAAGGGGATACCAAATTTGTATAGGTTTTATAATGTTTTCATACATTTACAAAAATTAAAACCTCCTGTGTACCAAAACTAATTTTTTTGATTTTGCCAAATTTTGACGCTAATTACTTTTTTATACTTTGATGTATGACGTTGGGTGTGTCATTTTTTGCGAAATTTGATATTATTTTCAATGATATCATTTTAGGACTGTACGACCTTTTGATCATTTTTTATAGATCTTTTATATTTTCAAAATGGCAGAAAAGTGGCATTTTCGACTTTGGGCGCTATTTCCATTACGCGGTTAAACGCATGAAAAACCGTTATTATATTTGATAGATCGGGCATTTTCGGACACGGCGATACCTAATGTTTAGGATTTTTACTGTTTATTTATATTTATGTCAGTTCAGGGAAAGGGGGGTGATTTGAAATTTTAGGTTTTTTTTATTGTAATTTAATTACAATATCAGCACATTGTAATGAAGGGGTTAAACGAATAGCTCGGGTCTTCGGAAGACCTGAGGCTAATAGAACGGATCGCCGCCCCCATGACGTCACGGGGAGCGGCGATCCCAGGTAAGATGGCAGTGCCCATGCGCCGCTATCTTTTTGAGGCTGCAGCAGCCTTGCTAGCACCGATCGCGGTGTTACCGGTAGCCTTTGCGTGCAATATGCCCGTGAGCCCTCCTCCATGCGCGACCCGACCGCCGCCGTGAATACACGACGGGCGGTCGCGAACTGGTAACGGAGTCTGTGAGTGCCAATCGACTCCCTTTTTGGACTTGCATTGCTTGTGAAAGTGGAAGACTCTTTCCTGGATTGAGCACCTGGTGGTGAGCGCACTCTGTTTCTCCTCTTTACATTCATATTGCAGTTATGCCTCATACTTTAGCAAAATGTGGTTGATATAAAATTGAAGTTGTTCTTATACGATTTATCTGTGCTACTGCTATATAACTGTGCTACTCATACCTGTTACTCATTTTTATCTGGCATCTGGTCCAATTATATTACCACAGACACAAATATGAGTGAAAATAAGGGTCATCTCATTTGCTTTCTTAACTGGTTCTCGACCCTTTGCCAACTATTTATAAGGGGTCGATCACGTCCCTAAAGCCCACACCATAGTATATTTGCAGCGCAGGGATCGGCATCTGCAGTTTGGATCTCCTGCGGCAATCAGCAGAAACAAAGAAACAGTACTCACACTTCTGTCTTCTCTGTTTCTCGTACACAGCACTGAAACAGAGTGCGTGCCGAGAGAAGAGGCACAGCTGCTCCTTGCTCTATGCATTCCAACAATCATGTGCTCCTATCACTTGCATCACCTATAGACCAGCCATTTACTATAAAATAGACTGTTATATATCAAAATGTTGCTATAAGGTGCACTGTTTTGCACTGTGACCAAAATCAGTTTGGAAGCCAAAAAGTGAAAAGTTAGGACCATTTAAAGAACATGTGCCAAAAAAAAGAAAATTGTATCCGGTCCTGAAGGCTCTAAGTACACTGGTCAGCGTGACCACAGAATTTGAATGATTTAACAGGGTTATAAAATGCATCTTATCTCACATAAAATACACCTCACATCGACAAGAAAACCAATATTTTATGGCTTCCTTAAAACTGCCTGATTTTATTGGCTAAACGACTGCTGCCTGGCCCTCATTCCCGTGGGGGTCCGCCCCACTTTGCGCCCATACGGCAAGTAATGTCTAATGCTGGGTGTGTCCATACTTTGGAGAAATTGCTTAACAAGTTGTAAGATGGGTTTTTTCCTTTTATGTTTTATAATTTGTAATTTTAAGACAAAATGACCATTCTAAATGTCACCTTCAGTTTGTTTTAATGGCTCTCAAAGGGATAACAACCCTTTCTTAAAGCTGTTATTAATTGGTTGGGAGGGCAGTTTTGAAAATTGAGTGATATATAGGGGGTTTCTAATATTATATATTTCAAGTCTCAATTAAAACAAAACTGATTTCAATTTATAACTGTTTCATAGCTTAAAAATTATGAAAAAATAAAGCAGACATATGGGAAATGTTAGTTGGTAAAAACATCAGTGAAAAAATATTTCTATAAAAGCAGATAATTAGAATGTTGACACATTTTCAAAAATATTGCCAAATGTAACATTTTTTTTTACAAATGCAAATATGTCAACCAAAATTTACCAGTAACATGGTTAGGTACAACATGTTACAAAAAATATCTCAAAATCATATTGGTAGGTTTTAAAAGTGTTTAAAAATTCTAACCATATAAAGGGACCCATGTCATATTAAAATCACGGGTCTGAGCCCCTTAAAGTGGTGAAGGGGTTAATCAGTAAGAATAGCTAAGAAAACAGTATTCACAAGTAAAATATGCTTATTTTAAATACATGTTTGGTGGCTGTCAAACTGATGTTGGCTCTATATCCAGGAGTTTCCAATATAGAACTATTATGACATGAGATTACCTAATATCATGTTATTACTGGAATCACTACCATTAGCTGTGAGAGTAATCGGATAATAACAGTGGAGTTTGCCCAGCACATCTGTCAGCGCTTCACATGTTAACGTTGTATAAGGAACTGCTATCTGCAGTCATAAAAGTAAAAAGTGCACCCACTATGAATCTACCATTTTAAAGTGGGTATGAAAGTATAAATTTCTCACTCTTTGTGTCATTGCAGCCAATTGGTAAGATCAAAAAAGTTCTTTTTTTTTGTCTGATTAATATACACTCTGCTTCCCTTGACATAAATGTAGATTTTGTAGATAAATGAATTTTTGCTAATTGTTAAACTGAAATTCACATGGTCATAAGTATTCAACTATTTGCTCAGTATTGAGAAGAAGCACTTTGAATGATGATCCAATTTCGCACATCTGGATTTGGGGATCCTCTGCCATTCTTTCTTGAACATCCTCTCCAGTTCCCTCAGGGTGGGTGGTGAACAGCACCTTTTCATTTCTCTTCAGAGATGTTCAATTGGTTTTTAGGTCGGCCTTTAACTGGGTGTAGTCAAGAATGTTCGCACAGTTGTTCTGAAGCCACTGCTTTGTTATTTTAGCTGTGTGCTTAGGGTCATTGTCTTGTTGGAAGGTGAACCTTTGGCCCAGTCTGAGGACCAGAACACTCTGCAAGAGTTTTCATCCAGCATATCTCTGTACTTGGCCTCATTGATCAATCTTTCAATTGCAACCAGTTGTCCTGTCCCTGCACCCCCATATCATGATGCTGCTACCACCATGTGTCACTGTTGGGAATGTATTTGCCGGGTGCGGAGCAGAGCCTGATTTTGTCCCAAAATACCGCTTCAAATTAACATCAAAAAGTTCGAGCTTCATTCTCATCAAATCAGAAATCTTATTTACCATAGTCTGGGTGTTCTTCATGTGTTTTTTAAACACTGCATGCAGGCTTTAATAGTCCTGCGCTGAAGAGAGCTTACGTCGTCATACTCTGTCAAAAAGGCCGGATTGTTGGAGGACTTTGTGGAAATTTCTCACATCTACCGACTGCATGTCTGAAGCTCAGCCACAGTGGTCTTGGGGTTCTTCTATATGTCTCTCACCAGGGCTTTCTCTCATGCTCTGCTTAGTTTGTCTGGATGGCCAGGTTGAGAAAAAGTTGTTGTTGTCCCAACTTCTTCCATTTAAGTATAGAGGTCACTGTTCTCTTAGGAACCTTTAGTGCTTCAGAAATTCTTGTAACCTGGGCCAGATCTGTGCTTGCCACAATGCTGTCTCGTAGCTGCTTGGGCAGTTCTTTAGACCTAATGATTCTCATGTGTTCTGACATGCACTGTAAGATGTGAGGTCTTATATAGACAGGTGTGTGCCTTTCCTTATTAATTCCAATCGTTTTAATTAAACATAGTTAAGGAGGATTAGAGAAGGAATGGACAGCATGTGATATATGAGCATGACAGCAAATGGTCTGAATATTTATGTGATATGTGATTATTATTGATTTCAATTTTTCATTTGTCAAGATGGGGTGCAGAGTGTCCATTTTTGATCTTACCATTTGGTATAAAATGTAAATGTACCCCATTATACATATTAGGACATAGAAAAAAAATGTCTGGACCTCAGAAGATCTTAAAATTTCTGAAACTTTTCTGATCTGTTACAGTTTTAAAGGATTTTCTTTACAGTAAATATTTTACATACTCATAATTAGATGCAATCTGTCTGAATATTAGTTATTCAGCAAACATCAAACCCACTGGAAAGCCATGTATTTATCAATAGCTTAATGCAAACCTTTATCTGTAACTTTGTAGCATGATTTTCTGTATACATTTCTTACATGATTCTGGAGAAATTCGGGTTCACTCTTTGCTTACTGCGGTCTACAGGCATCATTTAGCACAGTTACTGTAACCCCTTTAAGCAGCAGGGACAAATTGGACATCTTTGTGCAGCGCTGCTAATCTGTCAGTGCTATATCAATATTATTTATTATTATTATTCTTTTGGCCTAAATGTTCAAGCAAGGCTTTTGTTTCTTTCACCCTCACCTTTCAAAAGTCATAACTCTTTCAATTTTCTGTCATCCAGACTTTTTTGCTGGTTTAGTACTTTATCAAAGACTTAATTTTTGTTACATTGAAATTACGAAAAAGAGGTTTTAATTCGGAGTTTTATGAATTAGGAAAGTTCATCTTTGAGCAGAATCACCTTTACTAAGGCTGCTTCTGTGTAGAATCTCAGTCCAATTCAGTTGCACAGACTTAGCTGATACTCAACATATTGCTTCATCATGGTGGCTTTGTTACTATAAGAAGTTTCACAGCTTTCCTCTAACAAGTTCCATTTATTATAACAAATGGGAAATGGAAACATACCTTTCAGTATCACTGTCATCGCTGGTCAACCTCCTCTAGTGCAGCTTGTAAGTCAGCAATAGACGAATTGATGTTCTAGATCCGCTTGTAAAGTCGCCTTACTGCTGTGAGCTCAAACACCTGCTTCTCTCTATTAAAAAAAATTATAAAAATAGATTAATACTACATTAAGACAGAGAACACTGACCTCATAGTCACTTCAATTATCTGAATCATAAGCTGGAAATTTGGATAAACTTTTAACTGTACAGCAAATCTTTGCAAGAAACCAGAATTCTATTTCAAATTCTAATGACTCACGCATAGCTTATTAATAGTAATGAATGGACCCTATTAAATTCGAAGTTAAAAATGTCTGCTGGGTCCTGTCCGAAGCCAAATAGGACCATCCGCAATGCTAGAACCGTTTTCCATTATTTAAATGCCGCTGGCAAGCTGCCACCAACATTTAAATTAATATGGACCATGTGCCCATTTTGGGGAGGATCACGCGTTGGTCATCATAGGGAGTCCCAACCCCCCCCCCAAAATGGCCAGCGCACATCCACCGTGAATGGAAAGCATGAATGCTCCCCCACAAATATTCAAATGCTGGTGGTGGCTTTGCCAGCATCATTTATAAAGATAACACCGGAATCGGTTTACTACGCGGTGATGACGCATTTTGGGGCTGAACTCTCAACATTCAGTACAAACCCGCTCAACACTACTGATACTACGTTCCCAGGTTCCTAATAACACTAGTAGAGCTATGGTACATGATATGAAATACAATAATGCATATAGTAAGTATATCAAGAAATCAGAGTACATATAATGGCCGTAGGCCCTGGCCTAACCACAGGTCTAATGGAATTTACAACATTAAAGGGGTATTCCAGGAATAAGCATAATTCATATACAACTAGTACTCAAAATATTCTGGTGACATAACTGTAATGAAGAATTAAAATGCTACTGGCCCTTATCATTCCGTTATTTCCTCTGCGCGCGGTCCATTGTGGAGCAGACACGGAAAGAAGAGGGGCTTGGTCACATGTCCACATCACATGTCCTGCACCTGTCTGGGCAGGTCATGTTATCACCCACTACGTTTGGCTGTATCGGTTGGTTGAAGTGCATCCATATGGCCATGTTGGTGATGGGCAGAATGGCAGTTACCCATCATTACTATGGTAACGAGCAAGAAAGTCTGTTACATCATCACTGAGGCAGAACACAAGAGCAGGAGGAGTTACTGAGAATAAGGATCATGGAACTTGTAGTTTCCATTGGCGGCCATCTAGTGATAACTCCACCTACTTAGAGAGCCATAATTTTGTAAATCATAAATAACAACTATTTAAGCTCCGTTTTGTGACTAATAACATTGAGTATTGTTGTATTCATTTATTTTATCATCATGGGGTTTGTGTCAGACGTTCATATTCCCGGAATAACCCCTTTAAAACATATCTATCATGCTGTCTATTTGGCTATTACTCATAATACATTTATTCACCATATATCACTGGTTATCCTGGGCTTTTTGTAGCAAAAAGTCTCAAAAATTGCATTGAGTTTTTTTGGACTTTTAACTGCTAAAAGGCTAATAGGATTAATGCAATTTGACAGTTTTTTGGGAGATCCAAGACTGAAAATCCCAGACATAAAGTAGACCAAAGAACATTTAAAAGGGCCAAATCCACTTTGATTAATCAGAGGAGCTCCAAAAATAGTCATAGGACAGTCCCAAGGGCTGGCCTGATAAATAACCCCCTATGGGTTTCAATAGATGGTAAATTATGCTCTGGTAAAACTGGTAAACCTTTTACTGTCTAAAATCCAGTCATTCATGTTCACTATAGAGCTAAATGGATTAACTTGATCTTTTTACATAGAACATTTATGAGTGACACAAAAAAACACAGGAGCAGAAAGAATGTAAGATAGTTTATGATAACTGAACAATTTTTAAATGTCTTTTGTTTGTATACTGCAGATATTATTTATATCTCTATATTATTATTACGGTATATTTATTGTATATTTATGTTAAAGATCAAAAAATCTAACATTGTATGAAAAATATTAATAATTGATCTTAACTTTCTAAGTAATAATATAGATTAGATGTATGTCCAGATAAACACATATTGATAAATCATATATAAATAATTTTCACTTAATGCTTTATTATCTGGTGCCATAAGGCTTAGAAACAGCTATGCATAAGTCATCAGCAGCACAGCCAACTGTGCATCCTGGCAGAGATCAATATTTCCATATAAGTTATGTTGTCAGTATAGAGCAGCATATTTCAGGCACAAATATACGCAGCGTGTCTACAAAAATATTAAGGCCACATAATTCTACTCTTCCTGATTTCCAAGTGCACAGTGACAAACAATTCTCACCATTCCTTGCAGGGACACAATGATTAGATGGAATGAGTATTTGAAGGTTCTCAGCATCAGTTTTTGGGGCTCTGCACGTAGCTGATAAATTCTTCAGGTCGGAACTGGTGGAGTTGCTCCCATATTCAGGCGGAGTCTCTTATGAATATAGATGCAGGACCATCGCAGGGAGAATTTTAAGACTGCGTTCTAAGCACCATTCTTATAATTCCCCCTTAGTGTTTAACATAGGACATTTATACTACCTATGTATTTGTATCTTGCATATTTGTTCCATGAATATAAATGACAGCGCTGATTTGGGTTAAAGGGGTTGTCAACTTTCAGCAAATATTTATATGGTTTGTAAAATAGGTAATATGACTTTTCAATATACTTTCTGTATCAATTCCTCACTGTTTTCTAGATCTCTGCTTGCTGTCATTCTATAAGAAAGCTTCTATGTTTACTTTAAGTGGTAGACATGTCCATGGTCATGTGATGGACACACAGGTGCATGAGACATAAGGATACTAATGACTTGTGCACCTGCCTGTCCTCACATGACCATCGACAGATTTCTGTCCACTGGCAATAAACATAGAATCTTTCTATGAATGACACAAAGCAGATATCTAAAAGGTGAGAAATTATACAGAAAGCAATTGTAAACTTTTCCTTTCACAAATTATCAATTATTGCAAATATTAGCAATTTATCTTGTGACCAAGTCAACTAGGTAGTGTTAGCACTACAGCTTGCAGCTCTGGATCTGGGTTCAAGTCCCAGAATCACATCTGAAAGAGTTTGTATGTCTTTCTGTGTTTGCGTGGGTTTCTTCCACAGTCCAAAACATACTGGTAGGTTGCTTAGATTGTGAGGGCCCATGAGACAGGGACCAATTTGGCAAGCTCTGTCAGCGCTGCGTAATCTGTGTGCGATATAAAAAAAGAATTATTATTATTTTTTTATTATTAGGTTTGCAGGTTCATTCTCATTCTCATATTACAGTTTCCCATAACAAGCCTGTTGGTCTGTATTTGTACCTTTTGGAATACAGAATCATTTTTTGATCCACATAAATTTTGGGAGAGAAATGTGGCTTTGGATTTCAACTATACAGATTCTTTCTAAACCCAAAGAAAACTTACTGAAAGTTTAGTACAAAGAGCACTGATATATGCTATAGCAAATATATGGGTTAGGCATCTGCAGTCCTCTGAATCAACAGTATAGAAACAAAGGTTGTACTTGATGTTTCCATTATTTAACTCTTTATAGGAAGACACTGAATTGTCTAAACTCCTAAAGAGCAGAATAATCAATGAAAACATTGTGTAAGTAAGTAAGGAACGAGTTAATATTTAGCCTCCTTTCCATATCTCCATGTTTGTACAGGACTACAGATACCCTGCTCACCAGAGGAGAAAGAAGAGTAGAAAAATAGGTACAGTGAAGTCGTTCCCTTAACGAAGTTGAAAGCTATCCATTGCCTTGCAAAATTATCTTCAAAGGATTTTTATGCCTTAAGCAAAGCATTTCCATTTCCAGGTTTTTCTCTAGCTATGGCCCCTCACAAGATTAATACCTGCCTTTATTTCAGAGGCAACTATAGTAGCAAATAATTGAATGTGTTTATTTGGCCATCTTTTTATGAAAGCTTCCTTATTTTATACAGGGCATATACAACATGTAAGAATTATGATTATTGCTGCCTCTGGTGAGGTGAACCTTAGAATATGACAATAAGTACTTGGTGTTGCACTTTCTCTCTTAAACTCATACACAGAACACACGTAACACTGCACATTTACATGATTAAACTGCCAGCTGTAAAATTGCCATCTCGGCAGTGACAGGGTGAGAGATGATATGTGGGCATGGAGCGACAGCCCTGGGTGCTGCAGCTAGCAGACTGTCAAAGTAAATAATGCAAACCCAGCTACTGTGGGTGAAAAGGACTGAAGGGAAATGGAGCAACATTCTAAACACATGCAATAAAACCCTATATTCTGCATCAATGTACTCCATATCCTGATCAATGGCATGTGAAGCCATAAAAGGACATAATTATATAGTTAGGGCACAGACATAGCAATAACTCCCTCAAAGTAACTATTTCTGTAGATTTCAGAGTGTCACTTGTCTGGTGCAAGGTAGAACTGAAAGCAGTTGATGTGACAAAACAGGGGATTGCAATATATTGCCAGTAAATATGACATATGCCACTGAGAAATCTTAGGTGAAGCATGGCTCCTGGAAATTCTTTATTATTCACCCATGATACAAGTTAAAGGAACCTACCCTATGATATTATTCATTATGAAGCAAACACACCTTGAGAATGCTGTAGCTACACTAATGCAGGATCATATGGGTTAATCCCTGAGCTGAGTGGTTTGACTGAAAAACAATTTTAACATTCAGGATCTTTTGAAAGTGTTCAGCATGGCTGCCAAGATAAACACATTACACACAGAGCTGGAATTACAATAGAGGTCAGTCAAGACATTACTAATCAACCTGAGCTAGATCACTCATACATAGCAGCTAGGGGTGGTACAGAATTATTATTCTGTCTGGCAGGGAGAACATGATGTATTATCCTCTCCAGCAGAGAAAAACTCCCATGCTAGAACAAGTGCAAACCAAGCGCTGAAGGAGCCATAGAAGCCACAGACTTCATTATCACCAGCTCAATATACCATATGCTATGCATATATGCACAACCCTGAATGTGACATCTTACAAAGTATAAAAGCAATAGTATGAAATCATATTATACAAAGTGCACAATAATTTGCATATTACTTTTCAAGGTATAAGTTTGGAATGGGAAAGTGCCATTTGGAGCGCACAGTGAATTTTATTTCCAATGTACTAAGCTACATTCACACGGACGTATGAAAACGTCCTTAATCCGCGTACCGTACGCGTTTTTTTACGGATACTACGGCCACATTCATTTCAATGGACAATACGTCTGACCATTTTATTGCCGTTGTTAACTCTGTTTCCGTACCGTACCGTATACTGGCCGTATAAAAATATAGAGCATGTCCTATTTTCTCCCGTATTTCAGTTCCGTATGCCTAGAGTCTATGGGACGTATAAAATACGGGTTACATACGTGCTCCATACGGAATGAAAAACGTCACGTATATACGGCCCGTAAATACGGGACTGGAGAATCATACGTCCGTGTGAATGTAGCCTAAGAAGTACTAAGAAGTACAATGCATAAATATTAAACATTGACACTTGGAAGTGCAAACCTAATATGGCTTTGTAAACATAAAAATTTAAAAAAAAGCTTTGTCTTTGGAAGCAGTAAGTGAATTATGGAAACCCAAGACTGAGAAAGGGCCCAGGTCATTAAGGGTTCGACCTCATTGCTAATATGAGATGCAGATAAAATCCCATTTCCACATGGTTCTTTAAATGTTTGTATCTCACACTATGTGCTCAAATAACTAATGTGATTTTAAAGATGAAATTCTTATTTTTTTAGCATCTCAAGCCATGTTACTCCATTCCTCATTTTCACATGACTTTGGAGGGGATTGTATTTTTAAAGTTAATGGGTGTGATTTCACACAAATCATAACACTAAGAACAAGCAAGTGCATAGAATTTTTAGATTTAGAATTTAACACTTTACCCTATGCATGGCAGATTGCTCAAAGAAAACATATAGATTTTGTCCATCTTCTCGTTGACTTTGTGGAAATCTCTGACCAAACAAACATTTTACTAATGTCATGGACTAAATGTATGATTAGTATTAGACACTGAGATGTTGACTCTAGCACATTGCCCAACATGGAATAGAATATTTTATTGAGCTCTGCTTCCTGAGCGGGACCTTGGCCCACAGTAGACAAGACGCTGATCGAATCCCACTATGGTGCCTCTTATTTCTTCCTTCCTCTTACCCACCAGCAATCTATTTCTGATGAAGGTCTTGTGACACAAAGTTATTCAAATAATGTGGATGATGTGTTTACAATAAAGAATATTTTCAATGTACCTGCAATTGAGTTCTGGGCTATACTATTAATGTAGAATATGTTACTGCCATCTGGTTTTATTACTCACAATGCATTTTCAAACATGAATACTAAATAAATTTTAACTTTATGGCATCACCCTTATGCCTTTTGTTGTGTCAGCTTCACAACAGTCTTAGGACAGCTGCACAAGTATCTCTTTTGTATAAAGTGAGTTACAACAACCAATTAAATAATAAAGTAATAACAATACATATTGTGTGTGATGTAAATGTATACTTTCCTTAGTTCCTTGGTGAGATGTCCAGATAAGTGTCTTGTGAGATTTTAAGGAAATTGATTTGTGATGTATCCCTATATGATGCTTTATATTTATCATTGAAATTCCATATCTGGGTACTGTGATTCCTTAAAATACTTTTTACTAACTCCTGTGATATTCCTTATGAAATAGTGATTTTAAGGAACCTGAGAACACTTAGTTGTAATGTATGTTGAGCAGGTCCAAACCAAAAATTAAAATCCAAGTTCGGCCCTCGATATGACTTCATTCAGTTGCCATTAGAGTTAACACTGCCGCTATTTAATGCTGCTGGCCATTTAAATTAATGTAGGGGGTGTGTATCGGCTCTTAACAGCCACAGCTCATGGATACTGCCATATATTGGGGAGGATTGCAACTCACCTATACGTCACAGGTAGCAACGAAACTCACAAAATGGGGCTCAATGGCCCACATTTTCAGTAGTGGTGAACTCACTTTGTGCAGTTTGCCTCAATATTGTGCAGAGTGCCTTGATTTCATGAAAACTGGAGAGCGGTCTTCTTGATTGGCGCACCCTGCAGGCACACAAAGTGCATGGACTGCGTGTATCATTGTTTTTTCCGATGCACTCCAGTTCAGTGGGCGTCCTCCAGGGAATAATGTATACAGTATAAAAAAAGAAGGCAATGGCGTCCTTTCTATTTATAACCATGAAAACCTATATTAACATATTGTATGTCAGTAGACACAAAGACTTGGGTTTTATAAGAAACATCTGCATAAGTAAAATCAAAAGTTGGGGGTCATTTAGAATTTCTCATTCCAGTAAGTTCCAGGTATTGTGGATCTGATGAAAGTAATTACTTGTAAGACAGGTATTGGGAAATCAGTTCGAGAAGTACAGATGGGACAAGCTTCTTCCTTGCTAAATTTACTAGAGTCACGGAGAATAGGTAGTCAAAGAAGGAATACATATAGCATTGCTCAAAATAATTATTATCCTGTGTTTATTATATTCTTTTCATGTTATAAACTCTACCCATTAAAATGTGCCGATATGGGGACTTAGCTGCCAAACGAGAGAGGAATGCGACATTTTATATCCATATTATAGATTTAATGTTAAGCTTTCCGTTTTGGCAAGTAAATGTCAGTTTATGGAAAGGAAAAAAACATTTTGTGTGGGTGTTAACAATATTCACAAAACGCTTTCCTTTTGTGACTGGCAATGCATTTAAGGAGAACCTTTCCAAGTTTTATTCTTTGACCTAAAAAGAAAGCATGCATAATTCTTAAGAGCTTTTCTAACAAAAGTATTCAGTATTTCATTTTTTTTTTCACAAAGCTCTACAGCCGGATACAGCTCCATGTCTACAAGCTACTAAATGAAAATGGGGGTCAAGAATTACATGCCAAAGAAGGAATGTACTTGATGAGCTAACACTATCCATTGCAGGGAATATCGAATGATGGTTATTATTTCTGCCAAATAACAATCAATGATCATCCCTTCATAGATGGAAGATGGGGACACCATTTAATGACTTTGTGATAAGTAGATAAGTGAGTCATCTCCTTAACAGCAGGTCTTGTGGGCTGTCGCTGGTATGCAGTTATTTCGACTGGTACACATGAAAGTGAAGAATGCCGGCTCTGATACACTTCCAGTGAATTACTGCGCATAAATTAATAATTATATTGAGGATGTACCATATGATAACCCCTGCTGTGTGTGGGGCTGTATTGCCGTAACAGGTAAAGCCTTTGTCACGTACCGTGTGATTTGCCCGTGTACTAGCCCTAACATCTGCGGCTAACTCACAGCCCCACTGCCTTCTATTGGGCATGTTCATGTTGCGGGCATACACGGTGAAACACCACGCACACTCACCACATGGGGAACCGTTACCAACTGCCTGCACCACCAAAGATAAGGCAGATCCCATTCCTGCCACTTTGTAGCTAAAGCAGTCACTTCCTACTAAAGCCTACGAAATGTACACCAAATCGTGAGCATGAGGCCTTATTATAAGATGTAGAACTTTCTTAAGAGCTGGGTTTTCATGTTGCTCGTGAAGGCTGTAATGTAAAGGTCCCTGTAAATGTAAGGACTTTCCTGAAATCAGAATTTTGCTAAAGTTGGCCGGGAACATTATTATTGTAAATGTCGTCACTCTTTAATGTGTGGGCTTACAAGTTTTACATCAATGTTGAAAGTGTGGAGTCAACTTGATGTATTTAGCAGTGAGTCTTAGAGAATGGGGGATGTTCTCCAAACCTTTACCATCAATGGACCAGTGTATGTATTCCGCTTGCATATTTACTAGTGAAGTAGCTAACGGTACACTACTATACAAAAAGGAATCTGTGTGATGGTCATTTTAAATAATGAAGTAATGTAAATAATATAATACAGGCGGTCCCTACTTAAGAACACCCGACTTACATACCAATCCCTAGTTACAAACGGACCTCTGGATATTGGTAATTTATTGTACTTTAGTCCATGCTGCAATGATCACAGCTGTAACGATTATCAAATGTGTCTGTATGAAGCTTTAGTGTTAATCCTGGTTCTTATACAGCCAACATTTTTAAATCCATTGTCACAGAGACCAAAAATTCTGGCTGGGAGATTACAAGATAAAATATACGTTTCCGACTACAAACAAATTCAAACTTAAGAACAACCTACGACCCTATCTGTAGTAACCCCGGTACTGCCTGTACATAGCTGCAAATAATAACTTGTAACAAGATATACATTACAGAAATCTTTGTTTCTAATGAGCGGTTATGGTTACTTAAAGTAAATCTCAACTTTCATCTTCAAGCTAACTAACGTACAATTCAGTGTGACAAATAAGATATGAAATGTGCATTCAGCACCGGTTAGTACTAATTAAACGGGCCTTTGTAATGGATGAATGCTTGAACAGTGCACGAGGCAGCATTGCACAGAGATCTACATCCACTATGTAGTGAAGTCATTTATCACCGTCTCTTGGCCTCCCTACTAGATGTGACAACAAAAAGTTCTTGGTGATTTTAAAATGAATTAATATATTCATGTCATCTGTACTGTCAAAAGTTTTTTTTACTGCAACCGGCAAAATATAATTAGAAATCCAAGGGACTGTTGTTGTGTCACAGGCATTTTCAGCTATAAACGGTAAATCCCCAGATCTACCTGTAAAGAAGATGTAGAACAGGGTAGATTTCATATAGATTACTCCAAAAGACTACCCTGCATTTACCTTTTTATTAGCATAGCACAGACACCATTACTGCAGCTTGCGTTGATTGAGGGTAATGCAAGAAGAATTTAGCATGACCCTTTTTGCTAGATGTTTATTAAAGTATTTATTTATAATAGTTGTTATAAAGCAAAAACAGGATGTTTCGGCGCATGGTATCATATATTGCATTTGTTTACAAGCATGTGCACAAGCACCCACTATCTCCCACTTTTTTAACCCCTTCCCGACATTTGACGTAATAGTACTGCATCGCGGAGGTGCGTTCCCGCAAAATGCTGTATATACGTCAAGCTTCTGGCGCCGGCTCCTGAACGGAGCCGGCGCCAGAGACTGCGGGTGTCGGCTAATTTATAGCTGACACCCACCTCAACACCCGCGATCGGAGATGACCCGGCGTGTTAGAGGCATTTAAAGATTAGTTAAGCTGAATCGGCCCCCCCCGCCGGCGCTTACCGGGGGGGTCCGCTCCTCCGATCGCAGCCCCGGCACTGCCGTGCCCGGGACTGCGAGATCTTCATCCCGGTGCCGGTCCCTGCCTCTGACAGACCCGGCTGTAAGACACTGGGCATGCCAGCCATGCTCAGTGTCTTACATTAACCCGTGCAATCATCTGTATTGCACTGTGTAACCTGTAAAAAAGCTTGAACAATTGATCAGAAATCACTTTGTTCAAGCTTAGATGTCATTCACGGTAAAAAAAGGAAAATAAATAAATAAAGGTTTTTTACAATAAAATAAATAATCAAAAGAAGTGAAAGTTCCCCCAAACACCACATTTCCCTTTACACAAGTAATAAAGTATAAAAACCCTAAATCACGAAAAAACCCCACTTATGGTATCCGCCGCGTCCGTACAATCTGTACATAAATCCTAATCATAATTGGGCCCGCTCGTTGAACGTGGTAAAAAAAAAAAAACTTGCCAAAAATTAAAACTTTTTATCAAATTGCTTATACATAATGTTCTAAAAATTGATCCGAAAAAGTTACAGCACCAAAATGATACCAATGAAAAGAGCAACTTGTCACGCAAAAATAAGCTTACAACCAGCTCCGTAAACCAAAAAATACTTAATTAGGCCACTATAAAATGGCAATACTAAAACACATGCAATTTTTTTATCTAGTTTTCCTTCAATAAAATTGGACCAATAAAAAAACTATATAAATGAGGTATCACCGTAATTGTAGTGATCCTAGATAGATAATATATTATTGTTATCTACAGTGAAACCCCCCCCAAAAAATGCTAAAAATCCCAAACAAGAATTGATGATTTTATTTTTCCTCACACGTAAAAGTTAATCAATTTCTTCAATCAGCTAAAACCCACTAAAATTAAGTTTTTTTACAGTGCATCTCGTCTCGCAAAAATAACCCCTATTTGTCTAATGGCTTAAAAAATAATAAAGATTGTATACCCATTCCAACGAGCGTTGTTATAGAGGCGGTTGCGGGCGGTAGTGACTTGCCAACACCGGTCAGGTAAGACGGCGGCTGTTTCACTGACGGGGTAAGACGGCGGCTGTTCCTCACAGCCATCCATCCTGCCCCATGGACCAGAAGGGTTACGTCCCCCCCACACCAAACCCCCAGTTTATTATCGCTGCTATTGGCTCATCAATTCAGACGAGCAATAGAAGCGAATTTTACTTATGACGTCAGTAATACGCGGTCACATGTTCTATAGACACGTGATCAGGGCAGGGTGGCGGCTGTTCCTGACAGCCACCAATTTTGCTTGCGGTCCAGAGGAGTTTTGTTTCCCCCCCTCTGTCCATGTTTGCCGCATTTGCTGGTCGATTTGGTCCAGCCAAAAGCAGCAATATTTGTCACACATGGGCTCGCTAGGGTGAATAAGAGTAACCCACTTCGGTGATATTTCCCTACTAAACGCGAAGATAGGTACAAAAGTGCTGGCGTGCACATTGTTCAGATATCTGTACCACTCTTACGAGCTGTTCCAATGTGCATTCCTGCCGTCTCATGCTTCATTCTTCTCCGTTTTCAAGAGGAAGATAATTAGGAACTAATTTGGAACAGAAGGACGAGGGCCCCAGCACCTCTTGTTTAGATGTTCCTGTGTTTGCCATGGACACATTTTCCCGGTGAATTCTGCTGCTTTCTAATGGTCGGACTCAATAAAGAGTCTGTTCCAAGAGAAGTTTAGGATGGACACTAACATACTACTTAAGAGACCTGCTGACAACTCCAGAGTGACAAAAGTTGTAGTTGGTCCCCTGGTATATTCTACCTCCTATACACTAGACAGTTCACCTTCACCGTCCCAACCTATGTGAATTAATTTCGGTAAAATGACATAATTGTAACACTGTTATTCCCGTTGCTTCCCTATAACCCCTCCATTATCTCAAAGGGCGCCACAAATGGGCAACTGACTTTCCGGAGAAATACTAGCATATTTCCATCTTGGACTCCGTTGCACATCATATTGGAACCACCTATAGTTTGCAAATGCTCATTTCACCACGGAGTTACTACACTACAACCACATATTATCACCTTCTTATTCCCAAGTGGTGTACATTCCACATTAGGGTTCCTTTTCTGGTTTTCCTCTGTTTTGGTACCCCTATACGGCTCTCACCAATGTAATCCTACCATGTGAGGCTATTCTTACAAATTTGGCTCTAAAAGACAAACATCCCTCTTTTCCTCTACTATGCGGCCTAAAGCATTTATATGCACATGTGGGGTACTTCTACCTCGGAGAAATAGTTTTTAACAACCTTTTTTTGGGGTTATTTATATATTATCCTTTGGCTTTACAAAAATTAAGGGGTAAAGTGACATTTATATAGGAAAATTTCACCTTTTTAATGATCTGTCGGGCCTAATTGGATCAGTCACCTAGTAGGGCAAATAATATATTACACTTGCAACATCTCTAAGGGTTGTGCATTCAAAATTAGGGTCACTATTTCTTTGATTCTTATCTGTTGTTATACCACTAGGGTTCTCCCAATTCCGTCACATTTCTGTCACATTGGCTTCTAAAGGCAAATTCCCTTTTCCTTTTACTGTGTCGCCCATACAACAAAACTTTTATATACACATGTGGGGTACTTACTCTACATCCAAGAGAATTGACCTTTTTGATGGGGTTATTACAGTAGTTTTTATCCCTTGGGCTAAGGGGGGGGGGAGGGTGCTAGATAAATTAGATACCTTTTAGAAATTTTCACTTTATCTATTATAAGATCCCTAATTAAAATCAAACACCTTTATTGGACAAATCACATATTACACTTGCCTAATTCTCTAAGGGGTGTGCTTTCAAATGGTTATACTTTTGGGTTCCCCTCTGTTTTGGTACCACTAAATCGCTCTCTAACATGCATCCTCGAACAGTAAAGGATGTCTGTCAAATTTGGCTTCTAAAGGCCAACGCCCCTCTTTCCCGTTCTGAGCTTCACTGCGTATACCCATACACATTTTATTTTGCATGTGTGTGGCAATGTTTTATACTCGGGAGAAATGCTAGTACCATTTTTTTGGTTGTTTCATCTTTAAGCCTAGTGGGATACAAAATGATGCCGTGAAAGTTATTTTTTGGAAAAAAAAAGAAAATGTCACCTTTTTCCTTTTAGGAGGACTATTGCAAAGCACACCTGGTAGGGGAAAATAACACCATATTACACCTTGCTGATCTCCAAATGGTGCACTTCCAAAATGTGACACTGTTTGGGGGTCCCCTCTGTTTTGGTACCTGACAGGGCTCTCCCAAATGCAGCCCTGAGCCCTACTGTGCGACCCATACAACCTTGTATCAATATGGTCAGTTCTGTGCTTAGAGAAATAGTTTTACACTTTATTGGGGTTGTTTCTATCTATTTTTATCCCTGGTGGCTTTACAAAAATTTTGGTAAAAGTGACCTTTTTTGAGAAATGTTCACCTTTTTTTCCCTTTTGGGGCCATAATTGAATCAAACAACCCTGTTGGGGAAATACACAAATTACGTTGCTAACCTCATCCAAGGGGTGTACTTTCCAAATGGTGGCTCCATGTTGGGGCCTTTCCTCGTTTTGGTACCACTGTTGCTCTCGCAAATGCATCCTGACACAAAACTTTTTTCAGCCATTTTGCCTCGCAAAAACGAAACAACGTCTTTGCCACTTCATACAAGCATGCCCCCCTGTTGCCCTCAGCATAGTACGTGACAAAATGGGTATTGGCATACTCAAGAGGAATTGCCCTCAACATTGGTAAAATGCATTTTCCTTTTTTACCCATTGGAAGGTGCAATTTTAGTGTTCAGAATCCTAGAGTAAGATAAAATTTACATTTCTGTTCATTTCGTTCACCTTTCATTTATCTTTCAACGCTCATGAACGCTCAAAGGGTTAACAAATTTCCCAAGGTTGTTTTTGATATTTTGAAGGGGTGTAGTTTCAAATGGTGCATTTGTTGGGGGTTTTTTCTGGTCATGTGGGCCTTAACGAGTCACTTCTAAAACTAAATTGACCCGCTCAAACAGTAGGTTTTGTGATTTTCGTGCAAAGCTGAATTGCACCTAAAGTTAAGCCGCCTAACATCCAAAATCAGGAGAAAGATTTTGAAAAATGCTGCCAAGTTAAACAGCAACATATGGAAATTTTATGTTATCGAGTTCTTTTAGTGATATGAACCAACTTTCCAAAAGATAGAACATTTGATTTGGAAACATTGTTTTTTTTCAAAATTTTTGCCAAATTTCCATTTTATGTCAATAATCAATCTAATATTATTATTAAATTTCTCACCAGCAGAAGTACATGATTCACAAAACAATCCTAATCAACTGGATATGTTAGCGTTCCAAGTTATAACCCCTTACAATATACACTGTCAGATTTTTAAAAATGGGCCGTGTCAAGAGAGTGAAATAGGGCTTCATTCGGTTAAGGGGTTATCCTGAAATCTAGCAGTTATACAGCTCTGATTTTGAATCTATTCAGATAAAAGAAGAAGAGTCAAGTCTCATGTGGACCTTGCCATATATGCTTACCATGCCACGGGCGGCCAACAGCTCCCATTTCTTTTCTAACATCGTTGATACAGCCTTATTTTTTTCTAGTCACCATGCAATAGTTCTGAGAAGGTCCTTACATAAACCAAAAGTTCTGTGTTGTAATTTACCAGATACTATAGTTATTATGAATGAATAACCAGGCAGTCCCCGGGTTACATCAAGCTAGGGTCGTGGTTTGTTCTTGAATTGAATTTGTATGTAGTCGGAACGTATATTTTTATCATTTACTCCTATGCCAGAAGTTTTTTGTTCTGTGACTTGGATTTTTAAAATGTTGGATTTGTCGTAAGAACCAGGATTAACAATAAGGCTTTCATTACGACACCCTGTGATAACACTATCATTGTAGCCCAGGGCTAAAGTACAAGTAATTACCAACATCCCATAGGTTCCAGAGGAGTGTTTCTTAAGTAGGGGACCGCCTGTACTTTATCAATTCTAACAAAAGGGTGTGCCAATTCTTTTTTGTGCTGTACAAGACGAGTGGTATCCTATTTAAGTCACCTCCATTTTCCATGGAGGTGACATGTACTGGATTTCCATATATTATTACCATTGCCACGAGCACCTGACTATCTCCCACTCTTTTATCCTGAATAGCTGTAAATACAACACTTATGTTTATCTACTTGCACCTTAACAATCTGAGGAATGTCCCTACGGGACTACAACGTTACTGTTTTGGATCCTTGTTCCATTGATACTACTAAGAGATAATATACTTCAACTGAGTAGCTAACAACAAAAGTGTTTCAAATCTCAAGCTGTAGCAAGATGGAGTTGGCATTTTATTTTTAGGGTGCACCATGGTTTCTATCGATTGAGAGTCAATGACGGAGGGCATTTACATTTAATTTTGAGTCAGAAAGTACAGAAAGTAGGGGATGGTGGAAATTTTCTATTTCAACTGTTCCCACCTTTTATAACCTTTATATGATTTATCATAGTCAAGTGCAAGAGGCCCGGCTATGTCCATGCAATAAATGGCACAAATACAGTGGAATTCAATTAATAATTGATACTTGCCACTAACTATTCAAGGGCGAAGCTCTAGTGATTGTAGAGATAAGTTCCTAAATGCAAAAAGGAGTACACAAGAGACATTAAAGAATTTTCTTATTCTTTAATGAAAATTTACAGAGGAAAAAACTTTTTACTCGCTTAATAGGAAATACCTCTTAACCGTGTGTTGTTTCAGGCGAATCAGAGTCCTCCAATATCTTGTCTGTTTGACTCTCAGGACGTCCACTTCTTGAGACAATGATGTCAGAATGGGGAGATTCTGAAATCCATGTTGTGATTATTATTTATCACATTACTCCAAGATTTATTAGTCTAAAGTCCCTGACGTAGCTAAAAACTCCTCATACAAACGAAATGACACATGATAGAAGGGGTTCCCAGATGTTGCACTAATATTCACTAACTCTAGAGAAGTCATTGACTCTTCTTTACATTTTCAGGACTATTTTTAGCTAGGAAGGTATAAATTTTCAATAATAGAAATAAATAACTTTTAGAGGCATGTATATCTTTCGTAGAAGGCATTTCTAGGTTTTTCTTGTAACATGATGCCCCAACCCCCCGGTGCAGACTGTGCTGACCTGAAAGTGTCCTCTGACCAGACCTATCCTGACCCGCGACCTCACCCTTGACCAGATTATGGCTGACTCCATAGCTTACACCATAGAACCCAGACCCTGACGTCAGCCTGATGTTCTCGAACCCCCCCCCCCCGGTGAAGACTACGACCTAACACTCCTTCCAGAACCGTGCCCATGCGCCGCTATCTTTTTGAGGCTGCAGGCAGCTTTGCTAGCACCGATCGCGGGTGTTACCGGTAAGCCTTTGCTGCAATATGCAGCAAAGACTTACCGGCTATGGAGAGGGCTCAGCCCGTGAGCCCTCTCCATGCAGCGCGACCCGACCGCCGCCGTGAATACACGACGGGCGGTCGCGAACTGGTTAACGGAGCTGTGAGTGCCAATCGAACTCCCTTTTTTTGGACTTGCATTTGCTTGTGAAAGTGGAAGACTCTTTCCTGGATTGAGCACCTGGTGGTGAGCGCACCTGTTCTGTCTCTTTTACATTCATATTGCAGTTATGCCTCATACTTTAGCAAAATGTGGTTGAAATATAAAATTGAAGTTTGTTCTTATAGTGATTTATCTGTGCTAGTGCTATATAACTGTTGCTACTCATACCTGTTACTCATTTTTATCTGGCATCTGGTCCAATTATATTAACCACAGACACAAATATGAGTGAAAATAAAGGGTCATCTCATTTGCTTTCTTTAACTGGTTCTCGACCCTTTGCCAACTATTTATAAGGGGTCGATCACGTCCCTAAAGCCCACACCATAGTATATTTGCAGCGCAGGGGATCGGGCATCTGCAGTTTGGATCTCCTGCTGCAATCAGCAGAAACAGAAAGAAACAGTACTCACAGCTTCTGTCTTCTCTGTTTCTCGTACACAGCACTGAAACAGATTGCAGTGCCGAGAGAAGAGGCAGCAGCTGCTCTATTGCCTCTATGCATCCCAACAATCATGTGCTCCTATCACTTGCATCACCCTATAGACCAGCCAGCTACTATAAAATAGACTGTTATATATCAAAATGTGTGCTATAAGGTAGCACTGTTTTGCACTGTGACCAAAATCAGGTTGGAAGCCCAAAAAGTGAAAAAGTTAGGACCATTTAAAGAACATGTGCCAAAAAAAAAAGAAAATTGTATCCGGTCCTGAAGGCTCTAAGTACACTGGTCAGCGTGACCACAGAATTTGAATGATTTAACAGGGGTTAAAAATGCATCTTATCTCACATAAAATAACACCTCACATCGACAAGAAAACCAATATTTTATGGCTTCCTTAAAACTGCCTGATTTTATATGGCTAAACTGACTGCTGCCTGGCCCTCATTCCCTTGTGGGTCCGCCCCACTTTGCGCCCATACGGCAAGTAATGTCTAATGCTGGGTGTGTCCATACTTTGGAGAAATTGCTTAACAAGTTGTAAGATGGGTTTTTTCCTTTTATGCTTTATAAATGTGTAAATTTTAAGACAAAATGACTAGTTACCAACTAAAATGGACCATTCTAAATGTCACCTTCAGTTTGTTTTAATGGCTCTCAAAGGGATAACAACCCTTTCTTAAAGCTGTTATTAATTGGTTGGGAGGGCAGTTTTGAAAATTGGGTGATATATAGGGGGTTTCTAATATTATATATTTCAAGTCTCAATTAAAACAAAACTGATTTCAATTTATAAGCTGTTTCATAGCTTAAAAATTATGAAAAAATAAAGCAGACATATGGGAAATGTTAGTTGGAACTAACATCAGTGATATAAATATTTCTATAAAAAGCAGATAATTTAGAATTTTGACACATTTTCAAAAATATTGCCAAATTTAGCAATTTTTTTAACAAATGCAAAATATGTCAACCAAAATTTACCAGTAACATGGTTAGGTACAACATGTTACAAAAAATATCTCAAAATCATATTGGCAGGTTTTAAAAGTGTTTAAAAATTCTAACCATATAAAGTGACCCATGTCATATTAAAATCACGGGTCTGAGCCCCTTACAGTGGTGAAGGGGTTAATCGGTAAAGAATAGCTAGGAAAACAGTATTCACAAAGGTAGAAAATAATGCTTATTTTAAATACATGTTTGGTGGCTGTCAAACTGATGTTGGCTCTATATCCAGGAGTTTCCAAATATAGAACTATTATGACATGAGATATACCTAATATCATGTTATTACTGGAATCACTACCATTAGCTGTGAGAGTAATCGGATAATAACAGTGGAGTTGCCCAGCACATCTGTCAGCGCTTCACATGTTAACGTTGTATAAGGAACTGCTATCTGCAGTCATAAAAAGTAAAAAGTGCACCCACTATGAATTCTACCATTTTAAAGTGGGTATGAAAAGTATAAATTTTTCACTCTTTGTGTCATTGCAGCCAATTGGTAAGATCAAAAAAGTTCTTTTTTTTGCTGATTAATATACACTCTGCTTCCCATCTTGACATAAATGTAGATTTTGTAGATAAATAGAATTTTTGCTAATTTGTTAAAACTGAAATATCACATGGTCATAAGTATTCAGACTATTTGCTCAGTATTGAGAAGAAGCACTTTGAATGATGATTCAAATTTCTCACATCTGGATTTGGGGATCCTCTGCCATTCTTTCTTGAACATCCTCTCCAGTTCCCTCAGGGTGGGTGGTGAACAGCCATTTTCATGTCTCTTCAGAGATGTTCAATTGGGTTTAGGTCTTCAGACTATTTGCTCAGTATTGAGAAGAAGCACTTTGAATGATGATCCAAATTTCGCACATCTGGATTTGGGGATCCTCTGCCATTCTTTCTTGAACATCCTCTCCAGTTCCCTCAGGGTGGGTGGTGAACAGCCATTTTCATGTCTCTTCAGAGATGTTCAATTGGGTTTAGGTCAGGCCTTTAACTGGGGTAGTCAAGAATGTTCGCACAGTTGTTCTGAAGCCGCTGCTTTGTTATTTTAGCTGTGTGCTTAGGGTCATTGTCTTATTGGAAGGTGAACCTTTGGCCCAGTCTGAGGACCAGAACACTCTGCAAGAGGTTTTCATCCAGCATATCTCTGTACTTGGCCTCATTGATCAATCTTTCAATTGCAACCAGTTGTCCTGTCCCTGCACCCCCATATCATGATGCTGCTACCACCATGTGTCACTGTTGGGAATGTATTTGCCAGGTGCGGAGCAGAGCCTGATTTTGTCCCAAAATACCGCTTCAAATTAACATCAAAAAGTTCGAGCTTCATTCTCATCAAATCAGGAAATCTTATTTATCATAGTCTGGGTGTTCTTCATGTGTTTTTTAAACACTGCATGCAGGCTTTAATATGTCCTGCGCTGAAGAGAGGCTTACGTCGTCATACTCTGTCAAAAAGCCGTGATTGGTGGAGGACTTTGTGGAAATTTCTCACATCTACCGACTGCATGTCTGAAGCTCAGCCACAGTGGTCTTGGGGTTCTTCTATATGTCTCTCACCAGGGCTTTTCTCTCATGACTGCTTAGTTTGTCTGGATGGCCAGGTTGAGAAAAAGTTGTTGTTGTCCCAAACTTCTTCCATTTAAGGATTATGAAGGTCACTGTTCTCTTAGGAACCTTTAGTGCTTCAGAAATTCTTTTGTAACCTTGGCCAGATCTGTGCCTTGCCACAATGCTGTCTCTGAGCTGCTTGGGCAGTTCTTTAGACCTAATGATTCTCATGTGTTCTGACATGCACTGTAAGATGTGAGGTCTTATATAGACAGGTGTGTGCCTTTCCTTATTAATTCCAATCAGTTTAATTAAACATAGTTAAGGAGGATTAGAAGGAAATGGACAGCATGTGAGTTAAATATGAGCATGACAGCAAATGGTCTGAATATTTATGTGATATGTGATTTATTATGTGATATTTCAATTTTTCATTTTGTCAAGATGGGGTGCAGAGTGTCCATTTTTGATCTTACCATTTGGTATAAAATGTAAAATGTACCCATTATACATATTAGGACATAAGAAAGAAAAATGTCTGGACCTCAGAAGATCTTAAAATTTCTGAAACTTTTCTGATCTGTTAACAGTTTTAAAGGATTTTCTTTACAGTAAATATTTTACATACTCATAATTAGATGCAATCTTGAATATTAGTTATTCAGCAAACATCAAACCCACTGGAAAAGCCATGTATTTATCAATAGCTTAATGCAAACCTTTATCTGTAACTTTGTAGCAATGATTTTCTGTATACATTTCTTACATGATTCTGGAGAAATTCTGGTTCACTCTTTGCTTACTGCGGTCTACAGGCATTCATTTATGCACAGTTACTGTAACCCCTTAGTAAGCAGCAGGGACAAATTGGACATGCTTTGTGCAGCGCTGCTAATCTGTCAGTGCTATATCAATAATTATTTATTATTATTATTCTTTTGGCCTAAATGTTCAAGCAATGCTTGTTGTTCTTTCACCCTCACCTTTCAAAAGTCATAACTCTTTCAATTTTCTGTCATCCAGACTTTTTTGCTGGTTTAGTTGACTTTATCAAAGACTTAATTTTTGGTACATTGAAATTAAGAAAAAATAGGTTTTATGAATTTAGGAAAGTTCATCTTTGAGCAGCATCACTCTTTACTTAAGGCTGCATTCTGTGTAGAAGCTCAGTCCAATTTGGTTGCACAGAGCTTAGCTGATACTCAACATATTGCTTCATCATGGTGGCTTTGTTACTAAGAAGTTTCACAGCTTTCCTCTAACAAGTTCCATTTAATATATAACAAATGGGAAATAGGAAACAATACCTTTCAGTATCACTGTCATCGCTGGATTCAACCTCCTCTAGTGCAGCTTGTAAGTCAGCAATACGACGAATTGATGTTTCTAGATCCGCTTGTAAAGTCTGCCTTACTGCTGTGAGCTCAAACACCTGCGTCTCCTATAAAAAAAAAGTTATAAAAAATAGATTAATACTACATTAAGACAGAGAACACTGACCTCAATAGTCACTTCAATTATCTGAATCATAAGCTGGAAATTTGGAATAAAACTTTTAACTGTAACAGCAAATCTTTGCAAGAAACTCAGAATTCTATTTAAACAAATTCTTAATGACTTCACGCATAGCTTATTAATAGTAATGAATGGACCCTATTAAATTCGAAGTTAAAAATTCTGTCTGGGTCCTGTCCGAAGCCAAATAGGACCATCCGCAATGCTAGAACCGATTTTCCATTTATTTAAATGCCGCTGGCAAAGCTGCCACCAACATTTAAATTAATATGGACCATGTGCCCCTATTTTGGGGAGGATCAGCGCTTTGGTCATCATAGGGGAGTCGTCCCCCCCCCCCAAAATAGCAGCGCACATGCACCGTGGATGGAAAAGGCATGCATGCCTCCCCCACAATAATTCAAATGCTAGTGGTGGCTTTGCAAGCATCATTTATAAAGATAACACCGGAATCGGTTTACTAGCGGTGGAGATGACGCATTTTGGGTGCTGAACTCTCAACATTCAGTACAAATCCGCTCAACACTACTGATTACTAAGCGTTCCCAGGTTCCTAAATAACACTAGTAGAGCTATGGTACATGATATGAAATACAATAACGCATATAGTAAGTATATCAAGAAATCAAAGTACATCTACTGGCCTCCTTCAGTATCACAGATCAAAATACAGGCAAATTTCCGAACCCATATAATGGCCGTAGGCCCTGGCCTAACCACAGGTCTAATGGAATTTACAACATTAAAGGGGTATTCCAGGAATAAGCATAATTCATATACAAACTAGTACTCAAAATATTCTGGTGACATAGACTGTAATGAAGAATTAAAATGCTACTGTCCCTTTAATCATTCCGTTAATTTCCTCTGCGCGGTCCATTGTGGAGCAGACACAGGAAAGAAGATGGGCATTGGTCACATGTCCACATCACATGTCCTGCACCTGCCTGGGCAGGTCATGTTATCACCACTACGTTTGGCTGTAGTCGGTTGGTTGAAGTGCATCCAGTATGGCCAGTGTTGTGGTGATGGGCAGGGATGGCAGTTACACATCATTACTATGGTAACAGAGCAAGAAAGTCTGTTACATCATCACTGGAGGCAGAACACAAGAGGCAGGAGGAGTTACTGAGAATAAAGGATCATGGAACTTGTAGTTTCCAGTGGCGGCCATCTTAGTGATAACTCCACCTACTTTAGAGAGGCCATAAATTTTGTAAATCATAAAATCAAACTATTTAAGCTCCGTTTTGTAACTAATAACATAGATTATTGTATTTATTTATTTATATCATCATGGGGTTTGTGTCAGACGTTCATATTCCCGGAATACCCCTTTAAACATATCTATCATGCTGTCTATTTGGCTTATTACTCATAATACATTTATTACACCATATTGATCACTGGTTATCCTGGGCTTTTTTGTAGCAAAAAGTCTCAAAAAGTTGCATTGAGGTTTTTTGGACTTTTACTGCTATAAAGGCTAATAGGATTATGCAATTTGACAGTTTTTTGGGAGATCCTAGACTGAAAAATCCCAGACATAAAGTAGACCATAAGAACATTTATTAAAGGGCCAAATCAGCTTTGATTAATCAGAGGAGCTCCAAAAATAGGCATAGGACAGTCCCAAGGAGCTGGCCTGATAAATAACCCCCTATGGGTTCATAAAGATGGCTAAATTATGCTCTGGTAAAACTGGTAAACCTTTTACTGTCTAAAATCCAGTCATTCATGTTCATCTATAGAGCTAAATGGATTAAACTTGAACTTTTTACATAAGAACATTTATGAGTGACACAAAAAAACACAGGAGCAGAAAGAATACTAAAGATAGTTTATGATAACTGAACAATTTATTAAATGTCTTTTGTTTGTATACTGCAGATATTATGTATATCTCTATATTATTATTACGGTATATTTATTGTATATTTATGTTAAAGATCAAAAAAATCTAACATTGTATGAAAAATATTAATAATTGAATCTTTTACTTTCTAAGTAAATAATATAGATTAGATGTATGTCCAGATAAACAACATATTTGATAAATCATATATTAAATAATTTTCACTTAATGCTTTATTGAATCTGGTGCCATAAGGCTTAGAAAACAGCTAATGCATAAGTCATCAGCAGCACAGCCAACTAGTGCATCCTGGCAGAGATCAATATTTCCATATAAGTTATGGTTGTCAGGATATAGAGCAGCATATATTCAGGCAACAAATATACGCAGCGCTGTCTACAAAAATATTAAAGGCCACATAATTCTACTCTTCCTGATTTAAGCAAGTGCACAGTGACAAACAATTCTCACCAATTCCTTGCAGGCACACAATGATTTAGATGGAAGTGAGTATTGAAGGTTCTCAGCATCAGTTTTTGGGGCTCTGCACGTAGCTGATAAATTCTTCAGGTCGGAACTGGTGGAGTTGCTCCCATATTCAGGCCGGAGTCTCTTAGTGAATATAGATGCAGGACCATCGGCAGGGAGAATTTTAAGACTGGCGTTCTAAGCACCATTCTTAATAAATTCCCCCCTTAGTGTTTAATACATAGGACATTTATACTAGCCTATGTATTTGTATTTTGCATATTTGTTCCATGAATATAAATGACAGCACTGATTTGGGTTAAAGGGGTTGTCAACTTTCAGCAAATAATTTATATGGTTTGTAAAGGATAAGTAATATGACTTTTCAATATACTTTCTGTATCAATTCCACACTGTTTTCTAGATCTCTGCTTGCTGTCATTCTATAGAAAGCTTCTATGTTAACTTCAAGTGGATAGAATCATGTCCATGGTCATGTGATGGACACACAGGTGCATGAGACTAATGATACTAATGACTTGTGCACCTGCCTGTCCATCACATGACCATCGACAGATTTCTGTCCACTGGCAATAAACATAGAATCTTTCTATAGAATGACACAAAGCAGAGATCTAGAAAACTGTGAGAAATTTATACAGAAAGCATATTGTATAACTTTTCCTTTCACAAACATTATCAATTATTTGCAAAGTATTAGCAATTTATCCTTGTGACCATAGTCCAACTAGGTAGTGGTTAGCACTACAGCCTTGCAGCTCTGGGATCTGGGTTCAAGTCCCAGAATCAACATCTGAAAAGAGTTTGTATGTTCTTTCTGTGTTTGCGTGGGTTTCTTCCCACAGTCCAAAACATACTGGTAGGTTGCTTAGATTGTGAGGCCCATGGAGACAGGGACCAATTTGGCAAGCTCTGTGCAGCGCTGCGTAATCTGTGTGCGATATATAAACAAAGGAATTATTATTATTATTTTTATTATTAGGTTTGCAGGTTCATGTCTCATGTCATATTACAGTTTCCCATAACAAGCCTGTTGGTCTGTATTGTACCTTTTGGGAAATACAGAATCATTATATTTGGATCCACATGAAATTTTGGGAGAGAAATGTGGCTTTGGATTTCAAACTATACAGATTCTTTCTAAACCCAAAGAAAACTTACTGAAAGGTTAGTACAAAGAGCACTGATATATGCTATAGCAAATATATGGGTAGTAGGCATCTGCAGTCCTCTGAATCAACAGTATAGAAACATAGGTTGTACCTGATGTTTCCAATTATTTAACTCTTTATAGGAAGACACTGAATAGTCTAAACTCCTTAAAGAGCAGAATAATCAAATGAAACATTGTGTAAGTAAGTAAGGAACGAGTTAATATTTAGCCTCCTTTCCATATCTCCATGTTGTGTACAGGACTACAGATACCCTGCTCACCAGAGGAGAAAGAAGAAGTAGAAAAAATAGGTACAGTGAAGTCGGTTCCCTTAACGAAGTTGAAAGCTATCCATTGCCTTGCAAAATTTAGCTTCAAAGGATTTTTTATGCCTTAAGCAAAGCATTTCCATTTCCAGGTTTTTTCTCTAGCTATGGCCCCTCACAAGATGAATATCCTGCCTTTATTTCAGAGGGCATACTATAGTAGCAAATAATTGAATGTGTTTATTTTGGCCATCTTTTTATGAAAGCTTCCTTATTTTTCATACATTGGCATAATACAACAATGTAAGAATTATGAATTATTGCTGCCTCCTGTGTGAGGTGAACCTTAGAATATGACAATAAGTACTTGGTGTTGCACTTTCTCTCTTAAACTCATACACAGAACACAGCGTAACACTGCACATTTAACATGATTAAAGCTGCCAGCTGTAAAATTGCCATCTCGGCAGTGACAGGGTGAGAGATGATATGTGGTGCATGGAGCGACAGCCCTGGGTGCTGCAGCTAGCAGACTGTCAAAGTAAATAATGCAAACCCAGCTACTGTGGGGTGAAAAGGACTGAAGGGGAAATGGAGCAACATTCTAAACACATGCAAATAAATACCCTAATTCTGCATCAATGTACTCCAATTCCTGATCAATGGCATGTGGAAGCCATAAAAGGGCTAAATTATATTAGTTAGGGCACAGACATAGCAATAGACTCCCTCAAAGTAACTATTTTCTGTAGATTTCAGATGTCACTTGTCTGGTGCAAGGTAGAACTGAAAGCAGTGATGTGACAAAAACAGGGGATTGCAATATATTGCCAGTAAATATGACATATGCACTGCAGAAATCTTATGTGGAAGCATGGCTCCTGGAAATTCTTTATTATTCACCCATGATACAAGTTAAAGGAAACCTACCCTATGATATTATTCATTATGAAGCAAACACACCTTGAGAATGCTGTAGCTACACTAATGCAGGATCATATATTGGTTAATCCCTGAGCTGAGTGGTTTTACTGAAAAAACAATTTTAACATTCAGGATCTTTTGAAAGCTGGGTCAGCATGGCTGCCAAGATAAACACATTACACACAAGAGCTGGGAATTACAAATAGAGGTCAGTCAAGACATTACTAATCAACCTGAGCTAGATCACTCATACATAGCAGCTAGGGGTGGTACAGAAATTGATTATTCTGTCTGGCAGGGAGAACAGTGATTGTATTATCCTCTCCAGCAGAGAAAAACTCACATGCTAGAACAAGTGCAGAACCAAGCGCTGAAGGAGCCATAGAAGCCACAGAGCTTCATTATCACAGCTCAATATACCATATGCTATGCATATATGCACACCCTGAATGTGACATCAATTACAAAGTATAAAAGCAATAGTATGAAAATCATATTATACAAAGTGCACAATTAATTTGCATATTACTTTTCAAGGTATAAGTTTGGAATGGAGAAGTGCCATTTGGAGCGCACAGTGAAATTTTATTTCCAATGTACTAAGGCTACATTCACACGGACGTATGAAAACGTCCGTATCCGTACCGTACCGTACCGTTTTTTTACGGATTACATACGGCCACATTCATTTCAATGGACAATACGTCTGACCATTTATATTGCCGTTGTTAACTCTGTTCCGTACCGTACCGTATACTGGCCGTATAAAAATATAGAGCATGTCCTATTTTCTCCCGTATTTCAGTTCCGTATGCCCTAGAAGTCTATGGGGACGTATAAAATACGGGTTACATACGTGCTCCATACGGATGAAAAACGTCACGTATATACGGCCCGTAAATACGGGACTGGAGAAATCATACGTCCGTGTGAATGTAGCCTAAGAAGTACTAAGAAGTACAATGCATAGAATATTAAACATTGACACTTGGAAGTGCAAAACCTAATATGGCTTTGTAAACATAAAAATTAAAAAAAAAAGCTTTGTCTTTGGAAGCAGAGAGTGAATTATGGAAACCCAAGAATGAGAAAGGGCCAGGTCATTAAGGGGTTCGACATCATTGCTAATATGAGATGCAGATAAAAATCCCATTTCCACATGGTTCTTTAAATGTTTGTATCTCCAGCTATGTAGCTCAAAGAAGTCTAATGTGATTTTAAAGATGAAATTCTTATTTTTTTAGCATCTCAAGCCATGTTACTCCCTTTAACTCATTTTCACATGACTTTGGAGGGGATTGTATTTTTAAAGTTAAATGGGTGTGATTTCACACAAAATCATAACATAAGAACAAGCAAGTGCATAGAATTTTTAGATTTAGAATTTACACTTTACCCTATGCATGGCAGATTGCTCAAAAGAAAACATATAGATTTTGTCCATCTTCTCTGTTGCTTTGTGGAAATCTCTGACCAAACAAACATTTTACTACATGTCATGGACTAAATGTATGATTAGTCATTAGACACTGAGATGTTGACTCTAGCACTATTGCCCAACATGGAATAGAATATTTTATTGAGCTCTGCTTCCTGAGCGGACCTTGGCCCACAGTAGACAAGACGCTGATCGATCCCACTATGGTCCGTCTTATTTCCTTCCTTCCTCTTAGCAATCTGATTTCTGATGAAGGTCTTGTGACCCAAAAGTTATCAAATAATTGTGGATGATGTGTTTACAATAAAGAATATTTACAATGTACCTGCAAATGAGTTCTGGGCTAATACTATTAATGTAGAATATTTTACTGCTGATCTGGTTTTATTACTTCACAATGTATTTTCAAACAATGAATACTAAATATAATTTTAACTTTGGGTGCATCACCCTTATGCCTTTTGTTGTGCTTCATTACAGTCTAGACAGCTGCACAAGTATCTCTTTTGTATAAAGTTAGTTACAAGACAACCAATTAAAATAATAAAGTAATAAACATATCATATTGTGTGTGATGTAAATTTATACCTTTCCTTAGTTTCCCTTGGTGAGATGTCCAGATAAGTGTCTTGTGAGATTTTTAAGGAAATATTGATTTGTGATGTATCACTATTAGAGATGAGCGAACACTAAAATGCTCGGGTACTCGTTATTCGAGACGAACTTTTCCCGATGCTCGAGTGCTCGTCTCGAATAACGAACCCCATTCCAAACAAACATTTTACTACATGTCATGGACTAAATGTATGATTAGTAATTAGACACTGAGATGTTGACTCTAGCACTATTGCCCAACATGGAATAGAATATTTTATTGAGCTCTGCTTCCTGAGCGGACCTTGGCCCACAGTAGACAAGACGCTGATCGATCCCACTATGGGCCGTCTTATTTCTTTCCTTCCTCTTACCCACCAGCAATCTGATTCTGATGAAGGTCTTGTGACCCAAAAGTTATCAAATAATTGTGGATGATGTGTTTACAATAAAGAATATTTTCAATGTACCTGCAATTGAGTTCTGGGCTAATACTATTAATGTAGAATATGTTACTGCTCATCTGGTTTTATTACTTCACAATGCATTTTCAAACAATGAATACTAAATATAATTTTAACTTTAGGTGCATCACCCTTATGCCTTTTGTTGTGCTTCACAACAGTCTAGACAGCTGCACAAGTATCTCTTTTGTATAAAGTTAGTTACAAGACAACCAATTAAAATAATAAAGTAATAAACATATCATATTGTGTGTGATGTAAATGTATACCTTTCCTTAGTTTCCCTTGGTGAGATGTCCAGATAAGTGTCTTGTGAGATTTTTAAGGAAATATTGATTTGTGATGTATCCCTATATGATGCTTTATATTTATCATTGAGAATGTCCGTATCTGATGTACTGTGATTTCTTGAAATACATTTTACTAAATCCTGTGATATTCCTTATGAAATAATGATTTTAAGGAACCTGAGAACACTTAGTTTTAAGTAGTGTTGAGCAGGTCCAAACCCCAAAATTAAAATCCAAGTTCGGGCCTCGATATAAACTTCAGTCAGTTGCCATTAGAGTTAACACTGCCGCTATTTAAATGCTGCTGGCATTTAAATTAATGTAGGGAGTGTGTATCGGCTCTTAACAGCCACAGCTCATGGATACTGCCATATATTTGGGGAGGATTGGCACTCACCTATTACGTCACAGGTAGCAACGAAACTCAGCAAAATGGGGCTCAATGGCCCACATTTTTCAGTAGTGAGTTGAACTGCACTTTGTGCAGTTTGCCTCAATATTGTGCAGAGTGCGCTTGATTCATGAAAACCGGAGAGCGGTCTTCTTGAATGTGGCGCACCCTGTAGGCACACAAAGTGCATGGACTGCGTGTATCAGTGTTTTTCCAATGCACTCAGTTCAGTGGGCGTGCGCCAGGGAATAATGTATACAGTATAAAAAAGAAAGGCAATGGCGTCCTTTCTATTTATAACATGAAAACCTATATTAACATATTGTATGTCAGTAGACACAAAGACTTGGGGTTTTATAAGAAACATCTGCATAAGTAAAATCAAAAGTTTGGGGGTCATTTAGAAATTTCCCAGTACCAGTAAGTTCCAGAGTATGGTGGATACTGATGAAAGTAATCACTTGTAAAGAGGTATTGGGAAATCAGTTCAGAGAAGTACATATGGGACAAGCCTTCTTTCTTGTTAGCTTTTACTAGAGTCACTGGGAAATAGGTAGTCAAGGAAGGAATACATATAGCATTGCTCAAAAATAATTATTATCCTGTGTATTATTATATTCTATTCATGGTTATAAACTCTACCCATGTAAAATGTACCAGATATGGGGACTTAGCTGCCAAACGTGAGAGGAATGCGACATTTTATATATCTATTATAGATTTAATGTTAAAAGCTTTCCGTTTTGGCAAAGTAAATGTTAGTTTATGGAAAGAAAAAAACATTTTAGTGTGGGATGTTAACAATATTCACAAAACGCTTTCCTTTTGTGACTGGGCAATGCATTTTAAGAAGAACCTTTCCAAGTTTTATTCTTTGACCTAAAAAGAAAGCATGCAATAATTCTTAAGAGCTTTTCTAACAAAAAGTATTCAGTAATTTCATTTTTTTTTTTCAAAAGCTCTGACAGCCGGATACAGCTCCATGTCTACAAGCTACTAAATGAAAATGGGGTCAAGAATTACACGCCAATAGAAGGAATGTACTTGATGGAGCTAACACATATCCATTGCAGGGAATATCGAATGTATGTTATTATTTCTGCCAAATAACAATCAAATGATCATCCCTTCATAGATGGAAGATGGGGACACCATTTGAATGACTTTGTGATAAGTAGATAAGTGAGTCATCTCCTTAACAGCAGGTCTTGTGGGCTGTCGCTGGTATGCAGTTATTTCGACTGGTACACATGAAAAGTGAAGAATAGCCAGGCTCTGATACGACTTCCAGTGAATTACTGCGGCATAAATTAATAATTATAATAGAGATGTACCATATGATAACCTGCTGTGTGTGGGGCTGTATTGCCGTAACAGGGTAAAGCCTTAGTCACAGTACCGTGTGATTTGCCTGTGTACTAGCCTTAAAATCTGCGGCTAACTCACAGCCCCACTGCCTTCTATTGGGCATGTTCATGTTGCGGGACATACACGGTGAAACACCACGCATCACCACATGGGGAACCGTTCCAACTGCCTGCACCACAAAAGATAAGGCAGATCCCATTCCTGCCCATCTTTGTAGCTAAAGCAGTCACTTCCTACAGCCTATGAAATACACACAATCGTGAGCATGAGGCCTTATTATAAGATGTAGACTTTCTTGAAGAGCTGGGTTTTCAGGTTGCTCTTGAAGGCTGTAAATGTAAGGTCCCTGTAAATGTAAGGACTTTCCTGAAAATCAGAATTTTCTAAGTTGGACCAGGGAACATTATTATTGTAAATTGTAGTCACTCTTTAATTTGTGGGCTTACAAGTTTTACATCAATGTTGAAAGTGTGGAGTCAACTTGATGTATTTGAGCAGTAAGTCTTAGAGAATGGGAGATGTTCTCACAACCTTTACCATCATATGGACCAGTGTATGTATTCCGCTTGCATTATTTGCTAGGTCAAGTACCTAACAGGATACACTACTATAAAAAGGAAAATCTGTGTGATGGTCATTTTAAATAATGAAGTAATGTAAATAATATAATACAGGCGGTCCCCTACTTAAGAACACCCGACTTACATACAATCCCTAGTTACAAACGGACCTCTGGATATTGGTAATTTATTGTACTTTAGTCCTAGGCTGCAATGATCAGCTGTAACAGTTATCAAATGTGTCTGTAATGAAGCTTTAGTGTTAATCCTGGTTCTTATGACAGTCCAACATTTTTAAAATCCAATTGTCACAGAGACCAAAAAATTCTGGCTGGGATTACAATGATAAAATATACAGTTCCGACTTACATACAAATTCAACTTAAGAACAAACCTACAGACCCTATCTTGTATGTAACCCCGGGACTGCCTGTACATAGCTGCAAATAATAAAACTGTAACAAGATATAAATTACAGAAATCTTTGGTTTCTAATGAGCTGTTATGTTACTTAAAAGTAAATAGCTCAACTTTCATCTTCAAAGCTAACTTAACGTACAATTCAGTGTGACAAATAAGATATGAAATGTGCATTCAGCCCGGTTAGTACTAATTAAACTGGCCTTTGTAATGGATGAATGCCGAACAGTGCACGAGGCCAGCAATTGCAAAAGAGATCTACATCCACTAGTGAGTGAAGTCATTTATCACAGTCTCTTGGCCTCCCTACTAGGATGTGACAACAAAAAGTTCTTGGTGATTTTTAATGAATTAATATGATTTATGTCATCTGTACTGGTCCAAAAGTTTTTTTCACTGCAACGGCAAAATATAATTAGAAATCCCAAGGGACTGTGTTGTTGTCACAGGCATTTTCAGCTATAAACGTGTAAATCCCCAGATACTACCTGTAAAGAAGATGTAGAAACAGGGTAGATTCATATAGATTAATCCAAAAGACTTACCCTGCATTTACCTTTTTATTAGCATAGCACAGACACCATTACTGCAGCTTGCGTTGATTGAGGAGTAATGCAAAGAAGAATTTAGCATACCCTTTTGCTAGATGTTTATTAAAGTATTTATTTATAATAGTATGTTTATAAAGCAAAAACAGGATGTTCGGGCAATGGTAATCATATATTGCATTTGTTTACAAGCATGTGCACAAGCACCCGACTATCTCCCACTTTTTTAACCCCTTCCCGACATTTGACGTAATAGTACTGCATCGCGGAACCCATCCCTCAAAAGAACAGACGATTCACACAGGATGAAACCATGTATGGTCTTTAATTGCAATAATTCATATGTGAACGTTGTTAACATTCCCTTTGTAATATGTGTTATTGTATTTATTTTGAAAATTAATAAAAAAGATTTAAAAAAAAAAAAAAGAAAAAAACACTAACTACGAGTAAGAGTCAAATGGAAGTCCTGTATGTCACAAAAATGCAAAAAAAAACATGTATTGTGTAAAATGTCTCAAGTATCACAGCCCTTACAATCTGAAATCTATCCTGTGGACAAGGGATAAGTTACTGCCCTTATCATGTCTGTGATAGTATCTAATTGTTTATAACAGTGGAGGAAGGCATCACATGAGAGAACATATTTGTACAGAGTTTCCATGAAATGTTGGTGCTGGAGCAGAAACTAGTGTAAGAATATAAAGTAAATCCTTACCTCATGTATGTTTTTTTCTGTTATTGCTATATTATTATTGCATCTTATAAAAAACAGACACAATCCTTTAAACTCTTCATCGATATTTCCTATTAGGAGCCTCATCATCTTTCCTCCTTTTTCGGTTCCTGGAAAAGTTCTACCGCACTCTGAAAGCAAAATGTCCAAATTTTAATAACTTGCTAAGCAATTCATTTTTTTTTCCTTTCACGGACAACAACACACAATATGGAGAAAAATATGACAAGAATTATACTTGACTATGTGAAAAGCATAAGACTGCATTTTATATAGCAGCATGCATTTGTCCAGTGATATGCACCATCTCTACATTTGGGGTCCATGTGTGGTCCAGTGCAGTGCATTTCTGCTCATAGAGGATTAATTAGACTTTTTAACCCCTTCCCGACATTTGACGTAATAGTACTGCATCGCGGGAGGTGCGTTCCCGCAAAATGCAGTACTATTACGTCAAGCTTCTGGCGCCGGCTCCTGAACGGAGCCGGCACCAGAAGCTGCGGGTGTCGGCTATATATTATAGCTGACACCCGCCTCTAACACCCGCGATCGGAGATTTCTCCGATCGCGGGTGTTAACCCCTAACACGCCGCGGTCGCGTGCCAAAGTTATAACCACTTAAATAGACACATGTCAGATTTTAAAAAATGGGCCGTGTCAGGAAGGTGAAAAGTGGCTTCAGCGTTAAGGGGTTAATCCTGAATCGGTGAGCAGTTAATACAGCTCTGATATTTATCTATTCAGGATAAAAGAAGAAGAGTCAAGTGCTCATGTGTACATGCCATATATGCTTACCATTGCACGAGCGGCCAACTAGCTCCCATTTCTTTTATTCTGAACATCGTTGAATACAGCTCTATTTTTTTTCTAGTTCACCATGCAATTAGTGTCTGAGGAAGGTCCTTACATAAACCGAAAAGTTACTGTGGTGGATAGATTTACCAATATACTACAGTATTATGAATGAATACAGGCAGTCCCCGGGTTACATACAAGATAGGGTCTGTAGGTTTGTTCTTAAGTTGAATTTGTATGTAAGTCGGAACTGTATATTTTATCATTGTAATCCTAGCCAGAAGTTTTTTGGTCTCTGTGACAATTGGATTTTTAAAATGTTGGATTGTCGTAAGAACCAGGATTAACAATAAGGCTTCATTACAGACACCTGTGATAACAGCTGATCATTGTAGCCCAGGGCTAAAGTACAGTAAATTACCAACATCCAGAGGTCCAGAGGAGTGTTCTTAAGTAGGGGACCGCCTGTACTTTAATCAGATTCTAACAAAAGGGTGTGCCAAATTCTTTTTTGGCTGTACAAGACAGAGTGGTATCCTATTTAAGCACCTCAGTTTCCATGGAGTGACATGTATGATTTTCCATATATGATTACCATTGCACGAGCACCTGACTATCTCCCACTTCTTTTATCCTGAATAGCTGTAAATACAACACTTATGTTTATCTACTGCACCTTACAATCTGAGGAATGTCCCTACGTGGACCGAAACGTTACTGTTTTGGATCGCTTTACCATTATACTACTAAGAATATATACTTCAATGAGTAGCTAACAAAAAGGTTGTCAAATTCTTCAAGTTGTACAAGATGGAGTGGTATTCTATTTGTGCACCATGGTTTCTATAGATTGAGAAGTAATGGACTGAGGGAATTTAACATTTATTTTGGGTTCAGAAAAGTATACAGGAAAGTAGGGGAATGGGTGGAAATTTCTATTTCTACTGTTCCCACCTTTTTATAACCTTTATATATTAGTCATAGTCAGATGCAAAGAGGCCTGGCTATGTCCATGCAATAAATGGACACAAATACAGTGGAATTCTTTAATAATTGAATACTTGCCACTAACTATTCAAGGGCAAAGCTATAGTGATTGAAGAGGTAACAGATTCTAAATGCAAAAAGAGTACACAAGAGTACATTAAAGAATTTTCTTATTCTTTAATGAAAAATTTACAGAGGAAAAAACTTTTTACTCTGCTTAATAGGTAAATACCTTCTTAGACCTTGTTGTTCAGGGCAAATCAGAGTCCTCCAATATCTTGTATGTTGACTCTCAATGGAACGTCCACTTCTTTAGACATGATGTCAGAATGGGGAGATTCTGAATCCATGTAGTGATATTATTTATCACATATACTCAAGATTTATTATCTGGTAACAGATTCTAAATCCTGACGGTAGCTAAAAACTCATCTACAACGAAAATGACACATGATAGAAGGGGTTCCCAGAGGTTGCACTAATATTCACTAACATCTAGAAAAGTAATTGTACTCTTCTTACCATTTTTCAGGACTATTTTTAGCTTAGGAAGAGTATGAAATTTTCAATAATAGAAATAAATAACTTTTAGGCATGTATAGTGTTGATAGAAGGCTATTTCTATGTTTTCTTGTACATAGATAACCATTTGACAGTTCTAGTAGTATTACAGCATCCATTATATAAAGGGGACCGACAGAACTGGCTACAGTGGACGCCCCAAACCCCCCTGTCCAGACTGTGGCTGACACTGATGTCCTCTGACCAGACTATGCCTGACCCTCGACTCCCCCTTGGATCAGATTATGGCCGATGCCCATAGCTGACACCATAGAACCCAAGACCTGACTGTAGCTGATGTATCTGACCCCCCCCCCCCCCCGATGACGACTACGACTAACACTCCTGCCAGACCCCCCAGATCAGACTGTGGCTGTTGCCAACCCCAGACCAGAGTGTGGCTGCCGCCGGCCTCAGTCAGACCCTGGCTGCCGCCACCCACAGATCAGCCTATGGCAAAGGCCGGTCAGGTGATCACACTAACAGCATAATCCTGGTTCTGTATGCAGAAGCACACACTGTCATGGGACAGGCTCTTCACACCACCTCATTGCTGAAGCAATGAGTTAGCTGCATTTCCATCCTGGTAGGGGGTGGGAGGAGAAATTAAAGTTTTGCAGGGTTAAAATACCTGCACAAACATCTATGATGCTTCTATATCCATTAATATGACCTCTGGGGGCCCCTGTTACAAATTGTGTCTGAGAGAGGGGCCTCAACATATACTGTCATAAGTTTATCATTGACAGGCATAAAAAGGGATTGTGTACAGATCCTTTAGCATCCAATGAGTCAACTGTTACTAATGCAGAATCGTGCTCATATTAGACCCACATATATAGTTTGATCATGAATTTGATTACAATGGGGCAGATTTACTTACCTGGTCCATTCGCGATCCAGTGGCACGTTCTCTGCGGAGGATTCACTAAGGTAGTTCCTCTGACGTCCACCAGGTGTTGCTGCTGCGCTGAAGTTCATCGGAATGCACTGGAGTACACCAAGCCAGGCCGGGTGCAGGTAAGCGCATGTCAAGCGACACTTTTTTTTTTTAAATGCGGCGTTTTTTCTGATAACCCGTGGGCAAAACGCGAATCGGGCCCTTAGTAAATGACCCCCAATCTGTCTAATTCCTAAACTATAGGTAGTAAATAAAGAAGCTGGGGTCAAATAAACATGTAGTCCATGTCAAACCACATATTTCTAGACAAGAAAAACCTCACATTGACAAGTTTCCCTCGCCAGGTTTCTAATGCATTGTTTTGCAGAAGCCTCCAGTGTGTGAAATAAATAGGCGCTGTTTTCTTGGAGAGCTACTTTAATTAAGAATGCAATTTAATCTGACTCTTAAAACCACAATATCTTCCTCATAAGAGTCCTGTTTACTGGAGGTCAGGTCAGCTTTCTATCTGCGCCTTATTACACCCTGAGGGCTTATGAGATATCTGATAATTACATAACAAGTGTGCACAGCCGCCTCCACACATTCTTGTTTTCCTCTTCCATTGGTTTTCATTACGGTTAACAGACTGCTCGCATTCTAGGAAATGTTATCATTATTCCGCACTACATACTACATTTTAGTTTTAACTCTTGCTGGTAATTCTTATAAGCAGGGATGCATTCTGTAAGCGTTGGCCAGGGATCTCTGGTGGTATAATGTAAGCATCAATTATTAAACATGCTGTAGATATGATGGTGCAAATAGCCATTTGTGTCCTGAGGATTAATGACTGTAATTGACATATCTGCGCATGAAGTCATTATGGTTATTATGAGCACATTATTATAATAGTTCTACTTCGGTAGCATTAGGAATATGGATATATAGGATACAGGGAAGCAATGTGTAGAATATGTTTATTAGTGTGCCGTTAAGAGAAGCTGGAATAGTAAGAGTTAAATTTGAAGATGAACATGATATTATCTTTAGCTATTAAAATTTTCAACACGCTTTACACCACTTTTTCAATGGCTGCTGGCTTCTATGCATTAGTAATGCAATGAGACTGAATCATATAGAATCAGTCATTTTGACAGAATATATGTAGGCATAAATATTTATACGTGGCATACATACCATTCCTAATACAGCTGTTGACTTCCATGGGGGCATGGTAGTAATTCAGATTTTATTAAACCCCATTAAAGTGGTAACACTTATGGGCTTTTCCATGACCACTTTGAACAGATAATGTAGGTATATGAACCCTTTGCAAAGTTTTATTAAGGATCCACAATGAAGTTGCCATACTGTGCTTAGAGATGAGCAAATGTATATTTTTCAGGCAGCATATGAAATCCAAATCTAAGCAACTCGTTTTTACTGTCACTTTAGGGAGGAAGGGGGTGGGCGAGGGAGAATTTTAGAAGCTTTTTATGAAAAATTTGTGTTATAGAGTCTAGAGGGTGCCGCATGCCAATTTCTAGGACAATTTCCAGGACAATCTAGCAACTTAGGGTTTGGACCCAAAACAAATCTTTAGAAAAATTAGACAAATCTTCTATATATCAAATCTTGAATGCTTCTATAGGAAGTCCATATAGTACCTTATTGTACCTCAATGAGGCTAATAAGTTTTCCTCACAGAATCATACTAAAAACAAAAGAAGTTACAGAAAATACAGGGCCCCGAGGGCATCATATGGCAGCACTCTGAGTGACTACAGGGCGGAAGTATACACCCCCTAGGAACTCTTTGTGACACATCACACAGTCCTTCCATGTAGCTTTGCAATGCAAATCCTCCAATATCCAAACTTCAATTCTGATATACCAATAGTATATAGTCAGGACCCTTCTACAAGGTCAGTGGTTGTCTTCTTTTGTGTTTTTTGGGGGGATTATTTTTAATTTTTAAAAACAGCGGTTAAAGGGTTATTCCTGGAATGAGAGCGTCTGCTACAAACACACATAATGCTATAAATAAGTGAATAAAACAAAACTCAATATCATTAATCACAAATTGGAGCTTAAATAGTTTGCTTTTATAATTCACTACATTTTATGGGCTTTGTATAGTATCTCTAAGATGGCCACCACTAGAAACTACCAGTCCCATGATCTTTCAGTTCTCAGTAACTCCTCCTCCTTTTCAGGCTTTGCTCCTAGTGATGTAACAGACTGTCCTTCTCTGTTTTCATAGCAATGACGTGTAACTGCCATCACTGCACATTACCTCACTGAGATGACATCTCACCACAACACTGGTTATACTGGATGCCCTGCAACCAACCAACTACAGCCAAACATAGCCAAACACAGGTGCAGGACATGCAATGTGGACATGTGACCAGCAGCCATCATCTGTCCTGTGTCTCCTCCACAGGGACAAAGTCAAATGACTGATTAAAGGGTCAGTAACATTTTAATTCTTCATTACAGTGTATGTCTGCAACATTTTTATGCGAGGAGCAACCTTTTAAATAACCACTAAATACACAATAGCTTATATTTTAATGACCCATTTGATTATGAATAATGCTTTTTTTCTTTGAATATTTGCTTTAACAAACCAAGTTTCATATTTTATGCCTGGGAATTCAGCATTCGTAAAAACATCTTTGAGGTTGAAGACAACTGAAAGCAAACATTTTATCACGTAATAAAATTTGTACGGGATTATTGGATGCTGCTTTTTCACTTTGCACAATGTGCCAAGTTAACATCTTGTAATGCAATTTATAGTGAGAATTCTATTTGTAAGAATACCTGTTGTGCAGAATAAACCTCAGAGCACTGTAGGGAATTAAAAAAAAGATGTTCTAAGCTTTGTTCTCTTTGCAAGCTTTTGACCAATTGTATGGAATACTATGTTTTTCAAAATGAAATAATAATGTTCATTTTCAGTATTTCGCTTGACAGGCTTCACCTAGCTAATGGTGAAACTTTTATAGCTCACCAGTGGTAAACTTCTGAAATAAAATCTGTGGTTTAGTCCATTTAACTATTTCTGGGAACAAGACACTGTCACAGTAAGGAAAATCCTATGGAAATGACAAATACACATTAGTAGAATCAATTTTATGGGTGGAAGATATCTCAATTTTACCACCAAATTTAGAGATATAACATTCGTCAGTGCTTATATAGGACAAAATGTGATCTAGACCCAGACCTGACCTGTCTTGCTTGAATTTGCTGACCACCTAGTTACAACATTCAAGAATATATTTAGCTGTTCTATACAGTTGGATCCTCCCTGATCTTCTAAGGAGGCTGTCAATGACCCCAACTCGCCTGTGTAGCTACAGACCAGTCTCCAACCTACCCTTTCTAGTAAATTTTATAGAAAAGACTGTTGCTAACCAATTAGATGCCAAACTAGCTGGTGATAACATCTACAGTATGACCCTTTTAAGTAGACTTAAAGGGGTTGCCCATTTTACCTCTTGTTCCTGAAATGTGTGGTGGCAGGATATTGTATAATTTACCAATATACATGTATTAGAAGTTTGGCACTGCTTTCTTGATTTGTAAATATATTTTACCTTAAAGGGAACCTGTCATTCAAATTAATACACCAAAAATAAATACTTCATTAAAAACTATGATTAAAAAGCATTTCACTTATCCCTAAGTGGTTCCTTTCCATGGCTGCAACGTTAAAAAAAATCAGTTGGTAAACTTATATGCCAATCATGTGATATGAGTCCAATGATATTAATGTGGCCCTGCATATATAGTGTTTACTGCACTGCACCGGATTGACAGGTCTCACTGCTGCCAAATCCGACCCACTGCCTTGCGTTATCTGGCCTAGCTCTTCTTTCCCTGCTCCCAACGAGTGTAGCATAGGTGCAGGGCAACTCCAATATTTAACTTTCCTCTTCTCCCGAAGCAGCAGCTGTCCTCTTCTTTGCTCCAGTGTGCTGCTGAGGTACATGCTGCCTATGAAGCAGGCACATCATTATGTGTGTCGGCTTAAGAGCCATCGCGTATAGCGGGAGCATACTGAAGCAAAGAAAAGGACAGCTGCTGCTTTGGGGAACTGAGGAAAGGTAAATAATTATTTTGTTTTCACAACAGTGGGAGAGGGAAGAAGACAAGGAGCACTGTGGCTGCTGGGGGCACTGTGACTACTGGGGGCACTAAAGAAGCACAGTGGCTAATGGGGCAACTGTGATAGCATTGTGGCTACTAGGGGCACTTGGGAGCACAGTAGCTAATGGGGGTAATGGGAGAGCATTGTGGCTACTGGGGGCACTGGGGAAGCATAGTGGCTAAAGGGAGTATTGCGGGAGCATTGTGGCTAATGGAGGAACTAGGAACACTGAATACTGGGGGCACAGGGGGACACTAGGAACACTGTGGCAACTGGCGGAGCACTGTTGCTACTGTGGGAGCACTGTGACTACTAGGGGAGCACTATGGCTTTTGGGGGTACTGTGGGGGCACTATGGCTGCTGGGGGGACACTGTGAGGGCTCCGTTGCTGCTGGAGGTGCACTGTGGGAGCACTGTGGCTGTTGCTGTAGGGAAACTCTGATTTCTTGTTGTTGTGTGGTACATACAAGCCATGCCGGTTTCTCAGGTTAAGGTAATTTATCACTATGTTCAGTACTCACAGAGCTGTTTGTAATCATAGCACTGTATAAATGTAACTACTAAACAGCTCAAGTAGATACATTTATACAGTAATAAAATGACTGTTGGCCCCTTTGTGGCAACCACATGGCCCCCTGCGAAAATGAGTTCGACGCCCCTTGTTTAGGTCATAGGGGTCTATGGGAACCAGTCACTAACTGTATTTGTGACAAATGGTGTAACAAGTTGCCTTTAAGAGAGCAGTAAATAACTTTTAATTGATGTATATTTGTAAAATACCTAATATCTTGCCCCCACACACATAAAAAAAACATGAACAAGAAAAGAGGCCAATCCCTTTAAGAAAAAATCTAGCAATGATTCAGCACTGAACTAAATGAAACTTTGGGTACTCTTTTTTGCATTTGAGATCCATGGAAATGTAAGTTCATCTTGAAATAAATGGTACACTGGTCTGATCAGCAATTGCAGGAAAACAAATCTTAGAGAATATATGAGGGATGTGCCGCCCGTGATGCTGATATGTGATGGAATTTTAAATCCTATTTTGATAGTGTCCACTGTAACAGAATATGTTAGGGGCAGAATTCTTGTAATATATTAGTGTGTGATTGTGTCACACAAGGCAATACAGGCAGTCCCCGGGTTACATACAAGATAGGGTCTGTAGGTTTGTTCTTAAGTTCAGTTTGTATGTAAGTCGGAACTGTATATTTTATCATTGTAATCCCAGCCAGAACTTTTTTGGTCTCTGTGACAATTGGATTTTAAAAATGTTGGGTTGTCATAAGAATCAATATTAACACTAAAGCTTCATTACAGACGCCTGTAATACCTGTTACAGCTGTTTATTGTAGCCTAGGACTAAAGTACAATAAATTACCAATATCCAGAGGTCCGTTTGTAACTATGGGTCGTATGTAAGTCGAGTGTTCTTAAGTAGGGGACCGCCTGTATGAACTTTGCTGCACATTACAACAACTCTCTTCCATGTAATATGCAGACTCAGCCTCTTACCGTATGTGGTACAAATTGAATTGCTCTTGGATTACATAAAACCCATTCTATTTATTTTTAGTTGAAATTATTGATTTCCCAAGATGTTAGTGGGTATAAAGATTACATTAGACTGTTCTCTTTATGCACAGCATGGCTTACATAATTACAGTGATAAAAAGTCAGACGCTAGCATAGATGCGGTCAGTCCCACAAATGCAAAGCATAGGCAAGTTTACAAAAAAAATAACATTTTTATGTCCTACAGTTTTCATGTCTCATTGGTAACAAGCTATAAACATATTTTGTGCAGTTTTGCAGCCATATTCTGCTGTCTTACTTCCAGTCACTCATCTCCTTGACACATTACATTTAATTTATGATTAATATTAAAGGGTATATGGTGAGTTCTCACGGACTGAGACTCCTCCATAGATGGCAGGTGTCTGCTGTTTTATATTCATATCATATCATAGTCTTGTTCAGTATATTGTGAGGCTTTAAACACCATATGAGGCATAAAAATGTAGCAAACTAAAAAACTTGCCTGTGTATTGTGCAGAGGACGCCAGATTCAGGAATTGTGGCGCATGTCTGCATGAATATGGCGCTCTCTGCACTGCACCATTTTTTTTTTTAACATGGGGGGGGTGCGATAAAAATGTATCTCAGACACTTCTTAAATACATGTGCAAGCAATTTGCACAAGAAAATGCAAAGTCAGACAAAAAATTGGCACAGGGGCTTCAGTACATCTGGGTCTGTGTCTTCTGAATTTCCAGCAGTGAAAAACAAAATGCAAAAACTGAAAACGTTCTAAAGGAGCCATGATGGCTCCCACGTGTGAGAAACCAATATTGTAATGTGTCTATTTCAATTCAGATGAAAAGCCCATATCCCTCCTATTTGAAATAGACGCATAAAGGAGTGGTTTTACAAGGGTGGGAGGAAAACAGCTATTCAAAGGCTACTCTCATAGCACATGGGGCATGGGACAACATGGGAAAGGTAAACTTTCATCTAACTTTTCTTTTTATCAGAAAATGCCAGTTTTATTATAAAAACACTTTGGCAATGTGCACACTATTCTATATGGAGACATGGGGTGCCAGAAAAAGGGATCCTGGTGACAGGTTCCCTTTAAGGCCACTGATTGACTTTAGCTATTACGTGCTGGCCTTTTGTAAACAGAGACCACAGATACCACTAGGGCATCTGCACTGGAACAGCAGGAGATTTAAGAAATGAGTAGTGCATTTTGTATGTATGCATATACACACACATCAGATTACCCATTTCATTACTTTTTCATTGTACTGTAATTCTTTCAGAAGCACATATGTATATAAGTACTTGAAGTACCTTAATACAGATCTTCCTTCTTACTATTTCACAGTGCATTGGAATATGTCATTATGACTACTCTATTATCCTTAATGTGCTCTCACCTTTCTAGCTTCATCTCTAATTCTGCAGCATTCTCGGCACTATGTCTATAATATCATCTTATTAGCCTAGCTTCTGCTTCCCATATTGGTGATTTTCCCTTGTCATTCACAATCATTACACTCTTTTCATTTTCAATCAATCTACTTCTTCCTTTTTCTAAGTTGCAAAAATCATTCATTTTCACAAAGGCAAGTAGTCATTTTTGCACCTTGGTACTTGGAGATGAAGTGGAGGATTGGATCTAATATGAGGCACTGTACATAAAGATATCTTAAATTATGAGGAATTCTTGAGGTCAGAATGTCAATGTTACATTTGAGTGATGTAAATTAGGATGCAGAAAATACATCTTTTATACAATATGAAAGTCATGTTTCATACAATATGCAGACTATATATACATTTACGAAGATATTGAGTAAAATAGAGAGACTGCCAAAGTTTGGAAGCTTTTTAGGCTTATATAAAAAAAAACTATTGCTTAGAAAATATTTTTTTTATGCTTTGCAAATTTAATCAGTAAATCAGTCCAATCAGTAAATCAATCCATTTTGGACTCTGTGTTGAGCAGATCAAAACTCACAATGTTTGGGCTCTGCCAAACATTGCGGTTCAGGACCCAAAACCTGAACTTCAGCTAGAAGATCGGGTTCAGCATGTGGGCTCAATCCCCACGGTAACACCCAAAATTGGGTGTTAACTGCGTACCAACATTTATTCTAGGATCCTGTTGATCTTACAGGGTGCGCCGCTCTTTGGGAAAATGGAGGCGTGCATGCACCAGATGCGTTTTAAATTCCATCAATGGCATTTATAGGGTAACACAGGCAATCGGTGCCAGCACCTATCACGGGTTCAGGTTCGACCAAGCTTGGCATACCCCAACCTGAATGGTTCCTCTCATATCTATTCATAAAGTAAACTAAATAATGTTGCAGTGAAGGAAAAAAAAAATATATGAACCAGTATATGATAACACACAACACTAACCTATATATACACATAGATAATATATATTTATAGATTATATAGATTATATTTATACATAGATTATATATATAACATAATTCTACATAGGAAAATGATATCCTAAGATAAACAGTGAATATTCTGTGTTTTTGTTTTTAACCTTCTAGTTTCTCATAAAAAGGATGTACATTTACACTTTTTCTCAGCATAAGCATAGATTTTCAGCGTTTAAGTGCTGTGAAATAATCAGATCAGAGACCAAATCCCAGAGTATATAAAGGTCACTGTGTTTGAAGGATACAGGATAAGTTCATTATAAGAAAAACTTCAGATCTGAGTCATACTGTTAAATTACATTCTACTCACACATCCAGCTGAGAATTGCAGCTATAAACAGATATGTATTCCTGTCTTAATTAAATTAATGAAAAACATACTGCACCTCCCTTGTACATGATATATATCTGATAAACGTGTAATCTCATTACAAATACAAGTCAAAGGCTTAAGCGCGGGAGGGCTCCGGATATGTAAGAGGATTTTCTTCAGCCTTGAATTAGGTGACTCATATATTACCCAAAATTGTATTTATTGCTTTATTGTTTTTGAATATGCTAGCACATGTTCTGGATTTTCCTTATTCTTACTATGAAATATCAACACATTCTTGCTATGAAATATTTAGCTGTTTAATGCTTTGTTATTATTTTATAATAATAATAATATTCAAGGCTTTACATTATTCTATACAAAATTCAAGCTAAGGTAAAGTTGGACATATCTATAGATGTTTATTTCTCACATTTACTCAATATCACCACATTGATAATACATGAGTAAATGGTTACCTTCAGATGTGTCCTGTACACTGTGTACCAGGACCCCACTTAGACCAAGATACCCCAAACAATTATATTCGAAAAGAATCCAGCAGCAGGGATAGAAAACTGTGTAATCTCACAAAAAATGTGATCATCCATAATAATCCCAATTGCAACCAAAAAGAAGAAAATCCTACATGCTGCAGGCACCATCCGGTATTCTTAGTCAAGACATTAGGAGCCTGAAAAGGGGATTCTGCTGTATTCATTCAGGATTTCTAATGTATGGCTGACAATGATAGATCTCTAACCAAAATTGTTGATTTTCAACATACGCCATTAATTTTGAGAGAAACACAGATTTTAGAGCAGGGGGATAACTAGAAGTGGCAGGGCCTCCTACCCCCTGAGAAAATATACATATTTACAGACACATTTATACACTTGCGGACATATTAATGCACTGGTGTATACAATTATACACTTACACAGATCTGTCCCAGTAACTGCTGACCAGAGGGGGGAAGTACATGGCAGGAATTAGAGATGAGAGATCCCTAGTCCCCCAACATTTCTTATCTGAGCTGCCTATTCATGCTGTATACTGTAGAACATGTGCACTGTTATATACATATTATGGTGTACAATGTGCACTACAATATGTCTTTAATGGTGCATATCCTTCATTCTTTATTGTGGCAGGTCAGGTGTCAGGAGCCCTTTGTCACTGCAGGCCCCATAGCAGCTGCTATGCTTGCTTCTGATGGTGTTACTCCCCTGTATTAGTGGATGGGACCTTATGTTCACTTACTCTAAAACAGTAAGAGTAGAGGTGTTGCAATATATCTTAGATTATGTTCACACCTCATCCATATGCTACAGACTAAATATGTGCAGAATGAACACAGAAATTGATGCAGAATTTAAAATCCACAGTATTTCAAGTCATGTTATGAAATCTGCAGTGAATCCAAAACAAAAGCTGCATAAAAAACAGGGCAGTTTGGCAACGGGATTTATCTACTAGAATTTCTGCCCAATGTGAATGTATAGTGACATACACCACAGATTTGTGAGAAGGTCTGGGAGAGGTGTACAAGATTTTGTGATATTTCACACTTTCGTAAATGCAACATGAGACAATTGATGATTCAATGAAAAATAAAGCTTTTAACAGTACTAAAATATTGATTTCCCCTCGGTGTTGAACATTGTAGTCCACTCTGAGAAGCTCATTATAAATGTTTGTTATTGTTGTTCATCTCTGAAATAATTTAGTATATTTTCTATATTTAGGTTCTCCCATTCAACTGGCACTCTGTTCTTTGAGGCTTTATTTTGAATGGTAGTGTACACCTGTAGAATGTAATCCAGTTCTAGAGGCTAACCTATGGCACATAGCACCAGCACATATATGTTGTTATCCTGGAAACTAAGTTAACTGGGTACATTTACTCAAGGGTCCGTCGGACGCATTTCCGCCGGGTTTCGCGATTTTTTCCCGATTTGCCCTGAATTGGCCTGGGCGCCGGCCTTGCATGTGACATCCGACAACCCAACTGATTCGGACAAACCGCGTAATTTATAAACCAAATTGTGTTGCAAGATCAGCACTCACATGCACCGGAAGGAAAAGGTGAACTCTGGCAGACCTCAGCGGGGGAAGTGACACATTCAGGAAATTGGATGCACGATCTTAGTGAATTGCGGCAGCTCCGAATCCTCAACGGACATTCCGGATTGGCGGCGTCAACAGGACAAGTAAGTAAATTGTGCTCCAATCACTACACAACAATTTGAATAGAGCTCCATGTGACTGGTATAGCCTTCCAGCTAGAGTATTCGTAGTAAGAAGTAGTAAGAGTAAGTAAGTGAAATTCGGCTTGTTTCCAAGGGTGGAACTTGCCATACAATGAGTATGGTAGACCACTTGACACATACAAATCTGCTTTATTTTTAAAATTTTAGTTTATTACGGTATATCACATATTCATATTCCTTGATAAAAACAGAAACTTTTAAATGAAAAAGGCAATAAAGTAATTTCAAAAAGTTTTTTAGTTTGTCGCAGTAACAAGAGCTGCATACGAAGCTGGCATTTTCATTTAGTGTCTTATTATGAGGTTGATCAAATCCTCACATAAACATAAAATACTTTACACTAAATCATCTCTGATCTGAATACATGAAGATTTGTAGCTCAGAGTTGGTGCATAGAATGCATAACTTACACATTGATTACGGAAAAATATCTGATAGAAGGACTGTGACTACACTATATAAATCAACCCAGTCTTTGGAGGATTTCGGCATATGGCTGGCGGGGAAAAAAAATCAATTTATTTTAATTGTACAGAGTACAAGTGATCAGAATTCCCAGAGAAAGTTCTGCTGTTGCATAAAGTGACTTAATCAGAAAGCTGGAGCCATGTTAACAAAACAAACTAGATCCTTAATACTTTGCCTCGCTTTGCATAGTCTTCATTAGCAAGAACCATTTTCCCATCTCATCATGAATCAAGTCCCAAAAACAGAATCCAGATATTCAAGATTACAGATAAGGACTGTATGTATGATACTTATCTTGGAATAAAACTGAGCTTACACCAATGGGTAGGTTAGTAGCATGCATTATGCATGGGGAAATCACAATTTACTAGATGTCTGCTATTTTCATCTCATAACGGTAACAGGATCTGTGACTGAAGACAATTTCGGAGCAGAGCTGATGCAAATAGTGTCATTTACTCAGTATGCTCTCTCATATCAGAGCCGGATATTTGCTTACATATCCTGCCTGCATAACCTGGATTTGTTCCTCTATACATTTTTTACAATACTTTTATTTTTTTTTTCAACAAAGTGGAAACAAAGTACTGTAGTATAAAATATGTTTGGCAAACTTTTCTTGTAAATAGAATATTGGTTTAAAACCAATATTTTATTTCGATACAACTTGAATGGACAGTACAAAGAATTTTTTAAAGATCTATTTTACTGTAGCTAGGCATGTGGCCCCAACTAGGGGCCATACTCATCCTCTATGTCCAGGGGATTTCTACTACAGCCATAACCATGGTTTCTTTACTGCATAGAACTGTCTGCCACGCAATGTTGTGATTTTTTTGTAAATCTTCCAGAAGGCAAAATTGAGAGCAAAAATAACACACTATGGAAACTATGTTCTTGAGATGGAATATTGATCCATGGATTTAGGCTTCATTTAAATTGTGGTACAGCTTTCTTTCTAAAAGATAAGTCAGGAAGATTTCAGATGTAGCCTTATAACGGAGGGCTCCGATGTTCCTCGCTGTAAGTTATATATGGGCACAAACTACACCAGTTTTGACATGCAGACCAGGTCTGAGTTGGGGGGAGTATTTTGCTATAAATGTGGCAGGAACATCAGCCATATATTATCCCTTACTTACACATACAGCTAAAAGGCATTCGCAAACCCACAGAGAGGCACAAATCATATCCATAAATCATGTTGTTCTTAAAGAAGTTGCTTAACATGCGACACACATACACATCTCCCATGTTTGACCAAAAGAACAGGTAGAAAGGATACACAGTTGGACATATAGGAGATATATACAGAAGTTTATCTAAGTATACAGAAGATTTTCAGCTAACATTCATTATTTATCTTTTCATTAGTAAATTGACTTAAAGTGGTATAACCATTTGGGCATAAACAATTAATTTCATTTATCTGCCATATACATACATTTTCTTAATTGCATGCAACAATCTACCTGTTTGAATATAATGAATGAATATAATGAATGTAGTCACGTTGTCCCTTAGAAGCAAGATAGATGTTCTTGGATACAACCATCTCTGAACTCTGGCAGTGGCGGCCACACATGCACTATTGAACCTTGCCTGACCACCTGTATTCAGCATTCATAACCACAGGATGGCTGTAGAGCATGTAATATGAGAATAAAGTGAAATTCCTCCAGCAGAAGCGATCTTATCCAAGTACACTTTTCCTACATTTCTAAAGGACTTTAGACTACACCCTTCTAAGGTGGCAAAATACATTAGTGCAATGAAAATCCACCAACAATGGCCCACATTTGTCAAAAACAGTGCTAACTTCAGTAGTTGCAGTTTGCCTGTGTAGAATGCAAGGGGGGGGGGCAGGATTAATGAATTGAGGTGTACATTCTTCATGTATCTGGCATGCCCTGCACTGCTCTTCCTTTTTTTTTGCTGCACCTTTAACAGAGCGACATAATCCTGTCGGACACTGCATAATAATTGTGGCGCACGGTCCGAGTATGCACCAGAGCGCCCCTTTCAGTGCAGAGATTTTGTGTTGCGTCGGGTAAAGTGCAGACGCAAACACTTTAAATACATGTTCAAGCAGTTTGCACTTAAAAGCGTGTGCAATGTCCGACAAAAGTATTGGTGCTGGGGCATAAATAAAGGTGGGCCAATTTGTATTGGGTTGCTCTGACAAAGTCTGACATCAGAAGAAAGAATGATTAGGCTTTAGGATTTTAAGATGCCCAAACGTTTTAATCTCAGTGGAGATAATAAATGGCTAAGATTTCTGGTTTATTCCTCACTACCTACATAGAACACTCTACTTGGCCAAGTTCAGTATCACCATGTGCAAAGTTGGGAGAAGTAGCTTAGCATTTGAGTAATAGTTTAGCTATGACGGGAGTATTCCCACTACTAGATAAGGAACTCTGTTACTTCCATAATTGGCAAAGCCCAAAATATTGTAAGTTCTTTTATCTGGAGGAGAGGAGAAAATAAATAATTCGCACCACACGGCACAGGTCTGTGAGATGCCTTTGGACGGTACATAACATATACACTGGCAAAAGGAAAGAAAAATGGTAATGACATATCTGACATAAAATGAGATTAGGCACGCAATTTAGTGAGAAACCAAAAATAAAGCACCTCCAAGAAAATTAATGTAATTGCTCAAGGGGTCAAATAATATATGTGGATTATATTAACATCTACAGGACACGAACTGCGGCTGAAAGCAGTAGGCTGTGAAACATAACTTGTTTGTGTGCTTCAGGGCCAAGTCTCAAGTTGATCGGTTGCCTCAGTCTCCAACTGAGAGGAGATAAAACATGCAGCACAGGACAAAATTATGAGCTGCACAGAATATCCAAGAGGCAGCCTATAAATAAAGTGCTGGAAAAAATATGGCACCTCGGAGAGCACTACACCTCCCACAACTGTATATCTTTACGTCAAGGGTCCACATGTTGAGTCACCTGAGGACGATTTGCAGAGAATGTATGGAAATAAAGCATTTTATATAAATATATAAATTCTCAGACACTGAACATTGCTCAAATATTAAACGATAATGAGCAAAATAATGAGCATATGGGAAAACATTAAGATATATTGTTTCTGAACAGTCTTAACCAGTCTTAAGTGTTAAAGGGACTCGAAGTAAACTAAAAAAGAATATTGAATGAACCTGAGCTGCAGACAGGCCTTGGGAATTAAGAATGGGATGATGATTGGAGGGTCTGGCCCTCCACTAATCTGGTATTGAGTATTTGGGTTACAAGATCCTACTAAAATAATGATATTCTGCTGAATCATGGCAATATCTTGTGCTGTAAGCGCTCTCGGTAAATAAAACATTGTTGTCTGTATAATGAATGAGATAGGTCCTCAAGAGTTACGCTATGTTCAGATTGCATGATGTATTCTTATAATGGAGGGCTAGAACTTATGCTACTGTAAGAACATATGACCTCCGTTTCAGCTCCGAAAGTGGGAGGAGATGTAAACAGCAGATGTTTAACCGCTTAAAAGGAACCTGTCACCAGTATACCCCGATTTTAGCCCTCCACACTTCCCCATAGAGCATTGCATGTACACTACTAAACATCTTTTGTTGCAAAAATCGGCTTTACAGAGAAAAAAATAACTTATATTCTACCTTTGAAAGACCTGTGCAGTTTGACTACTCCAGTCGCCAAATGGGCGGGGTTGAAGAGGAGTATATTCCCCCCCACCCTCGGGAAACGTCTTCTCAGTGTCTCATTTTCAAATCAATGTTACCGCCCCTCATCCGCCCCCTGTCTCGGCCCTACTGTTCACGTCACCTACTCACGTCCCACCTGCTGCCCGCAACTCTCGCTGACCGCGTCTGGCATTCTCGCGCCTGCACGGTCAGCATCGCTTGTGCTCTGCGCACGGACATGCGCAGATGAAGCGGTGCCGGCGGTGCCGGCGGCAAGGTCCCCGCATTCATCTGCGCATGCGCCACACTACGCTGACAACTCGCACTAGGTACATTGTTTGCGTAACCCACGGCGCCTCACTGTCTATTCTCCCAGTTCCCACTCAGTCCGTGATTGCTCCTAACAGGGTGAGGCTGCAGATACAAACCTGTGAGGGGGCTGACTGTATTAGTATAGTGAGATCCAGACTGGCACATAATATACTGGGCAGTGTGGCTGGAATATAATATACTGGGCATGTGGATGGCATATAATATACTGGGCATGTGGCTGGCATATAATATACTGGGCATGTGGATGGCATATAATAGACTGGGCATGTGGCTGGCATATAATATACTGGGCATGTGGCTGGCATATAATATACTGGGCATGTGGATGGCATATAATATACTGGGCATGTGGATGGCATATAAAATACTGGGCAAATAGATGGCATATAATATACTGGGCATGTGGATGGCATATAAAATACTGGGCATGTGGATGGCATATAAAATATTGGGCAGTGTGGATGGCATATAATATACTGGGCAGTGTGGATGATGGCATATAATAACTGGCATGGATGCATATAATAGAATGGGCATGTGGATGGATATAAATACTGGGCATGTGGATGGCATATAATATACTGCGGTGGCATGGGTGTGGAGTGGCATATAATATACGGGGCATGTGGATGGCATATAACAATACTGGGCAAATAGATGGCATATAATAGACTGGGCATGTGGATGGCATTGTGTAAAAGCTGGCATTGTGTGAGGGAGTTATAATTATACTGGGCATGTGGATGGCATATAATGTACTGGGCATGTGGATGGCATATAATATACTGGGCATGTGGATGGCATATAAAATACTGGGCATGTGGATGGCATATAAAATACTGGGCATGTGGATGGCATATAAAATATTGGGCAGTGTGGATGGCATATAATATATTAAGCATGTGGATGGCATATAATAGACTGGACAAATAGATGGCATATAATAGACTGGGCATGTGGATGGCATATAATATACTGGCCATGTGGATGGCATATAATATACTGGGCATGTGGATGGCATATAAAATACTGGGCATGTGGATGGCATATAATAGACTGGGCATGTGGATGGCATATAATAAACTGGGCAGTGTGGATGGCATATAATATAACGAGCAACTGGATGAAATATAATATACTGGGCAGTGTGGATGGCATATAATATACTGGGCATGTGGATGGCATATAAAATACTGGGCATGTGGATGGCATATAATATACTGGGCATGTGGATGGCATATAATAGACTGGGCAGTGTGGCTGGCATATAATATACTGGGCATGTGGATGGCATATTATAGACTGGGCAGTGTGGATGGAATATAATATACTGGGCATATTATATTCCATCTACTTGCCCTGTATATTATATTCCATCCACATGCCCAGTCTATTATATGCCATCCACATGCCCAGTATATTATATGCCAGCCACATGCCCAGTATATTATATGCCATCCACATGCCCAGTCTATTATATGCCATCCACATGCCCAGTATATTATATGCCATCCACATGCCTAGTATATTATATGCCATCCACACTGCCCAGTATATTTTATTTCATCCAGTTGCCCAGTATATTATATGCCATCCACACTGCCCAGTATATTATATGCCATCTATTTGCCCAGTATATTATATTCCATCTACTTGCCCAGTCTATTATATGCCATCCACATGCCCAGTATATTATATGCCATCTATTTGCCCAGTATATTATATGCCATCCACATGCCTAGTATATTATATGCCATCTATTTGCCCAGTATTTTATATGCCAACCACATGCCCAGTATATTATATGCCACCCACACTGCCCAGTATATTATATTTCATCCACATGCCCAGTATATTATATGCCATCCACATGCCCAGTCTATTATATGCCATCTATTTGCCCAGTATTTTATATGCCATCCACATGCCCAGTATATTATATGCCAGCCACATGCCCAGTATATTATATGCCAGCCACATGCCCAGTATATTATATGCCAGCCACATGCCCAGTTTTTTATATGCCATCCACATGCCCAGTATATTATATGCCAGCCACACTGCCCAGTCTATTATATGCCATCCAGTTGCCCAGTATATTATGTGCCAATCTGGATCTCACTATACTAATACAGTCAGCCCCCTCACAGGTTTGTATCTGCAGCCTCACCCTGTCAGGAGCAATCACGGACTGAGTGGGAACTGGGAGAATAGACAGTGAGGCGCCGTGGGTTACGCAAACAACATACCTAGTGCGAGTTGTCAGCGTAGTGTGGCGATAACGCTAACATTGTAACACTGCCGCGTTTGTTTTAGCACTAGGAATTGCTTACTTTAGTAAGCAGCTAATAGTGCCGTTTTTCAGGGTGACAGGTCCTCTTTGATATGTCCCCCGAGTGACGTAACTATTCTCATATGAACAGTTACATCACTGGAGAAATGACCACAGTATATGCTCAGCAGAGGCCGGATATGGATGCAATGTAAGTATTAGTCTTCCAGTACTGTCGCGTTTGATGTGCACATTTGGTGTTTTCCGGGTGCCAAAAACAAGATATGAACTCAGCCTTTAGGATGCTGTTGCAGTCCCCTGTGTAGTTACTTCATAGAAGTTATGAATGACGAACGCTACTCTACTAACACAAATTTTCTCAACCAGAGACCCCAGATAATATTTATTTTTCTGGTTATAACCAATTTCCTTGTTTTCCCTAAGAATATACAAACATTGTAGAATGGGATGCCACATTGTATAGGATTCACGTATGTAAAAGCCATATAATGCTGTAAGTTGTGTACAATCTAGGTTTATTGTAAATATGAAATGACAGTTGTCACTTTCTGCTAAACTCTTGCCACATGGTGCCTCCTTGCCACTAAATAAATAGCTGTCGTACTTCTTTGCAGCAGTAAAAATGTATTTGACTGCCTTAGTTTATCGCTTCATAGGACGCAAATTAAGCAGTTTGAGAAGGCAATTTCACTGAACAATGGAAATAAAAACACCCACAAGGAAATAAATATTCTCTCCTTATGTGTCACATCAAAAGATGTACCTGCACACTGCATAAAATATCCACCGAGAAATGCAATCCAGAGTGTAACGTGCCATCTATCAACCATATTAAAGCAAACCCCCTTTAGCTTAACCCCCCCCCCGCCCCCTCCATGACATTGTGCTGCCACTGACATCTGATGGAGCGCATAAGAACAATTTCCACTTTCTAAAATGTGTGCTAGCCCAAGAGATTTGGTTTACGAGCTAATACCTGCATCCAATGTTTAATACATTGGCCTGACAGCAATCAGTTATTACAAGGAATAGTGTTCCAAATCGAGGTAATAAAAAGTAGTCAGATTGAGTTAAGGTCACAGCTCTCACCAGAGGAAATGCAAACAGCAACTTTGATGCAATCACGCCAACATTTAACACTGCAAACGTTGAATGGGGAAACATTCTAAAATTAGATTCTGACCCACTGGGATGCAAACTAATATATTTATTTCTTTAAAAAAATTTAATTCGGTTTGCAGCACCATCCAATACACCCTAATAAAAGAGCTGGCTGCTCTTACTAATAGTAAGTATAATATATGTTAATTCTTTATATATGTGTAGACCAATGTTAAATAACTTGCACAAGTATTTATATCAATTTTTAGTTCAGACTACAAATACTGTATACACTTGAGTATAAATCGACCTGAGTATTTTACCACAAAAAACTTGGAAAATGTATTGACTTGAGTGTAAGCCTAGAGTGGGAAATGCAGCATCTACTCTTTAATAATATGTCCACCAGCAGCACCCCCTCATCAATAAAATGTCCAGCAGAGCCCCCCTTTATGATTAAATGTCCAGCAGAGCCCCCCTTTATGATTAAATGTCCAGCAGAGCCAGAGCCCCATTTTAAAAATTGTCCAGCAAAGACCCCTTTTGGGATAAAATAATTAACTTAGTACTCACCACCAGTGCTCAACCCCAAACCCCAATCCTCTTCTCCCTGCATTTTTCTGCTTCCCGCAGTGCGGGCAGAGGAACGTCTATGTTCTTTGCCAGCCAAACACAATGTGGTGTGGCATGATATCAGCAGAAGCCATCACAAAGTGAGCATGTGGGCACAGAGCATAGACATACCTCTGCCCGCACTGCCAGGAAGCTGGAAGAAGCTGGGATAAAACAAGCTGCAGGGAGAAAAGGACAAAGGGGTTGAGCACTGGAGGCGAGTACTACAGGTTTATTATATAATCGAGTATAAGCCGAGTGGGGCTTTTTGAGCACATAAAATGTGCTGAAAAACTTGTCTTATACTCGAGTATATATGGTAGTTCAGTTAATTAAGATAGAACAAAACTTTGAATTATTATATACCTATCCCTTATAACACAGAAATGTGTAGTTAAAAGATGCAAAGACATGCAAGGATGCATCCCCCGAAATTCAATAGTCAATAGTCAAGAGTCAATAGTCAAGAGGACCACTAGATAAACCATTAACATAGAGTTTGACCTGTTGCAAGTCAGTAGTAAACTATAGTAAAGTGGTATATATAAATATGCTCACTTTGTGTTATCATTTTTATAGTTCAATCAAGTTTATTGAACAAAAAACCAAAACAGAAGAAAAAACAAAGTAGAAAAAAGAACAATGTAACGTAAAACATTGCAAAGCATTTACATTGTACATTTACATTGTTCTACGAGAACAGATCATTGTACGTTCAAACATGCAAGGACAAATTGTGTTTACAAAAAAAAAAAATTATGGAGCACTAAAAATTATAATCACAATTATCAAGATTTTAGATGTAGCATCCCACCCCTCTGAGAGAGATGAATCAAAGTGTGCAGTTAAGTTTAAGTAGATCAAATTAAATTAAGGCCCCAAGAACCAATCCCCATATATTGAAGTAAAAATAAAAATTTGTCGGACCACAGTTGGGGATATAAGGGCATATGAGGCCAGGTTCCGAGAGATCACCCAGCACCTTAGTTTCATTTTTGAATCAAAGAATCTAAAAGAGAGCGTCATCAAACAGAAAGGTTTCAATAATTATTTGAACAGTAATAAAAAGGTATATTGGTAAGAGAATATAATAGCAAAATAGGAAATAGGGGAAGGGAAAACAAAGAAAGGTAAATTTCATAAAGATTGAAAATAGAATGCGAGTTTTATGTAAAAATGTATGTTTTCACTGCATTTTGAATGCATTTTTTAAAAAACAAATATTTTGTTTGTCACAAAGTTGCATGATGGTGGTAGGGCTATCAATTGTTAATCAAGACAAATGTAATTGCCAGATTGTGTGCTTTCAAAAACTATATAGCTTTACTTTTTAATCTGTTTTAATGCTATATTTTGCAGGTTGTCAATTTTTATGCATTTTTAATACAATTTTAATAAAAATTGCATTAAGGTGCCTATCTCTATAACTCTTTAATGTAATTTTGAAAGCGGAGCAAGTGTCTGCTTCCAGAAAATATATGGTATGTTGGGGTTTAGTATAATTATTTATGCTGTAATTTTGCTTTTTATTTGTAAATGTCAAAATTGTAAAAATTGCTCTGGCCAATAATGCAACAAAATTTCCAGAAACGCCTGGCAGGGTGGACTCAAATGGCCCTTGAGATTTTCTAAACCCCAAAATCCCTTTTCAATATAAATACTTGTAGGGTAAAAGGATTTTGCTTACCAGTTCCACCCGTCTCCGACATGCTTCCATCTCTCTCTGCATGAGTTCATTCATCTCAGCTTTCATTTCTTCCATACGGATCTGGTAATACTTTGCATTCTCCTTTTCTCGTGCTTCAGAGTCTGCCGCCTTCTCCAACTCCTCACCCATCTTTATTACGCTGTCTCTCAAACGTAGTATCAACATCTGAACCCAGAGAAAATGCAATATGGTAAGTATGTATAACTTAGTTTACAGTATTATCCCATTGTAAATGTGATACCTTCTATGCAGCAATGTTCACACTAATGTGTATGCACGCCAGAATTAGGAAAGTATGTATAGACAACTATGTATCTATCTATGTATTTCTATTTATAACTTGCTCTTGATCCAATATCAAATTTCAAGATGTTAGACATCTTCTAGATGTAGCCTAAAAGATACCAAACACTTCTTGTGAAACTGAAGCCACATTGCCATTTTCTCTTGATTGGCTATTGGTTATTCCTTGCTATTTCCACATGGGATTTACATTAAAGGTCTAGATTATTGATATATGAGCATGATAACTAACCACGTCCTTTTCAGGAATTGTATAAGGACTTGGACAAGTCCAAGCTGCTTAAAACATTATTTACCTCAAACCTTTTAATCTGAGCTCTCTGAAATTCCAGCTTGTTTTCCAAGTCACATATCACTGCCTCTTGCCGGCTCACTATTGACCTCTCCACCATGGATTGCTCCAAAAAGTCAACTCGGCTGTGGGCCACCTGCAGCTGTAAAAGCCCAAAATACATTAATAAGTTAACTGTATTATGTGGATAATGATGTTTCTAAATTATGGTGCCAATACACCCTAGATAGGTGTCCAAACACATGCACACCCAGCTCATCTGAGCATGCATTTGTTCTCAGTGAGACAGACTTTATAAAATATCATGGCTTATTAACTCAGCATGAGAATTTTTATATTTTTTCAGTTTTTCATTTTGGATTGATTACAGATTAGAGACATTAACATAAAAATTGACAAAACAGCAAAAGCATTAAAGGAGTATTCCCGTCTGGAACATTTATCCTGTGGATATGGCATAAAATTCTGACAGATGAAAGTCCAACCACCGAGACCTGCTTCTAGCTCATGAATGAGAGTTCACTAACCCTGCCCAGTGGAAGCAGTGAGAAAGAGTTCTGAGAATCCTCAAGTCAGTAGTAGCATCCTCTCATCTGATGAGAAAATCCATTTACAAGCATAAGTCAAAAAAGATAAATATAAGTTATTTATGTGATTGGATTAAAAGGTGTCTAATCTCATCCTATAGAAAACAAAATATACCCTAGGAGTCTAATAAGCTGAGAAACATAATAAAACATTCATCCTCACTAAAGATATTTGCTGGTAGCTATCTAAAGTACGTTATCCGCTTATAGGTAAAGATTATAAAGGTTAAATTACTATGTGGAATGCAATGCACTTAGTGGCATATACAATAATGATGTGTAATATGTGCACAGTCTAGACGAATCTATTATGGAGCAGACCTGGGTGTTACTTCATTCTTTGTGGCAACAATTCTCCATGAAATGGAGGCACAAACTGCCACACTTGTGCCAACTGTGCATCTGGCTGGTGCACCATTCCACTGTTCTTACTGCAATATGTTCTATATTGTCTTCTACATGCCCTATTGGCCTCAAAATCTGTAGACCAAATGGCTTCTCTTAAACCTCTTTGCTCTTTCTGGCCTCAATACTGAGGTTTTCGCCTTGCTTCTACTAGAGACAGTGTGACTGGCTCATGGGTAATCGATCCCTTACTATGAGGTGGTCTTAAATATTTCTCCTTCATTCTCTCCTTCTATGTGTCCCTGGTGTTATGGGTTACCTAAACAACATTACTACATATTAGCAGTGTTTCCTTTAAAGGGGTATTCCCACAAAGACAAGTTTCTTAAATGTACTCAGGATAACAAAATAATGCATTCTTTAATTCACTGTTATTGCTATTAATACAGCATTTTAAAGATATAATTCCAATCTGTCTCTATCAGTCCTAGTGTATACAATTCCAGTTGCCCCTAGACACGACCCCTTAACTTTTGACTTAGGGTCGGGGTAGCCATCTTGGATTTCTGTGTGACGCCATGCAGATGAGATTTCTCTCTCTCTGCCTCCTGCACTCTAGCCCCACCCCTAAATTCTAGACCCGCCCACCTGCAGTCCTGGAGGAGCTCATGGTGAGGAGAGAGAAGCTGCAAGCTACAGGCAGATAAGTTATCCAAAGTAAAGGGGAGGCAGGCACATATCTGCGAGAACAGAGATGTAGCAGGCTGACAGTGTGTAATAGGAATCTCATGCATCTCATCATCTCAGCTCTGATCTGTCTTATCTCTCTTTCTATGTGATAGAGACTAGTACAATGTGCAGAAGGTAAGTGAAGATGTATATAAAAATGTTAACAGCTATGTAATCAGGCAAATCTCCTCTTCTCAGCTGTTCTGATGCGTTTAAAAATGCATGCCTTACTACCATGTGTGAACATACCCTAAAGCATGTCCACCTACACTATAAAACAACTGCATAGGAATAAAAAAATGAACACATGGCAGCATCACAGTATGTGTCTCCAGAAGCCCACCTCTCTGAGAGTACACTCTCCCTAAAAAACAGTTTTTTTATATAATCAGCAATATTTTTTTGGGCCATTATACTCTATGGAAGCTGTCCCCTACCAGCAGACCACCCATTGCCTGTGTAAATAGGTCTGCTCAGAGGTTTCCCTGTGCTGTGTGTGCAAGATCTGATGCCATTTATTAGAACTAATGGGAAGTTTGAGCTCTGTCTTTATTTGTGCATTCAAAATTTCATACATACACATTTTGACTATATCCAGACTTTCAAATACAAACAGCTCTGCTACATCCCATTACTGGTAAGTAATTGGATGACATGAAGCATGTGATCAGTCATCCTGGCAGGTCCTGAAGTTGCATGAGGTTTTACGGATAAGGATTGTGAATGTGCTAGGGATCCGTATAGATCCATTGGATTCACATGGCAAACAACCCACACAAAGACTGTCAGAGAGATAAGGTACTGCTAGCTTCCAGCCTGTTAGCTGACAAATGGCTACAGATAGCTAATGGGGTTAAGGGTCCTGCGGCCACATTTGGTCGGATTTTCTGACTTTTCAGGGATCGTGCCGCCGGGACAGGGATTTAGAAGGGGATTGTGTCGCACGCGATCGGATTTTGGCTTTTATGCAACAGAAATCGGGGGGCGGGCCGTCGACGATCTGATGGATTTGGACTGAGCGCGGGATTTAACATTTAAATTGTGTCGCAGGACATACACTTACATGCACCAGGAAGAAGAAGGTGAACTCCGGCAGAACTGAGCGGGTAAGCGACACATGCAGGATAACAGGCGCACAATCTTAGTGAATCACACTATCGTCCATGACAACGCACAGTGGGGATTGCGTCAGGACCGGGCAAGTAAATGTTCCCCAATAAGTGTAAATTAGAGAATTGCTTAATTTAGCTTAGGTTTTAAACTTTACAGTTACGCTTTTAGTGAATTAACTTTTTAACTCACGTGGAAAAGCCCAAAGAAGAAGAACTGCAGTTAAACCATGAGCTATGGTCTATGGCTAGTCATACTTTAACACATTTCACAGTCAACTTATAACTTGTTTTTTTCAAATTCAAAAGTTGAATCCTTCATTAAAAGAGAACCCCTTACCAGCATTCTACTACTAAACTAACAACACCCTCTTTTAGGGAATAACGTTCCTTCTTTAAGCATAAGCAAATAAGATTTTTAAAAAGTCAGATTTTACCTAAAAATATTTATTTTTGGTCAGACCAATAGACTTACAGAAGAGTGTCACTTCAGAGGGCTATGTCAAGGGCTGTATAGAACCCAGAACCATTCTTCTGAAAGTATTGTGAAGATGAAAACTTTAACTTAAAAAAAGAACCAGAGATATAAGCATTTACAGACTTTGTTGAGAATTGGAATCTGCAACTCTCAATCCCAACTAATTGGCGCTAACTACTTGTATCTCCAGTAGAACAATGTAATAAAAGCTTAAATTCTCATATCTAAAATGACACCAGAGGCATGGTTCCAGACACTTTGGGGCCCAAGATATATCCTTCCCCTCCAGCCTCTCAGTGTGATTTATTTTCCTGTAAGATAACTGGCATTGTGTGATACTTCTCAGTTCCTATTCTCAGAGTCGGGCTGGTCCACTGGTGTAATTGCAATTGAAACAAGGGAAAGAGTCGACAGGATAAGGTCGGGCACAAAATGAAGGTGGACCACAACTTAAGGTAGATATGTAGGGGGCCTGTTGGGTGAGGGGCCCATAACACAAGGCCACAATATTAGGGGGAGCTGCAGGGGTTAACAATATGAGGGGGAGTGATGTGGTTCAATATATGTGTTAGCACACTGGATGAGTTGGAGAGAACAAAAAGAGGGGGAAATTAAAAGGGCCACAACATGAGGGGAAGCTCAAAATATGAGGGGGAGATAAGGGGGCCAAAATATGATGGTAGGTGAGAGGGCCATATTATGAATAGAGATGAGAGGGGCACAATATGAGAAGGCAACAATATGAGAGATAAGAGGGGCCACAATATAAAGGGGAAATGACAGACCAAAATATGAGGGGGAGATGGGTGGGGCCACAATATCAGTGGAGATGATTGGGGTCACTATATGAGGGGGGCCACAATATGGGACCAAAATATTTCTTAGTGATTTTCCCTTCTTCTTTAATTATGGAATGCTTCTAGGACATTGTTTTCCCCCAATTTTAGACCTTTATGGCATACTACATGTCCTAAAAGTCTTATAAGAAAGGCTGTGCTGAAGTTCCCCCGCAATTTTACCATAAAACCAAGGGAACATGAAATAAAAGAAGGATGAATTAAATTTCTTTTTTAACAGCCAATGTGTTATTCCAGTGACCAGTGATTAAAATTACAGGTTACATTGATTACATGGAAATGATTCCCGCAAGCAGCAGGAATCACAGGAGTGGCAGTAATGGAACAAAGACTCGCCGATTACAATTACTATGCCTTTATAGGTAGGTAAGCTTCCTATTGATATTCTTTATAAACCAAAAGACATAGTCTGACTATAAATTGCTGAGTGGTTATTCTAATTTTAGCACCTACGTATCCTAAGTAAAGTCTCTTGTTTTATATAAGTAACAGAATTGTAGTACACTGTAACAGAACTTTTCATTTTAAACAAGTAAAGGTTGGGGTAGAAACCATCAATGAGAATCCTAATCCCTTTGTAAGTACTTTTAATCAAATATTCCAGCCCTTCAAAAAAAAAATCTAATGGTCATGTCTGGGAATTTATTAACCTACTAATAATAATATGCTAAGCATCTCCTGCTGGGACACCAAACCTAAAGGAAATCTACCATCAATATCAAACATGATAAACCAGGTAAAACTTACTCACAGATCCTGGCACTGTGACTATGATAATATTCTTATATTTGTTATCCTTGGTCTCCTTCCTTCTAAAAATATTTTGTAAATATGCTAATGACCCAGAAAGGCTCTGGGGTTGTTATACAAGCACCTTTGTCCTGTAGCTTTACAGGTTGTTACACTGTTTCACGTTGCCATTTGCTCCCTCAGCACCTCCCCCTCCAACTGTGTTATGAAAATTCCTGTTCTCCCATGAGATTACAGCAGGCAGAGTGCAGGGGGAAGTCCTGAGGGAGCAGAGGAAGATTATCACAGTCACGGTGCCTGGATCTATGAATAAGTGTCCCTGGTTTATCATGCTCGATTTTGATGGTAGATTCACATTATGCCCCACCCACACATAGTTGAAAGTGAAAATGACGCAGTGTAACTGCGATAGAAGGTTTTAGTAGATCACAAAAACTAAGCAGAATTTTTCACCTTTGTCATTTGATCTCATTGTGACTAGAAATGGCACGTCTTTCTGTTCTTTGAAAATCTTACTGTTTGCTTAGAACCTCACTTCTTGTTTCCAACTACCATCCTATGTAGATTGTGGGACCTCATATTCAGAGCACTCTTTCTACTTGTTCCAGTCCAGTCTTTTATATTATTTTGTCTTATTTGTATCAGTCTTGTATTTAAGAACATTTTCCAATATTTAGCATAAATAGTTCCAAACTCCATAGAAAAAAACTCTCACCTTCTCTTGAAGACTCTGCTTCTCTCTTTGTGTATCTTCTAGCTTAGTCTGTAGCTCCCGAATATGTGTAATATCTGTTGCAGACTTGTAGAAAAAAAATAATAATGGAGATTAAAAATACAATACAATCTATGTATTTTAGAACAGTACTATTAAACACATAAAAACCATTATCATAGGGACTTTTACATGTTCTGCTTGATGCATGCTTTGGACTGGGAGGTGACAACCTTACACTAGTATTCAAAGATTTGCTACGGAACAATACTTACAAATGTTTTCTTAACACAGATATTTCTATCATTAACGTAGCTCAAACAAGTTAAAGGCTCACATGAAGAAAAAAATCATGCTAGCGGTGCCCTATAACCCACTCACTGACATACAGTATATGTGTGAAGTAGTAGTACAGAGTAGTGTGAAGTCAGGAGCAGGCAAGAAAAGCTGGTTCTCTTCCTAAATGGGCAGTGCAGAGTAAAACCAGGCATTATAGTGGTGTGGTGCTCTCAAGTTGTCCCAATTGTACACATGGTCTGATTCACATGCTTCAAAAATATTGATACTTTACTTCACAATAAGGTACCATTGGCATTATTACATAGAGCCCTATGTAGTAATGTATTGAATGTGGAGGTCAGATTCTTGCTGATATATTCCCTTTCATGCCACTAAAACATTATGATACATCATCACACTGACAGATGACCACCAACAAAATCATTAAAGGGTTTGTCTCGAATAATTATATTATCCTCTCTCTAACTGCTAAGACCCCCATCGATTACTGGAATGGGATACCCAGCTTTTCAGAAAACAGGGATCCTTTTCTGACTGATGGATTGAGCAGCACCCTGTCACTTTATACACTGTCTATGGGAGCAGTCAGAGAAAGCCAAGCACAATGTCCATTATTCGCATACAAATGAATGACGCATATGGGCACATGCATGTCCTGCTGCTCCACCCATCAGTGAAAACGCATTCCCCATTCTCGGAACTGCTGAAGTTCCCATTCTCACAATTAGTGGGGGTTCTAGCAATGGGATCCTCACCCGTCAGCTAGTTATCGATTATCTTGTGGATAACTAGAATACTTGGGACAACCCCTTTAACGTCAGATTGTTATTTTGCACCTACATTTGGCTTTTTTGGGACAAATTTTACATCCTGAAAAACCAATAAAAAGCCTAAAAAGATGAAGGCAAACATACAATTTGAAATCATGGACTACACAGACAGATAATCAGATAGATTTAGGATATATGCTTCAGCTTACAAAGCATGGGGACAAAGATGCCTCTCCTAATGTCACAGTGTTCATTTCTGAACCTTATGAGGTGAGTAATACAGAAACATGCCCTTGAATATGTTGCACTTTCTATTCCTTTTCAGACAAAATGAGATTTAGTATGTGCGTCTCCTCTCCATTGACAAGATGCTGTGGAAACCTTTGTTGCAGCTTTTCGGTTCCTACCTGTGCAATGAGCGCTTTGTGTTTCTTCATAAGCTCATTCAGGTCTTCCTGATCTTCATCGATCCTTTTCAGAAGCTCAGCTTTTTCATGCTGAAGCTGGAACAATTGTTCATCAACCTTAAGATGGGAAAAATGCAGTGTTGAGTAAGAAAGTTATGCTTTCCTGCAATGACTTCTTCTGAGATCAATGAATAAATGGTCCATGCTGGGAAATATCTGGAAATCCTTATTTATCATGCGCTTGTCAAGTCCCCTCCAAACTAAACTGATGTCACACCCCAAAAATGATACAATAAGAATAAAGGAGATATCTCTCTATTACGTCTTCACATTAAACATGTCATCTCTAGATTTCATCTTAATTCAAGACCATAAGGTGAACTTTTCCTACTGTATATAGGAATTATACTGAAACGTATATCATATACAGTACTACTATTATGCTATGATAAAAACCTACAGAATGCCAAATGACATCCAATATTTAATCATTCCACTGTGACCCTGATCAATGTAAATTAGCAACCCCCCCACACACCACTTTCTCCAAAATTGGGCACGATGGGGCGAGAAGAGAGGTGGGCACGGGGTTCGATGTAAAGGTCACCTCCACATTAATTAAGAGGCTGAAGTCTCTTGGTAATTTCGCCAGTGGGGTGAAATTTAAGACTGGTGCTTAATACACCAGTCTGAATGAATTCCCCTAATACGGGGTTATTTATCATTAGGCAGGCTCCTTGAGATTGTTCTTTGACTACCTTTGAAGGTCCGCTGGCCATCAGATTCACTAAAATGCCTTTGGCCCTTTAATAAATCCTTCCACAGGAGTCGGAATTATTTTTAAACAATTGCATAATAATCGCTACATATGGTATATACTCATGTATAAGCCGAACCGAGTATAAGCCTGAGTACCTAATTATACCACCAAGAACTGGGAATAACTAGTGACTCAAGTATAAGCCAAGGGCAGGAAATGTATTGGTCACAGACTCCCAGTATATAGCCAGCAAGCCCCCTGTAGCCTGTAGCCTGCCAGCCCCTGTAGTGTATAGCCTGCCAGCTCCCTGTAGTATATAGCCTGCCAGCCCCTTGTAGTATATAGCCAGCCAGCCCTCTGTATTATATAGCCAGCTAGCCCCCTGTAGTATATAGCCAGCCTCCTGTAGTATATAGCCTGCCAGCCCCCTTTAGTATATAGCCTGCCAGCCCCTTAAAGTGTAAAGCCAGCCCCCCCTCCCTTTAATATATATTGCCTGCCGGCCCCCTGTAGGGTATAGCTTGCCGGTAAAAAAAATAAACTGACTACTTCACCATTCTTCACCAAGTAAAATAAAACTTGCAGGCATTAGTGGAGTGACCTTTGCGATTTTTGTGACTATTTTCAAAAAAATTGCAAGACATAAATCTGGCTATTATTCACTATTTGAGTCGTGGAAAAAGGCCAATGCAAGTTCCTGCCACTAAAAAACATTGCAAAAAACACATTTTTTTGCCACTTTTTTGCACCAAAAAGTCGAGAAAAGCCTGTGATATTATTCTCTATAATCTTTGTCCTTTGCAGTTGGGAATGATAAATTCCACCCTGCAGCAGCAGTGGCTGAGATTGTAGAGCTCCCTTTGTCGCTCTATTGTCAGGCTTGGCATTGTGATCATCAGCAGTTTCATAGTGACAGATACTATATTAAAAACAGAACCATTGTATCTAGTGATGAAAGGAAAGAATTTTCCAGGGATAAGGGATCTAGATTTAGCTCAATTATAATGAATATTATTGGACACTCTATTTAAAGCAGTGCAGACATTTTCTAATTTATCTAAAAAGATTAGTTGCTAAGAAAACATGCCAGTAGAGAAATGCTGGCACACAGCCCGTCATATAAACGCTATCTACAGCATTCTCTAAACAATAATTAAAACAATAAATAACATTACATAAAGAAATAAAGTGGTAATGTGATCTAAAGGTCGGAACATTCATTTATTGGAGAAGCCGGAATCATTTCATACAGAAGCAGCTGATAAAAATGTAAATTACCATATTCTTATTCCTGGTAATATTATCTAGTTCCATGTGTAGACTTTCCACCTCTAAGCTCAGTGATCTCTGAGACTTGAGGGACTCGGCATACCTGGCCTCGCACTCTTCAAGCTGAAACAGAGAGAGATAATTTAACGCTGCAGTAGAAGAAGTCAATACATATCATTGGCACAAGCAATTTTATAAATCGCAGAATTCAAAATGAAATGAACATTGTATTACCCTCATGAAAAAGAAATAATATATTGGGACGGATTTAATAATTCTGGCTGATGCTGGATGACATATTTGGTACAATACATCTAGATTTAGACCACCAAGTAGTTGAATGTTAGCATACAGTAAGAAAGCATTTGATACATTTTGATGCAGAATATGATGCATCTGAATAGACCCCACTTTTGTGGCAAGCCACATCCATTTCCCACAATGGCGTGGTTGTGGCACCAACTCATCCCTCCATTGTGCTCCATATTCAGGGTGAAAGATATAAGGCACACTACCAAACCATGGCTGGAAACTGGTAAAAAGTTACATAAATTAAGATTTGCTTATGTTAGGATGAGTAGAGGAAGACATTTGCATTTCATTTTATACTAGTACAATTCTGCCACATGACTGACAGTATACACTGAAACATGTAAAAGCTAAAAACTCCATGTGTGGGTGTGGCTGCATTGTGATTGACAACTCTGCTATCCACTTCTACAAGAGAACATCACTGCACATGGAATAAAGTACAGTAAATCCTATTTTCATGGTGTCATTTTCATCTATCACTTCTTTTGTTTCACAGCGGAATACAGGCAGTATCCGACTTAAGAACACCTGACTTACAGACGACTCACAGTTATAGACGGACATCTATGCCCACTGTGACCTCTGGTGAAGCTCTCTGGGTGCCGGTGATGTACTGAAAGTTATTAAAGTTGATCCTTGTTTCCTTGGCAATCCAAAATTTAGAAAATCCAGATTTCACAGGTAGAGGAATTATACTTAATTAGAAATACAGTAATTACAAAATATACCTATCTTGGTTGTAGCCCGGAGACGGCCTGTATATTGTTATTGTACAACATCAAAGAGCCAGTATATATACAACAGTATACATAAAACACTTAATCGAGATGAGTAAGAAGGCAAAGTGAAACCATATAGAGAAAGAGTAAGTCACTGCATTGTCATGGGTGTACGTTATATAGTTGTGTTATATTTATCCTGACTACTGTACATTTACAACCCATGATACCTTAGAAGATCACACTAGTGCTATTCAACCAGAGCACTATCTGCATCTAGATGTTATTCAGATTTGAATACTGTACTTGTCTTCTACAATCCATAACATACTGATAAATGGACTTCCAATGTAGGAATCTAACATAAATATACAGTATATATAAAACACGTCCCTATCTATTCAATAGCTGTCAATCAATGGACATGAAAGTCTTCTAAATGAGGGTAAGGGAAGGGGAAGCCACTATTAGACACAGCTGCTGGCAGTTTATCTGCAGAGAACAAAAGATCAGTCGTGTCAAATTCGGCATGTCTAGAGGAGGAACGGACATTCATATGTATAGCACTAAGAGCAGTGAGTTTGTTGACATTCACTTATTGTGTGTGGTCAAAATTATATATATATACAGTATATACATACAATAAAAATGTTGATCACAGGCCAAGGCCACATTCACACGGCTGTGTGCTCACTCAGACTGGATCCCTGGCGTAACACACCGCGAGGTGGAGAAGGAAGAGGGAGTGAGTGTCAAAGTGGCCAAAGTTTAAAGTTCGGCACAATATAGGACATGTTCTATATTTTGAGGTGCGGTCACCCAGCTTGGTCACAGTACGGTGAAACACTATGGGGCACATTTACTTAGAAAAGTGCAGTCTGTACTATGTGCAGTTTGCCTGGGTAGTGTGCACCCCGCCAGATTCTGGATTTCTGGTGCGCATTCTGCATGAATCTGGTGACCCCTGCACTGCCCTGACAGAGTGCTCCACTTTATTTGGTGCACCTTTTAACATATGGCATGCAATACATTTCTGTCAAACTTTGCATGTTAAATATGGCACACGATCTGACTGAGCACCGGAACGCCCCCTTATGAGGAGAAATTTGGCGTGAAGCACAGTGCAGCCGCACCACAAAACAGTTGCGTGTGACACAAATGTGGCATGGCTGCACTGTGCTTCACGCGACCTAATTTCTCCTCATAAGGGGACATTCCAGTGCTCAGTCGGAGACTTTTTAAACATATGTGCGAGTCTGACGGAAAACTTGCGCACGGCCCTTAGTAAAAGTGGCAAGGTGCCATAGACTTCTATTGTGGCAGTGATCTGGCTGAAATTTGTGCGGCCAGATCATGTCCACAGTTACGGACATGTGAATGGGGGGCTAAGACAACCTTGCACACAAATGCTTCAATCACAGACAGCAAACAATTGACCTATGGTCTGTTGTTTATGGCCTGTGTTTCATCAGCGTGTGAGGTCTGCTTATTTGCAAATAACAGAAGGATAAGACTGCCTAAGCCACAAACACGGCCAGGAATAGAAAGTTTGTTGCTTTGGAAGTGAGTTGATATATGGGGCCTTTGTGTGTATGACCCCATAGAAATACATGGGGACAAATGCTAGCGATTGAAACAATGGATAACAAAAGTTCAAAAATAGCTAAAGGTGGGTTCAAAGGTGAGCACCAAACCTACTGAATGGAATGGGATTTTGAAAAATGATTAATGTTTAGAAAATAAATAAATGAGGATTAACCTTGCACTAAGTTTGTATAACTTATGTGAAAAGGTGAATCCAGACATCTATCTCATCTATTCAGAAGCATGGCACCTAACAAGGGGGCTGCCTTGGGGCCTCTAGGTTTAGAGAAAACAAGACTTCTACACCAAAATAAAAGGAGGTTCTTACTTCTAAAATTTAGAATAATAGGGAAGGGACGTATGTCTTTTGTATCATTTATGCGTATGCTACAAACTATGTTACTATGCATAAGTCTATCAATATTTTTCTTCTTGTATTATTTGTCAGATTTGTTTTGGAATAAAGTTAATGGTGACAAGAAACCATTGTTCTTTTACACCCCGAATGAAGCACCCAGTAGTAAATCCATAAACATATTTATGGCATATGACTTGTTGTTTGAACATATTTTCTTTAACATCTTTGCAGATATTATTTTACATTCGCAAAGCTGTACAAGCTCATCTGCTGCAGTGTGAGAAGGCTTATTGCACGCTGACTTCCATTGAGACCTGTAGGTAAACGCTTGTTTGTCCAGCAATAAGAAGTTAAAAATAGCTACAAATAACAACCTTTCTCCCGATACTACCACTAAAAAGGCTTAGATGTCCAATCTTGTACAAATATGAGAGCTTACAGAGCTCGGCAATTTAGCCTGTGACTCAGCTCAACAAAATACCTGCCCTATGCTCGCACCTGCCTGCATGTCTGTCAAAGGCATTCGTGTATAGCGGCAGCAGCACATGATGGAATTATTTCTATGTGACTCGCACAAGGAGAGCAACCTCAGAAATGAAACTCTATTTTACACACGTTCACAGACTTCATGAATTATTTTTACGAACAGATGGACAGTTTGAGCAAATGCTAATTCCCTTCTGTTTCTCAGCTCTAGAAATGTATGAGAAAGTCTGAAGGTTAGAACGGTATTTCATTTCTAAGTCTCATGATGAATGGTATGCACTTTCTACTTACTTTTCTCAGCTCACTTTAAATAACAAGTAGAAAGTCTGTGTGCACAGCAATGAAAGTTTTTCTTAGAAGATGAAGAACTGAAAAACCTATTAGTCCAAGGTAAAGGTCCGTGGGTACATAGTGTACCGATTCTGAGTAGGCCCCATAGTTTCGGTTTGGTTGTGACAAAAGTAAGATTTGTTCATAAAATGCTAAATATTCTGTGGCAATACACAGTTAAGAGGACACAAGTAAAAGCAGGAATTATAAGGTAAGAAAGTAAAGTTAGATTCCCCCTTATAAGAAATGAATGAAAACTGGAGGTTAAAGTTCTTGTCATTTAAAATGGTCCAGTCCTCCAACAGGTTAGTAGAGATAATCTGGTTGCCTAGCCAGTATCTGTGTAGCTGTGAAGGGTACAAGGATTGTTGAAGACACAGTTTCTGAGGACTAATGTAGAAGGTAGGCTGGTATATGAAAAGTAGGGTTAATGAGTGGAGTTAGGTTTTTTAGGGTACATTTAGAGATATAGATATGAGAATGAATCTAAAATAATGGCAATTTTTCCAATAAGAGGCACTTCTTGTTGAAAATAATGTCCAAAAAAATTCTGCCACCTTAAAAGTGTAGGTTCACAACACCACGTTTTAGGGGGATCACTCAGACCCCCTAAGCTTAACCTCTAGCTATGTCTCTGCATCAACTCAATTGAAAACTAGTTGATTTTAATATTTTTTAAGGAAAATTTCTAATAATAATAATAATAATCTTAATTTATATAGCGCCATCAAATTCCGTAGCGTTTTACAAATCATAGGGAACATATACAAATTTAATAATAGGTTACAGAGTACAAACAGTCATATGGAACAATAGGAGTGAGTCAAATATAAATGTAATAAGATTCTCCCTATGCGAGGACTGTTATCTTTTTATAGAGAAATGCCTAAAATATGCACAATGTGCAACAGTAAAGCTCTTGAGAAATTTCCATTACTTGCATCATTTGTGCTAAAATCACTGAAAAGTAAAAATGATAAGCACACAATCTTATTTTCTCCCCAGAAACATTTCCAAAATAAACTTGTATAGATATGGGCTGTTATAGCATACAACATCTTACAGAATTAGATAAGCAAATGACTGCTTCTGTAGAGGATTTCTATTCAGTCTTATCTGTCAATTCTAATCCCACAAATAAGCTGTAACAAAAGTATCTGATGTCTTTAAGAACAAAGATAATGCAGTCACTGTCTACTGGAGACTCAACCATTTGGACACGACATTCATGGATAAAATACATTGTATTATAATCTCCAGGAGGTCTGATAAAAACAGCCTGAGAAAAAAAATGGATTTGTCTATAGAGAAAAGCAGGAAGATGAAATGAAAATTTTACCAATGTTTTAATGCAAGCGTCACAATGAATAGCTATTCTTTCATTGTAATTACTAACTTTTTAAAAGCTGGTTCTTAAGATAACTTATTAAACACTGTTATATGGGGAATTCAATACGTCTCCAGCAACAATGAGGCAGCTAATGTAAGCGTTCAAGGTATATATATATATATATACACATATTTATATAAAAAAAAATTCTGTAGCTGCGCAGTATCTCTGACCCCTGTTAATGGGGTGCAAGAAGACTAGGTAGGAGACTTATAAAGATATCCAATAGATGAAAAGTGAAGCAGCACTCCAAATTAGATTGACTGGCCTGTCCTGGAATAAGCTTCAATGTATAAAAATTTGCAAAGGCTGGGAATACAGACGAAATGTTGCTGTCGGTAGAATAAACACTTAAGATTGTTTTTTCACTATAATGAAGTGCTGCCTGTTTTCAATTTTTGAATATCTGTTGAACTCTGGCTGGTGAGAGTGGAGGATAGCACCCATCACATTTTTCTCAATAGGACTGTGGTGCTATTTTTACTATTTTATATAAAACATATAAAATATGTTTTATATATAAATGTATATATATATACATTTATATATATGCATAGAAATATATGGTCTTTGAAACATGAAACATCTGACATGAACAATAGAAACCTATAGGGTATAAATTTCTAAATGGATTCAATACCATGGTTAATTTATCATGTCTTGAAGACTAATTTTCTGCAATGTTCTATAAAAAGTAGGCAAAGCAGGGAAGAGATCATGGTGGGCCCCGGCTTAGATGTCTTGGCTTGATAGAACTAACTGGTCACAGTTATGGTGCAGGTAACCTCACCTGATGCACCAGAGCTTTCTAGAATTCTTGCCCATCTCACATCAGGGAGAGAAATTATTAAAACCTGTGTACAAAATGTTGGTGATAATAAAACAGCCCCCTACTCTTGTAGATCTGATGATCCACTGAAGGATAGAATGATTACTCTTCATCCCTCTGCCTCTAAATTTGATTGGATTGGTTGACCATTATGCACATAGAGTCTCCCAAAAGCAGAGAATATAAAGATCAGGCACTTAGCTATGAAATGCCAAGTACAGGCCAGATAAAGCACTGCCAGGCATGACTGTAGTCAACCACTACCTGCCCTACTCCCACCTGACACACCCAAATGGTGTGCGGGGTCGGAAAAGCTTAGAACAGGTGGAGAAGACATAGTAAATCTCTGCAATAATGTATATTTCTCTACCACTTGCTTCAGTATTATTCTCATTGGCCTACGCATTTAGAAATAGAAACATATGCAATAGAAGCACACTATAGAATACAATACATGAAGTACTTAAAATAGTTTCCATCCCTTCTAAGAAATCAGCAGTAAACATTCGAACTTAAAGTAGAGTTATAGAAATGTACCAGGCTCCATATTGAATACAATTCTGGACATACTTAAGAGCTTATTGATGACAGTTTATTTTGAAGCCCTATGGAAATAATAGCTATCAAGCTAATTGGGTGGTGCGACTAGCTGCCTAGAAAGCAGAGAATCTTAAACTTTGAGAATAGAGAATTTTTTCAGAATTTTCCAACTAAAACTAAATATAATGGGGCTTATTTACTAAGGGTCGTGCAACTCACTTTCATCAGAGTTTGCACGGCTTTGACAAGTATTTAACAGGTGTCTGCGCTGGGATTGTGTCGCACGTGATCAGATTCTGTCGCAGCTGCGCTGGCTTCCATGCAACACAAATTGGGGGGCTGGATGTCGGATGATTCCACAGATTCAAATTGTGTTGCAGGATAATGCACTAACATGCACGAGGAAGAAGAAGGTGAACTCCGGCGGACCTGGGTGGGGAAGTGACATATGCACGATATTGGGTGCACGATCTTAGTGAATCACAGCAGAGAGCATGATCATAATGGACTTTCGGTGAACTCCAAGGATCGGTTAAGTAAATGTGCCTCCATTTTGTCAAAAGAAAACATTTTTAAAAGCACTTGGATATGTCAAAGCGTTCCAAAGTTATAAGCAATTATCATGACACATGTCAGAACCTAAAAATAGGGCGTGGTCAGGAAGGAGAAAACTGGCTTTGGTGACAAGGGTGGTACACCTTTAGTTTTGTGTTGGATAGTAGTTCTGTAGGATACTGAATTTTGAAATAAATCTTCACAGAAACTATGAGCTATTTATTATAAAAAACCTCAAATAATGTACATATATAAGATATTAGTTGTTGGAAGCTAAACTATTATGACATTTAATATGTTTATTTAAGCAACACTTATTATTGGATTTAGTGAACATTAAGACAATGTATTGAACTTTCAGTAAAAATTGCTAGAAGTACAAAAGAAATATAATGTATTGGCGATATGTTGCTTCAAATAAGAATTGCTTGAATGTGAATATCACTTTGTCATTGTTTCACCTAAAAGTTGGTTGCTATTTGTTTTCTAAACACATGGCTATTGTTAAAGTTGATGGGGAAAGTGCTTCATGCTCAATTACATCTATATAAATATGTCACGAGTCTTGATGAAGTCAGCTGTTAAGAGCCCTAATGAAACTTGCAGTTATTTATTAGCATCAATTTATGCCAGAAGAAACATAAAATGTGACAATGATCTCATTCCGGTGCGGGGAAGGATGTTGATTCTAATTTTGTTTGGTACATAAAAGAATAATTATCTATCCATATACTTCAGTTGTCTCAGGTTGACAGACTTTGTTTTCAATAAAGTCCTCAAAATATTCTATTAAGAAAACAGAGCATCTCACATTCTGTAAGACATATCTTGTATTAGCATCATATAGAAAGCCCACTGTGACCCATTTCACCTATAAAGTACAGAGTGCTGAAGTAGTATACACTGAGATCGGAATACTGGACTATATTCACTGTCTATGTAAGTGCATGGCAATTTCCAACACTCCCAATATTGTTAAAAGAAGCAGCAGGTGTCCACACTAACTGGACCTCAGTTCTCCAGATTTCTGTGAGTCCATTCTCATGATTGATGGGGGTCGGACCCTCACTAATCAGGTTGTTATACTCTATCTCGTGGATAATGAATCATTTGTATGACTCCTTTACAGGTAGTGTTTCTAAGGAGTTCTCAAAACTTCTAAATAACTCATTTGAGTTTTCTGTGGAATGTGCTTTGAGTGTAGCAGAGGTGTCTTCCCCAATCTTTTCAATTCTACTATCCTTTCTGGCTGTTCATCCGTTCTTGTACCTCTGAATTCTGTTACTCCTCACAGCACACATACTTACACGGCTGAGGCTTTTTTTTAGCAAAGAAATGCTGACATTTTTATCTTTTTTATGTGACCGTTTTTCACTGATCCTTATAAACTGTAGCCCCTAAATGATCAGCAAATGCATGATCTACTTTTTAATGGGACACACAGACAGTACGTTAAAAAAGCCATGTTCCATTAAAATGTATTGCAAACAGTCTAGCAGTGTGCTGTCCATTAAAAAAAATTCAGCATGTGATTGGGAGCACCTCTTTTATAAGCACTAGAAATATTATGTATATACATAAAAGCAAGTTGTACCTCATACAGACTGGAGGCCTACTGTGTGCATGAGTTTGAGTTTATGTTGTGTGCAGCTGTGGCTACAGTTGAACCACTCAGTTGGTGAGGGCAGCATCCATTATTCCCTTTATATTCTGCCTACTTCCATAAGAGGTTGCTGATTATATAGTCTGTTCACTTTGTCTTTATCTAGTGCTAAAAAATTGTGTACGGGACCCCAGCTACGTTTATTCAACCATTCTCTCGCTATATCATTATGTTCCTCGCCACAATATTGGATTTGACCCAGTACTGTCTGACTTTGCTTGCTCATCTATTACGTGTTGTTTTTCCCTTTGTATTGTGTCTCTCCCAGTGTAACCCTTGGTCTATCTCCGACTTCTTGTTGTCTTCTCTACCATCCTTCAACTGCAAATTAACTATGTTCCTCCTCTCATCTTCTCAGGATCAGTTAGTAGGGTCCTGATATTGGGTTGCACCCTTACCAAGGCAGTTTATATGCCTGTAGGCATTGCCCAAGCCCCTCAGGGATGTTGTAGGGTTAGTTTACCACCACTTGCCTAGTCTGACAGCTTTCACCAAGTCTGGTTCGGGTTACACTGTTTGCTGGACAGGCTTGTGACATATGGATTGTCATTTGTAATTACACTATGTAATAACACCATGTATTAAAGAAGTCATACAGCATGAAATTCGGTGGCAGCTGTACGTGATTTTTTTCCCTACACTAGCAATAAAAAAAAACACAGTTGTACAATGTACAACCTTTAGGCTTTAGCATTAGGCTGTATGCATTTTCACTGTCATCCATCAGAATTATGAATGCAACTCCTGGTGTAAGATAATGTGAATAATTAAAACTATACAAATCATTAGTTTTTTTTACTAATCATTTTCACCAACAAAAACACATTCCCTGTGCTTTTTTATTCTGCTGTTTGGTTTATTTATGTTACTGTATGTTATAGTCCTTAGTCAATTTACCACAATCATAATGTAGTATATTATTATTTTTTTTAATTGGGAATCTTATATGAGCATTTGTCAAATTGTGACAAATTGCTCAATTAGAAGATACTGAATTAGAAAGGGAGTTTGAATGGGCATCATCAGTCTTCAGAGCTGTATAATCTTTCAGAACTTGTTCTTCAGTTTTATTATGTGATGATATAAAGGAAGACCTAGTGAATAACACTGCATAATTCACAGAAACAAATACAAAAGGCCATGGTTACAGAAAAAAAAATCAATAATTTTACTAATGGAAAGTATGAAAACAGCTAAGATGAAGCAACAACAACAAATAAGTACCAGATAAATAATTTCACATATTCCCCCATGCCCTAATGGCAAGGGGCCCACTGGGCGAATCACAGTGTGATTCAATGACCGGCAAGACCTGGCGTAGAACTGCTATGCAACACCTAACTTGATAAGAAAGAAATTCACTTCTTGTCTTACTGTTTGAGTAAGTTGTCCTTAATTTTAATTTAAAAAATGTTAGGGACTTGGCAACTTCTCTTTACCTGCATAAGGTCATGTACCTTCAGAGAACCAGCTCGGAAGACACAATCTGATCGCATGCGCCAAAAACCCGGGGCAATACAGTGCAAAACGGTAAAATTCGGAAAACCCGGCGGAAAACCGCGATTCAGACCCTTAGTAAATGTGCCCCATTGTATATCAGAGTGTGCCAGTTTTATGAACATGTCATTAAAATTTAACATCACTTCATATATGACTGCAGGATTGATATGGACTGGAATTAAAAAGCTATAGGCAATACATATAGTGGTAAAACATGTCAGCACATGCACATTCAAATTCCACATAGCCTACATATAAGGACCTAGGGTGCATGTGTGAAAATCCACTAAAATATTAGAATTTGTTAGAAGACCAATTACTTAACCACCTTTGTACTGTCCTTTGTACTGCCCTTTCTTTTTAAAGCAGCTGAGTAGTTCAATGCAATGGAACATAATCAGTAACAAGAATGGGTAACTCCTTACGAGAACTAGGGTGCACATTATTTGTAAAATGTCTATTTTCTTACAGCAGCTCCATTGTCATAGGCAGTAATGGTCTGGAAAAGATTCATTGAGGTCTAGGGAGAGTTTTCCAGACAGGTGTAGATAAGCTGTTACATAATCCACTGTCAGTAGTGGATATAATAATGGTATCATATGATTAACACATAAGTTTGGTTTAAAAAATAAGTCATTTTGATGACGTTTTCATACTATGGTGTATAGATGTAGCGGTTTGGTTCTATGCATCTTTATCATTTGACAACTAGCATAGACCTAAAATGGAGCATATTTTAAGATGCATCGTAGATTTGTCTAAACAGATGTGAGCAATGCTTTGTTTGTGCATAATATATGCCCGTCCTTCTGAAAGTATCTCTATCCCTATGCTTGTAGCACTTGTCTAGTCTATATATCATCTATATAAAACATGACATTTTAGTCTGTCTTTTTTAATATTCTACAACTTATTAACGTTTATGTATATTTTATGACCTGCATTTACCTAGACATTTTAATAAAATCAATCTAAAAAGGCTAATAAAATTCACAGTCGCTTAAAGTTAATTGCTGGCTGAGGAAACATCAAAAGAATTATAATGTTGGTTGATACAGGAAGAACTGCTTTTCATGACCTGCATTTGACTTTTCTTCTAGATTAAAAACTTACTACATTTTATGAGGCAAATAATTTAAATCGACTAGAAATAAATACGGATCTAGCAGAGTTGAGTTTTAGCACATGGCACAACTTTTTGGAAATTGACGTCAGGTAAAGCATGCAAATGATCAGACAGTAAAGCTGTCGTAGCCCTGTCCTCCATACTGAACAGTGATATGGATGTGTTCATAATCCGTTGTAGAAATGTAAGTACAGACTCATCCAAATGGACAAGTTTTCAGCATGGATCAGGTATCAAAGAGGAGCAATTAGATTTCAGCTCCCTCCCTTTGCTATTAATAAAATGTACAGCTCACAACTTATGCACTTATGCTGTATGCAGCTTCATTTATTATCCACAATTAGAGTAGGACTGAACTGAATCATGGGAATTCCGAAAAAAAAAAATTCAGGACGCCATAAACAGCCTTAGCGCTGAATTTCTGTGTCATACTGAATCAGTTGATAAACTAGGTTTACAATTCTAAGTTTGGTATGTACAAGTAATTGTGTATAAAAAAAGATTTGACTTGGTAAATAAGTTTCTATTACTGTCCTCTATTCTGTAGAGCATCTAAAATATATATATTAAATATATATATTTTTTTATACATGAAAACTCCAATACAGTGATCTAAAGGAACTAATGATATTTGTAATCTAACATCATTAACATGTAAAAGAGTATTTTCAATGATACCCTGTTTCCCTGAAAATAAGACACGCCGTGTAAATAAGACCTAGAGCAATAATAATAATTCTTTATTTACGTATATACTCGAGTATAAGCCGACCCGAGTATAAGCCGAGACCCCTCATTTTACCACCAAAAACTGGGAAAACCTATTGACTCGAGTATAAGCCGAGGGTGTAGCATACAGCTAGCCAGCCCCCATGTAGTATACAGCCAGCCCCCATGTCGTATACAGCCAGCCCCCATGTTGTATACAGCCAGCCCCCATGAGGTATACAGCGAGCCCCCAAGAGGTATACAGCCAGCCCCCATAAAGTATACAGCCTGCCCCTATAAGGTATGCAGCCTGCCCCCATAAAGTATACAGCCTGCCCCCATAATGTATACAGCCTGCCCCTGCCAAGCGTCTAAAAATAAAAAATGTAATACTCACCCTCCGGTGTCTGGATCGTTGGCGCGGGTCCCGATCTTCAACGCGAGGCTCCAGATCTTCGGCGCGGTACCAGGCGGCGGCTCCTCTTTTTTCTGTAGCTGGCAGATCACGTCCATGCGATGGACGCGATCTGCCGGCTACAGAAGAAAGAAGAGAGCCGCCACCGCCTGGTACGCGCCGAGGATCGGGAGCCTCACTCTGGAGATCGGGACCCGCGCCAACGATCAGCACACCGGAGGGTGAGTATTAAGTTTTTTATTTTTCACTTGTATAAGCCAAGGTGAGGTTTTTCAGCAAATTTTTTGTGCTGAAAAACTCAGCTTATACACAAGTATATACGGTATATAGCGCCTACAGATAACGCTGCACAAAGCATGGCGAATTGGTCCCTGTCCCCAGGGGCTCAAATTACATTAAAACATAAACGTTAAGATCGTTTGGAACGTGTGGGAGGAAACCGGAGTACCCGGAGGAAACCCACACAAACATGGAGAGAACATACAAACTCTTTGCAGATTTTGACCTGGGATTTGAACCCAGGACCCCAACAATGCAAAGCAGATGTGCTACTCACTCAGCCACCGTGCTGCCCAATTATTTTAAAGCACAGAAATATAAGGCCTTCCCTGAAAATAAGATTTAGTGGCAGCCATTGCTACTGCTCCCGCCACACCATACATTAGTATTAGTAGATCTTAAGAGGTTGTGACATGGGGCAAGAATTCATAGGATAAAATCACTGACTGTTTCGCGGCATATGCTACGAGCAGCTACCTGGAAAGTGCTAAACATGAGAGACTGGGCCCAATAATTCTAATAGAAATGGAGTCTCAAGAAATTTACCATGAGTTTGGAGAGTTATAAGAATGTTAAGAAAAGTTAGGACCTGATGGTCTTTACATAAAAAATGTTTTGTTTAGAAATAATGGTGTTGGTAAATGTACTATAGATTGTTGTACATCGAAATAAAGTCACAAGACGTTCTTGATGGAAATCAGAGGGTTATGCTGATGTATGGGATGACATAACTACAGTATATTAATGGATGTTAATTTTTTGTTCAACAATAAACGTGAATTCTTGTTCATGAAAACAAGACCTAGTGCCTAGTACCTTTAGAAGAAAAAAAAAAGTCTAGGACTTCACAAAAATGCATTGTCTGACTCTAATGCACTGTACTGCGATTCACTAAGATTGTGCCCCCGATATCATGAATGTGTCGCAGGTCTGACACTTTTTAGTGGTGCATGTAAGCGACACAATTTGAAAGTTAATCCTGCACAATCCCCGTAACACAATTGCAGTGCTCCCACTACTTAAATACCTGTGCAAGCCATTTTAGATAGGGCACAGTCTGAAAAAAGGGTCTTGCAAAGCCTTAGCAAATGTGCCCCACTTTCTTATTTTTAGGGAAACACAGTACATTTTCAACCACTGGCACCATGGCAGCATATGTTCCCCTTAGATCACACCCACCCTGTCTAACGCTGCATCCTTCAGGGTTGAACTCTTCGCTTCTGTCACTTTATACACATGGGTGTAATTGCAGGAGAAGCAGCCATAGCAGCTGTTATGGGGTCCTGCAGCATCTGTGGGCCCAGGCATCTGAGGTATTGGGTATGTATATGCTGTATATGTGTACGTGTTGTGTGTAAATACTGTGCATTTGTATGTGCTGTATGTCTGAATATAATATTGTATGTACCGTATATTCCGGCGTATAAGACGACTTTTGAAGCCGGTAATCCCGCCCGCCGTGTATTCACGGCGGCGGTCGGGTCGCGCTGCATGGAGAGGGCTCACGGGCTGAGCCCTCTCCATAGCCGGTAAGTCTTTGCTGCATATTGCAGCAAAGGCTTACCGGTAACACCCGATCGCGGGTGTTTTCACAGTGTGGGCTGCCGGCAAAGCTGCCGGCAGCCTCAAAAAGATAGCGGCGCATCTCCTTAAAAAATATATATACATATTTGGCGCCAGTTGGCATATTCATGATTTTAATTGCAAATTCTTGCTTTGTGCAAGAATTCACAATTTTGTCACTGCTTCTACACCAGAAAATTGGCATAGAAGCTGTGATAAATCTCCCCCATATAGAATTTATGTACATAATATACTTATACATAAAATATATACAAACCCTATATATACACATACATACAGTATAAACACACCATATACACACATACTGCATAAACATACACATAGCAAAGAAATCATGCATATAGTATATACACATCATACATCGTATACACACACAAATATACAGCATATACAGACACACATACAGTATATATACATCATACATCATTTACACAGATACAGACACTCATACAGTATATACACACCATATCACTTACACACACAGATACAGACACATATACATATCATACATTATTTACACACAGATACATACAGTATATACACATCATACATCATTTACACACAGTTACAGACACACATACAGTATATACATATCATTTACACACACAGATACAGACACACATACAGTATATACACATCATACATCATTTACACACACAGATACAGACACACATACAGTATATACACATCATACATAATTTACACACACAGATACAGACACACATACAGCATATACACATCATTTACACACAGATACATACAGCATATACACATCATACATCATTTACACACAGATACATACAGTATATACACATCATACATCATTTACACACAGATACATACAGTATATACACAGCATACATCATTTACACACAGATACATACAGTATATACACAGCATACATCATTTACACACACATATACAGCATATACATACACACACTTACAAATATACTTACCAGGAGATGTATCCTCTCTGCAGGCTCCTCTGATGCTAGTTAGTGCTGCTCGGGAACTCCCTCCTCCTGGAGCCTAGTCTCTCTGCTCCTCACTCCCCGGGAGCCCATAGCTCTCTGCCCGGCCTGTGTTACCTGCTGTCTCCCTGGGGCTGCTGCTTCCTCGAGGTCCCAGAGGCTCAGCAGCCCTGGACCTATACAGTACAGCAGCACTGTGTGCATACAGTACAGCAGGGCAGGGAGCAGCCCGGGCCTCGCTGCTGCTGTATGAGCACTGGCCGGGAGAAAAGTACTCTAAGGAGGAGGAGAGCCGGGTGCAGGAACTCTCGGGGACTTAGAGCGTACGGACCGCCGGACCTGTGCCAATGTATGTGGCAGGGCAGGGACCATCATCCACCTCCAAAGTGAAGTTGTTAAGTCAGGAACGGGAGCACGGGCCCCTGGACCTCCCGGGCCCCGTAGCAACCGCTACGGCTGCTACGGCTGTAGTTACGCCACTGATAATTACTTAACACTTCATATACAAAAACTTGTTGGACAGCAGTCTTGTTTCTAAGGGACTACATGGTGACATTCATGGAAAATTCTCTTCACACAGGTTATTTTATTAAATACTGTAAGTTATTTTTGTTATTTTATTAACGTCCAATTGACGTATATGTATATGGCATATATGGAATACATATGGAATATGTATATGGCAAGTGGATTAAAGTGTACCTATAATGTTATGATGATTTTACCAAATTATTATATGTGAGTTCTCCCTTTAAAAACAAACAGAACGATGCCTACTTTGTGCTGCTCATTCTTTTCTTTCCAAAGTTATGAAATTTTCTGTTCTAAAGGTGTTTGACAAAATTCTTTCTCACCAGAGGTGAAGTGGGCGAAAACTAATGTCTGTCAGTCTATGTCCTTAAACTGAGGCCAGTTAGCTTGCCCACAGATCCCATGATGCCTTGTGTTCTCTCTCAAAGTAATTTAGCATTAAATCCATTCAGTTTCCCACAAGTAAATCCACTAAACACTGCACAGTACACATACAGGATAAATGCGGTGACCAGCCTGGCAGCTTCCATCACATGGAGGAACAGGGAACATAAAATAAGAGGAAAAAATTATAAATAAACCAGTTACATGAAGTTTTTAGCCTGTGCTATGTGAGCACTAATGACTTATCTACACAGTATCTACAAAGTATCAATGACAAGGTGGGGGAAGGGAGCAGCATGAGGTGCAGAGAGAGACAAAGAAAGTTCTGTAGAATCACAGACTGGGATGGAAGGACCGATAGGGAACAGAGGAGTTCTTCTACCTTACTATTCTGTGCAGGAGACATCAGTATACACTGCTCTGAACACATCCAGCCCTACTACTTACAGAGAGAAAGCTCTGTCACGTGACCTCATCCCCTGTGAGCATGGAGCAGCAGCAACTCCCCTCCCTGGAGACCATACAGTTTGTAGATTTGTTTATAATATGGACTCCAGGGCTTGTAAGCACAGGAAGAGGAATACGCCATTGCAGTACTTAGATAATGTAAGGGGGATAGCAAAGAAATTGCTGAATTTAGATAACAAAGATATTGGGCAAAGTAGTTTTACACCCCGAGAGCTATTGATTTGTGGGGGAAAAAACTTTTACAGTTACTCTTTAAATGTGAATTTCCAGATGGAAATAGCCCTTTAAATATAAATGATAACCAGGTAGGACCAACTTTGTTTTCAGAAATCTGCTACTCTTTTTGTAGACCAAGTGGTTACAATTTCCCATCTATTTTCTAAGAACTTCTAAAGAATATTGCATGAAGAATGACTATTTAAACTAGATGTCACCTATATTATCTCTCTCTAAGGACCAATTGAGTATGACTGGGTAATTATTACTCCACAGCGGTCATACTGACTTTTTTGTAAGTAGATCATTAAAATGAAGAAAAAAAGTGGTTAAAAAGCAGTATTTATTATGGAGGGAGCTTCAACTGCAGAAGACAAGTGGCACTAGTTACTGTGAACATCAAACATAGTTGCCCAAGTAATTGTTTGTTTGACTGTATGTCTCCGCTTGCTTCCCACTATATGTCAGGAACGCTCTGTTAGAAAACCACTTAACTCTAACTACATGAAAACTATGTAAAATTACTTGCTATGGTTCCTCTGTCTAGAATCCAATCACAGGTAATGAAAGCTTCTAGTAAAATATATACATTGTAAATTATAAAGGTAAATAGTGTTTGGCAACAGAGGTATAATGTTTCCAAATAGATCGAAAAACACTACTGTACAAAATGCCATTACAGTTATAGCTAGGAAAGGCATCTTAGCATGAGGGACTTCATCCACGGGACCAAATTTTCTTGATTTCATTTTGTTTTCCATTTACCATATTTAAACATGATTAAAGAAAAATGGCTTTAAATTATTAGTCATATAACAATGTGGGCAACTGTATGGCCTACTTACTGGATTCGGGCCCCTGTGGGGACACAGACCCTTGCTCATAAGAACCCATTTTCTAAACACTGTTGCAAAATATGTTCTTAAATAACCCATTAGACATGTTGTGTGGGTGTGACATCTGGCATCCCACCTATTAAATGACCTCATCTGCTGAACCATTGCAAGTTTTTCATTTGATTATAATATACATTTTTTGTGTAATTTTTCAGTAGGGCTTTATGTTATTTATTTTTTTGCTGAAAAATAAAGTGCACATTTACATATTTTACATTTACACTTATTTGCAATTTCTTTTCATTGGGGGACATGTATCTTCATTTCTGCTTATTTCTTTCATTTTTGAGACCTTTTGTTGTTTTGTGACTTCTCACTGTCTTTTCTAAAGTACACCTATATCTACACCTTGTGCAGTGTGCCTTATGCATCTTTGTTTTCCTGGTGTTCGGTATGACATTTGCCTTATGTATCTTTTTTTTCTTTATTTTTTGCGACTTATGCACCTGGTCCAGGGCAGAGGCAGAGGAAGTACAGCTGCTGAGCTATTTGCCACACAAGGGCATTATACTGACTTACAGGTCATGAACTGTACATGATTGCATGACATCTCCGGTGTGAAGGAGTGGCGGGGGAACAGGACCAAGCTGGAGCAGCTCTACTGGATTGTAAACTTTAGTACATGGCTGGCCAGTTGTGCTTTGTTGAATATAACTTACTGGCCTCCCCTGCCTAATGCAAAGCACCATTTACTAAACTACTCAACTGACATAACATTGTGGGCAGTCCTGGAGTCTCCTTCCTTTTATTCTTGATGCTTCCTGTCCACTCACAAAATATGGCTGTCACGACTGGGAGTCTGTGGACCCTCTGGACCACCGCAGGAGGTGGTACTAGCCGACCTGGGACCGGAGTCTAAGTGTAACCCGGTGTTCACCAGAGCCCGCCACAAAGCGGGATGGACTTACTGCGGAGGGATACCACCAGGTCGTTCCACAGGTGCGACTAGCCAGCGGTGGCTGCCAAGGTAGCAACACAGGAGACAGTCTGTACCCGGAGTGACGGCAGGAGAATAGCACAGGAAGGCACACCAGGACTCACGTCAGGAATCGCAGGAGCTGGCAAACAGGAACGGAGGACCACAGGGATGAACTGGCACACAGGAAAGCAGGAATCACAGGAACGCAGGAATCACAGGAACGAAGGAATAACAGGAGCGCAGGAATAACAGGAACTTTCTCTTCAGGGGAGTTTGAAGATCCAGCAAGGGTAACAGGAAGAGGCTGGAATTTGAATCAGACCAGCACCAATTATTGGCACACTGGCCCTTTAAATCTTAGCGAGCCGGTGCGCGTGTCCCCGCGGGAGCTGCAGAGGATGCTGCTGGAGCCGGGGGAGGTAAGTGAGGCCACCCACCGGACAACGGAGAGGCACGGGTGTGCCCGCGATCCTTGGGTCATTAAGAGATGCTGGAAGAGACTTCGCTCTAAGAAAATAAGGGTTTGACCCATGTATTCAGTTTGGCAAATTCCCATTTCTGGAGTGGTCATGGAGTAATAAGGATATTGTAGATTTAAATGTATTTCTAGAGTATAGGATGAAGAGTTGCTTGGCAATAGGTTTTTTTGGGCACCTGCAGTTGTGTCATCACATTGACACACAATTTCCTTAGGGGTACCCTAACCCTTTCCTCCTGTTCCTTAGCTGAGGAGAAATGTAAAGACCTCTTCACATGCCTTACTGCAGAGAACTTGTGGTAAATTATGGAGTCTCATCTACATGTTTCCCCAGCTGCTTAGAACAAATGATCCCAAATGTTACTTATTAGATTCTACATCACACTAGTTATGTTATTCAGAATGGCTAGGGCTGCTTCACAAAACCACCACTGTCCAGTACTGTAGATTTTATTTACCTCCTATAGTCCTGTCATTTTATGGCAGTGTTTTGGAGGCACATACCATTCACGCCTAATATCTATGTATTTTGGGCTTGTTAGATGAGGACCGCTGACCCCACCTCTGTATTTTTCTGAGGGGTACTTTGTTAATGGCTAGGAAAGCCATCTCTATGTGATGGATATACCACCTCCTTCTGCTTCATAGTGAAGGCAAAATCTAGTTCAGACAAACTCTATAAGATTTGGCATTTGCTGATCTGTCAATCAAACAGACTCCTACAAAACATCATACCTAGGTGTGGTTCCCAGTTATGAGAACTAGACTACAAAATGTGTTCCTGTAGCAGTTCTAACAACATCCCTCCTGTACCTCCCATAACTTGGTGTGCCCTACTTTTGCATGTGCAATAAGCCTCCTCTATGAGGGTGAGGGGTGTGACCCCTGAGAGCCCTTTTCATTAATATATGTAGATAAAGACCTTATCTGTCTGTAGCTAGTAGAGTAATTCTTTGCACACTGCTGCTTGCTGGCAGGAGGTGCCTGTGTCTGAGCTGGTCTTGTAATGCAGGGGGGAGGTGCAGGAGGCAAAGAGCACTGCAGTCGTGCAGACAAGAGAAGCTATCCATGAGAAGAATCCAGATCAAGGGACAACCAATGTTATAAACATCAGGACTAATAGAGACGGGTTGGAATTATATTTCTGTAATGCTGTATTTTTGTTAATAATAGTGAACTAGAGAAAGTGTTATTTTGTTATCCTGAGTATATTTAAGAATCTTGTCTTTGTGGGAATACCCCTTTAACTCTTCCATGTCTGGAGCATATTTCCCTTAATGATTCAGGTCTTTGAGGAGATAGGACTATCCAGGGACTGTCTGTAAAGTTAAGTCTTTGAAAACATTGCTAGGTTCCTTTAGCTCTCAGCTGTCAAAGATGGATGGGACAGAAATCTGATACACAAAAGGCTTAAATAAGGAGAAGATGTAGAGTAAAAAGAAGGACTTTATGGGGCTCATTTACTTACCTGTCCGACGGAGTTCCCCCAAAGTGCATTGTCCGACGATAATGCAATCTGGAGCGATTCACTAAGATCGTACTCCCATTATCATGAATGTTTTGCTTCCCCGCTCAGGTCCGCCGGAGTTCAGCTTCTTCATGGTGCATGTAAGTGCATTGTCTTGCGACACAATTTGAAAGTTAAATCCCGCGCTCAGTCTGAATCAGTCGGATCATCTGACAGCATGCCCCCGCTTGCTGTCTCATGGTCACTGCACCAAAATCCGGTCGCGTACAGACCACTGTTAAATACCTGTCGTGCAAATCCCTAAAATGTTGGTAAGAAAGTCCAATGAAAGTCCAGTGCACGACCCTTAGTAAATAAGCCCTTATGTCTTTAATACAGTATATTAAAGTGTAGTTGAACTTTATAGTTTTGAAAGAGAAGTATTCTACATTCCTGAAGTCCCATACAATATTCACCAGTAAGGCGGCAACTATGTTCTGATCTAAGTGTATATTGCGCTCAGTAGGAGACTTGATTCTCTCCATATCTATGACCAGCTTGGCATATAGATAAGGACATGTTCCTTCTATTTAAGCACTTGCACTTAAAATGTGTTATACTTACTCTTCATCACCTGATATTAAAATGTCACACAGCAGTCGGCTAATGGCACAACCAAGTTTGGATGATTTTTGCATATTGAGTACATCTCTTTGCACCTGGGCACTTGTGTGTTTTATTGATGCAGTTCTAAGGCTGAAACTACGGTAAACAAAGGTGATCTCCTGTTTGGCAAAGATATAAAAATTGCCTTTATGTTTTCAATTTCCATCTTGCCAACACGTCACGCTGTGATTTGCTCTAGATGCTCTCAAGTTGTTTTTTTTTCTAAAGTGTCTTATTCCTTTAGTACCAATTTCTGTTTACATACACATGAATTAGAGCCCACAAGGTGACCGTCCCCAACCGATACTAGGTAATAGGTGTTTTTATCCACTGGATCCTCTTTTTACTTTGACTGCTTTGTGAATCTATCTGGAGTAATACAAAGTATACAATGTACTTGTTATTTTAGTATTTCTCTTGTTTTAGGATTGTTTTATTGGTCCAGCCATCTCTCCGCAATGTTATAAAATGGCCATTTTTATACAGCATTCTATTTTGTTTCTTTTGTTTTATAGCTATCTATATGCATTATGTCAGCAGACTGCAGCAAATGATTTTATAGTATCTATTTTACAGTAGATGCTTAGTGAATATCTGCCTATTATGATAAAAGCCTCTCAACATGAAACCAGCCCATTCTCCTGCAGTTAGATTAAGAAGAGATGCAGCAATAGGTTCAAGTGTTTCTATTTCCAATTGTGTTCATCTCCTAAGAGACAGGTGCAAACATCTGCCTAACACAGATGTGATGTGTGTAGCAATAGGAGATTCCTGGCTGCTTATACATTATGCCTCAGTTACAGATTGCAAGGTTTGCAGATGTAATTGGAGAAAAAATATAACAGTGGGTTAATTACTGCAGTGGCATCTCAGCCTGGGCACTCGCTTTAGATAATGCCAGGTTGCTTTAGGCTTTATAAAATGTAACAATTAGCAAGAGAACACTTAATGGGCAAATGCCATAGTCAGCAATGTATTAGAAACACGCACAAAAGAGAAGAGATAAAAAACTGAATGAAGAATTTCTTGCTGCTTTCTGCAATGTTCATTGTAGTCCTACATAATACCAGAAAGACCTGCTGCATTCAAAAGTAAGCTACAGTAAGTTAAGAACATGGAGAGGAGGTAAAGTATAGAAAATGTAATGCATAACATAACAACACTAAGGGAAGCAAGAGGAGGCAAGAAAATTACAGATGTTTCCACCATTAACTTACAATAGCTACAGTAAGTTAAAGAGAACCCATCATGCAAAATAACCCCCCTAAACTAAATATATTTTCATAAACTGCCAATAGAGAGCATTGCCTCTATCCCTTCATTGTCCCTCTACATGCCTGTAAACCTAAGCAATGAGGTCCTAAAGCTGTATGCAAATGACCTGTGAAATGTCCAATGAAGCATTAGCATATTCAAGCTGTCCACTCTATTCATGAGTGGGAGGCACAGCCACACCCCCAGTGCATGACTGACAACCTGTATAATGATGTGAGGCTGTATAATGATGTGAGGCTGTATAATGATATCCTTCCTGGTGCTGGTGGCCACACCCCCTGCAGCCTGTGTGTGCATGTGTGTGTGTGTGTGTGTGTTTAGGAGAGATACAGCAGCTCCAGGAAGCCATGTTACAGCAGAACATGTCAGATTCATGTGTAGCTGATGTCTGTGTCTCTCACCTGTATATTAGGAGGATGCAGCATGTCAGCAGATGCAGCACAGATACCAGCAATACTTTACTATACATTACACACAGACATGAGCAGGGGGAGGAGAGGGGAGGGGGAACAGGGGTGACATCACTGCCTCTGACCATGTGACCAGCCTCATTTACATAATAAAGAATAGATGATTTTACAATGATTAATGTATGAAATAACTAGATAAAGGCTGGGATGGGATCCTTGTGAGCTGCTCCAACAGGTAGAGGTGACAGGACAAGTGACACAGACCTGATGACAGGTGTCCTTTAAGAACATGGCAAAGGAGGTGAAGGATAGAAAATGTAATACACAGCATAACGACACTAAGGAAGCAAGAAGATGGGGCAAAAAAAATTACAGATGTTTACACCCTTAACTTACAATAGCTACAATTAATCAAGTACCCCAATTTCCCATAAAATCTATGTAATACAGTATCATAAAGTTCCAGTTCACAAAAACTAAGTGTCATCATATAGACATGTAGGAGATCGCTTTTGACATAAAACTATTTCTTGAAAAGCTGGTGACACACATATTTTCCCTTGAATAATTAGGAAGGACATATGTTTAAAAGCTTCTTAGCTGCTGAAACTATTTGCAAAGATGGTCAGTGGTTACTTGTGAGAGTTTAGATTTGGGGCACAGTGGCAAAATCTAAGGCCTAAAAAGAGCTATATTATGATTACTTATATGGACATTACATATATGTACTGTTGATCCATATGTACTGTTTTTTATCATAAATATTTTATTGGCTTTTTCAATAAAGTAAAATACAAATGAATGGGAGCAGCAAACCCAGGCATGGGCTGCTGTCCCTGCACTACGATGTTCATATGCAATACTATAAGATGAAAGCTAGTACAGGGTTATAAAACTTGGGAACAACACATAACAGATAAACAATGTTAACCAACTTTGATCAGACACTCTCCCTAATATTTTTATGAATGAAATTCCTTGGCCTAGACTTGGCGACTTACCCAAAAAGCCCTTTAGGCTCACACAAGACAAATAACCATCAATCTGACTGACTTTAATTAGTTCACGCACCCTTGAAATCCAACCATTTAGACCACAATTTCGTGTAACAGGCTGGCCCGTCTAGTCTAGCGCTGATCAGACCTTCCATATTCCTACTTTGAACTTCCTGAACAATGGCTGAGACATTGGGGACCTCAATTGATTTCAACCTTCTAGCAATATTAATTCTTGTGACTGTTAAACTATGAAACATCACAAAATCTATCCCCTTTCTTAAGAGACTCTAATTCAAGATTAAGTAAAGCCACATGAGGACCCCACAGAGGCGGAAACCTCAACACTGTTTTGAGTAAAGAAAACACCGATGCCCACAGTGGGACCAAAGCCTTACATGACCACCATATATGGACCAATGAGCACACTTTCTGAGTTACATCTCCAGCACCATTTAGATGAGTCTGGATACATTTTCGATAGCCTGTGAGACACCACCTATACAGAAGGACTCTAAATGGTTTATACTTCTGGACACCTTAATACTTAGAGCGAAGACCTAAAGCCACTGCCTATCAGTAAACTGTAGCTGCAATTCCCTTTCCTATTTCTCTCTAGGTAAGAAAGTGCTGCACTCCGTAGGTTTTGTGATAGCAGCATAAGCTGAGGAGATACCCCTTTTTCTCTTAACCTGGGAGGAGAAATAGAGCACGTACTGAGAGACTTCATGACTGCTGCACGGCCCTAACCCATCAATAAAGTGGCAAATTTGCAAATATTTAAGGCAGCGAGTATTTTTGGGCAAGCTCAGAGAAGGAAAGGAGCGTTAGATTCTCAAATAAATCATTCACCCGTGTAAACCAGGAATCACATACTGCATGTGGGAAAAGGGTAAGTTTTGTATATTAAGAGGGAACATATCCGGGCGGTTAAGTCTGTTTTTAAAGATCTTTAAAGCAGCTATCATGGGCAGGGTTAGCATTTTGGGTGTTTGTGCAGATAAACAAGCAGCCCACAATATTGCCTGAAGTGATGAAGAACCTGCTATGTTTCTTTCAATGTCCACCCACAATTTGTCCTGATCGTCCAACCACCGGTCTTTAAGTTGGTCAGCTATGACAGCTTGATAATAGGCTTCCACTGATGGACAACCTAAGCCACCCTCTGTTACAGGTGAGATTAGCTTTTTTTAATGGGACCCTCTCCTTCTGGCCTTTCCAAATAAATGTGGTCAGAATCTTCTGTATATGAGCTAAATATGACTTAGTCCACAAGTATTTGGAAACAGTTAAGTATTTTAGGCATCACCATCATTTTAAGGGCCGATATTCTACCCACCCATGAAATAGGCATCTTATCGTAGTTCTGCAGATCCTTCATCCCTCATCCTTATAGTCTGTTTAAGAACATTGAAGTTAATGGGAACAAGTTTACTAATTGGCGAGGTGAGGGTAATACCAAGATAAAAAATTCCTTCCGAAACCCATTTAAAGGGGCAATCCCTTGCCAACCTTTCTTTCGTGATCCGCAAAATTAACGATTTATTGGCGTTTAATTTGTAGTAGCTTAAAGAGCCAAATCTGTCTAATGATGAGTATGCTGCTGATAGGATAGGCTCTGGCTTCCTAAAGCAGAGGACAGAGTCATCAGCGAATAGGCCTATTCGATGTTCCCTACCGCCAATAGACACCCCCTCAATCCCTGGATCCAATTGTACCGCCTGTGCAAGTGGTTTAATAACCAAATATCACAGGGGAAATGGGGACCCCTGTCGGGTGACCCAGTTGTCTTTCAATCAAACTACAGTAGTGCCCAATTGTTACAATGTATGTAGATCCTGGTTAAGATGAACAGGTTCATGTAACACGTAGAATAATGGGAAATGGATGACAAAGTTCAATTTCTCAGGTCCTAAATATGGTGGTTTCATAAGCTAAATACAGTTCATATATAAACAATCCATGAAGCTACTTCTTGGATTTATGATGCCTTCATACCGGTTGCCCTTGTGTAGAAGAGCCCATTGCTTTAAGCTACACCTTTCACAGTTTGGTCAATTCTCAGGCAAAATAATACCAAAAAGGTGAACAAGTTAAATACAAGTTATCGATATTTTGCTGATGGGCTTACAAATATTGCGGATTTAAACTATGTTCCAAATCAATACTATGCACTACCTTCGTTCCCAACTATCACACCTTTGCTCTTAGTTTAAGGTATACATAGATGAGATCTTGATGACAAGATATAAATACTTTACTCACAAAGCACAACATTGGAAGACTAAGAAAAAACAGATCTTTAAAATAGAGAATGTGACTGCTATTCAGCCTATTGAAGAGAATTGGCCCTGCCCTGGTTTGTAATGGAGAGTTGGCCATAAGATCATAGTATATACAGTTGAAAAAAGACACTTGTCCATCAAGTTCAACCAAGGAAGGGAAGGGATTGCATGAAGAAGGGATATAGGGGAAACAATTCTATATAACATAACCATCAATGTTATTTAGGTGTAAAAGGGCATTTAGACCCTTCTTGAAGCTCTCCGCTGTCCCAGCTGTGACCAGCGCCTGAGACAGGCTATTCCACAGGTTGATAGTTCTCATAGTAAAAAATCCCTGTCGCCTCCGGTGATTAAACCTTGATTTCTCCAAAAGGAGACAGTGCCCCCTAGTCTTTTGATTTTATTTAATCTGAAACTACTTACCACCATATTTTTTGTATGGACCATTCATATATTTATATAAATTAATCATGTCCCCTCGTAGTCGTCTCTTTTCCAGACTAAAAAAATCTAGTTGTTTTAATCTTTCTTCATAACTAAGACCCTCCATACCCCTTATCATTTTTATGGCTCTACGTTGAACCCTCTCTAGCGCCAGGGCATCCTTTTTATGGACCGGTGCCCAGAACTGGACAGCATATTCCAGGTGAGGCCGAACCAATGCCTTGTACAGTGGTAATATTACATCCTTATCCCGAGACTCCATACCACTTTTGATACATGACAAGATCCTACTGGCTTTAGAGGCAGCTGATTGACATTGCATGCTGTTATTCAATTTATGATCTACTGATCTACTAGTTCTACAGATCTACTAGTTCTACAGGTCCTTCTCAACAAGGGACTCTCTCAGATTTACTTCACCAAGGACATATTTAGCCTTTGGATTATTAGCCCCAAGGTGCATAACCTTACATTTATCCACATTGAACCTAAATTTGCCAAGTGGATGACCAAACATTCAGTTTGTCCAAGTCACCCTGTAGCCTATGCACATCCTCATTAGACTGTATTACACTACACAGCTTAATGTCATCTGCAAAAATAGACACAGTGCTATTAATTCCTACCTCTATATCATTAATAAATATATTGAATAGTAGTGTGCCAAGCACAGAACCCTGGGGTACACCACTTATAACTGGTGACCATTCTGAGTAGGAATCATTGACCACAACTCTCTGTGTACGATCCTTCAGCCAGTTTCAATCCAATTGCAAATGATTTCTGCCAAACCAATAGCCCTGATTTTACCCATCAGGAGTCTATGAGGGATAGTGTCAAATGCCTTTGCAAAGTCCAAGAACACAATATCCACAGCTGCTCCTCCATCCAAGCATCTGCTCACCTCTTCATAGAAGCAGATCAGTTTAGTTTGACAACTTCTATTCTTAGTAAACCCATGCTGGCTGTCGCTTATTATACTATTTGATGTCACGTACTCCAGTATATATTCTTTTACTAACCCTTCCAATATTTTCCCCACAATAGAAGTTAATCTTACAGGCCTGTAATTGCCTGGCAAAGTTCTAGAGCCCTTTTTATATATTGGCACTACATTTGCCAGTCACTTTGCACCATAGTAGACATTATGGAATCCCTGAAGATTTTAGACAATCCCTGAAGATTTTAGTTGAAAAGATTAGGCTTGGTTTTTCCTAGGTAACAAAACAAAATTATACGGGACAATCCTGATTTCTTCTAGGGGGCCCTCCTGTTCCATGAGTTCTAAAATCTGCTTATTTTGAAGCATTACACATCCCTTTTTTGTTTGTATATGAACCATTGCATCTAAAATCTATTCTCTTTTACCTAAAAGTAATCAAACTGTAAAATCTTCCTTCTTGAAATCTGCTATTTATTTATCAGCTTTTGACATATGTGGATGTTCTCTTTATATCAGGCTTGCCACAGGTGTCACTTCCTATTGTACATGATAATTCAATCTTTAAATAATATCTGGAAATGTAATATTTGCACAGAAAATCTGCCAGTGTCATTGTTTTATTATCTGACCTCTTCAGAAATACCTGGATGCTTTTCATAATGTAAATCCCAGTAGCAAACTCTGGTTCTGTGATAAGACTTCACTTCTCAGACGGCTGTCAACCAGCAAACAAATGTAGAATGGATTTGTCAATAACAGAACATGCTGGAATTCATTCATTGTCATCTAAAGGCTTTCACCAAAATGACTGGACATAGATCCTTGCACTGAAGAAGTTATATAAATTGGTGATCATCCAACTTTTAAATATTCTTTTCAATCAAAAGAAAAAAAATGACTGACTTGACAACAATTAATCTTAAATGGGTTGTCCATCCAGACACACAGTTATTTTTATTTGTTTGAAATATATGGAGTGAGACAGGCAATATTAAAGGTGTTGTAAAGCCATTGTATAAAAAATGTTTTAATATGTTTCAACAGAGTTATCCATTTTGAGAAAATAATTTCTATTGATTGTTAATCAATACTGTATCAATTTCTTTTTTGTTTTCCAAATCTCTGTTTGGTGTCATTTAAAAGGAAGCTTCATTGTTTACTTCCTGTGGATAAAAAGGGGCCCATGGTCATGTGATGTCACACAGGTGCACGGCTCATTACATATCACAGATCTGATTACTTTCTGTGATTCTTTCAAGTTTTAAGAATCCATGACCGTGGATCATGTTTTATCCACAGGAAGTAAACAATAATGCTTCCTGTTGAAAGACAGCAAGCAGAGATCTAAACAACTGGAATTGATACAGAAAATATATTGGAAAATTGTATATTTTTTTTATAAAAACAATATCAATATTTACTGAAAATATTAATATTTAAATGTACAGAGAATTTTCCAGATCCCCAATGAAACCTCAACTAAACAGCATTTCATAGGGCTCCGAATCAGCTTCACGCATTGTATCCCAGTGAATTTTAGAATAATTTTAGAGTAAATTCTTCTTATATCTTTATGTAATACAGTTTCTCAGTGCACCAGTAGAGTGGCCATGCCTGCTGGTGCATCTGCTTTCTTATTTCTATGAAGTTGTCAATCATTGTGTACTAAACCTATCGTAGATTTAAGATAAAGGTTTCAAGGTGTTCAGTGGTCAATCCATACAGTGGCTAGAACATGTTAAACGGGTTGTAGGGAATAAAAAAATGATATAGGTGTGAATATAAATTCTATTGTTTTCACAGCCCCTCCCGTCCATATATAAATTATTTTTTTTCCATGACAACCCCTTTAAATAACTGCAAAAGTTAAAAGAGTTATATAAGAATTATTTTAGCATTAACCAACAATTTTTTTCAGGGAAAAAGAAAGCACTATTATGGCCATCTTAGTTGCTTGGACAATTAGTAATTATTTTAATACACTACTGCTATCTGTTTTTTTAAATTTATATTTATTTATGGTTACAGACTACTGAGAAAGTGTATAGTCTGATACTTTATTCTACTTTTCTTTGTGCTAAACTACCCAATGTACCCTATGATAACATTAAAAAGTTATCAGTCAACAGTATAAAAGGATCAAACAAAAGAGCATTATACTGTATGTAGTCTGTAACCATGGAGACGGTCGACACAAATTCTTTTTTCAATCTAGACAATTAACAAGAATGTTTCCTTCTTTTATTGTATATGTATTGGATGAATTAAAAAAACTAATAAGGATTGACATCTATCATTATGAGAGAAGAGATACTGGGGTTAATCTCATTTGACATTACGCTCAGAATGAAGCCATTTTTTACGCAGATACCATCCTGGTATTTTGCTGAGAGGGGCAGTCCTACAAACACTAGGACATGTCATTTATTACATACCATATGCAGAATATGTACCCTTTGTTTTTGTTTTTACAAGATTCTTATACAGATCTAACAAACATATACTTATATTTATCAGACCTATTTGTCCAGGTTTTTCACATGCTCTTATTTTCTGTATACTTTACAGTTTTACTGTAGGCAATTATATACAAAATTCAGTTCTATTCCCATTGGGTATCTCTGAGACTATTTTCTCCCTGAATAGAAAACATCCAAACATCATTTTCTTTTCAATCATTCGCCCTCAAATTACTTTGGCCTTTTAGTTTGAGCTTGTTGAAAGCTGTCAACTTGAAGCAAAAGAGAGGGTGTAAATTCATCTCCTGTGTCCAAGATCATCAACCAAACCTTGTGGACATCTCCAAAATACTTTTAACTTTGAAAGCATAGGATTTCAAGTATAATTCATACCTTATACTGTTTGGTGTTTGAAAAAAATCGGTCCTAAGATATACATCTATATTTCTTGAGCTATTTATCACACATATTCTTACATTTGGAAATAACATTCAGTGAAGTATATGGCAAAATGCTAATATTCTAAAAAAAACAAAACTACCACCATATCATTCATTACTGGTTCCAATAACATCCATATTTTAAAGGGCAGCTTCACACTATTTAAAGTTAAAGCAATCGTGTCACCAGGAATGTGATTTTTAGCTTGCAACAGGGTCCAATAGCCTATTTTTGGCTAAGTTTAATGCACATTACTTGGCTCCCTGCCAGCAGCATGTAGTGAGTTCCAGGGAAGGGCAGCTGCAACCTGTGTGTGCCTGTGCCAGTTTTCTCTTCTGCAGAGTCATGCAGCTCCCTCCCCGCTTCCTGTTATGTGTATTGAACATGCAGAGGAAAACAGGGGGCAGGTGTGGAGGAGAGGAAGAATATATGAGGCACAAACAGGGTGCAGCTGCAATCAGAAAATATTTGGATTAGTTTAGGTGCCTGAAGAACATTGACCAATATTGACCAATCGATTTGCACATTTCAAGCATTGAGTTAACGACTTGTAGTAGTATCTATATTTTCTTCATCTTTGTGTATTACTTTAATACTTTAAAGTTCCTTTAACAAAGAAAATAAAGCTGTCCAAACCCACCAATTTTCAGTCAGCTGCCGGCTGCATTGTGTATGTGTAGATACAAGTTTTTCCTTTCTAATAGGAGCAACTTCATCTTTGGCACTTGAGAGTTAAGGGGCGGTGCTCTGCAGCAGTTGCTATGGCTATAGTTTTATCCATGTAAGAGATTTATATAGATCATTAAATCTAATCATGATAAATATCAAAAATATTAAAGGAGGGGAAAAAATAGAAAATAGTGCATGAGGAGAAGCTACTGTATGTGCTACATATGTACAGTACAAACACTTTACTCACTTGAGAAATAAGAGAGACTTTTAATACCAGGGAATCAGTGCACAATTCATTCATATTTAAGCTTCTTTCTACACAGCATTTCCCACTGAAGGATCTGGTACACAATTTCTAGGACAGCTGTGTTACAATTTGTTGGATATCCCTGTGTGGTCACTTTCCATTCTGGTTTATTTTGCACAGTGTTTATTTTTAGAGCAGAACAAAACCAACTGTTGTAAAGATTATGCTGGTGTTGGATGGTTCTAATCCTTGCAGTGGCCACAATAGTAAGCTCCTCAGCTGAACACATGCCATCTAAACACTGAAGCACAGAACAGTTTGTAAGTGGGATGGAATGCCATGAAGAGTGCGGCAAGCTGTGCAGTAGCAGATTGAGCATATTTATTACTGTTAACACAACAGGACATGGCAAAGAGCCCATTGGTACATTCATTTTTCAATCCTCTTGGACACTCTCTTTTGGCAAATCAGATAAAAGCTAATCCTTCATGGCCCATGGCATTTAAATATCAGTTCTGAATAGCTACATATCAACTGTCTAAATTTTATATTTTAGACAATGTATATGATATTAAACATATCACTTGAGACACAATTATCATTAGAAGTATCTATTATGACTGTAACATTAAAATGTCTCTGGTATGGTTTTCTCACAAAGATCACCTGTCTACATAATATTTGGTGGAAGTACAATTGGGTTACAGGACATGTGATGTGAATAAAGGGGTGGTCTAGTTAAAGGTAAAGATGTTCTGCTGTATTTGTGATAACCAAGCATGGTATAGATGAAATCACACAGTGCACGCTAGATCCCAAATTAATTGTAGAGCTATTGTATCCTTTACAGTATATGTTATAGTTTTAATTGCTTTACCAGTTTAAAGACACTTTTGCTAAAATGTGATGCCAGCCAATAACATTATGCACTTTATATGTCTGCTAGGAATTTGAGTGCATACGTGAATTAACCGATTATTCCCCTTTTTTACCATACTTCAAAAGAGTATTGATTGGATGGAATACATCAGGGTTTCCTTCTTTTAAAGTATATAAAATTGCTCTGCAGACTGCACTATTGCTTACAGAATTAGCCATTTTAAACATGGATTCACTACTGCAACCCAATAGCATGTACACAAACAACTTTACCTAAATGTAATGGCATCACATGAAAAAGCACACGTTGAGAATGAGAGTCACCATCTGGTTTCTCCCTGGTTCCTTCAACTGGCTAATTTTTTCCAATGACTGCTTTCCAATAGATGTTTGGGGTCCCTCTTGATCTCTTGGACCACTAGCTGTTGCATGGGTAATATTACCAATAAATCTGCTGCTGACTATAGGATACTTTTCTAGGACAAATGCCTATCCATGTCATACTAGTCTGTAGTATTTACATTAAAGTCTTCTTTACTTTATTTATGTCACATCTTGCCATTATATGTGATAGTAACCTAGGTTATCTTCAGCTATATGTTTTTTTGTCCTTTGTGTATTAAAGTCTGTTCGCATTTCTTTAACATATCGTGTTTCAGGTTTGTTTCCATTTATAATGCAGACTAACTAATATAACTCATAAGTTGAAATGTCACCTGTAAGTGAACTCTTTCAAGATCTCCACGATCAACAGGTGGTCCTGAGTCTCCCATGGAGGCCAAAAGAAGCTGCAGGTCAGCCAGCAAGGCGTGTGTTCTCTTCAGATCTCTTCGGAGTCGCTTCTCAACATCAAAATCACGATGTCCTATCTGAAGAGTAAATGATCTCATTATTTCTCATTCATTAAAATCATTGTGTTGTTTGCACTAAACATACATATAATCATAGTAAAAGTTTGATACATAATATGGTATATTCGAGAGAGGTCTTTGATAATAGGGCTCTAGTAGGACAAACTATGCGATCGTCACATGGCAGATTTAAATTTTTATAGTGTTTGATAAAAATTGAAAAGGGAAATCATCCGTCACAAATTTGGGCTCACGACACAAATTGAGACTTTTTTAGGGTTTTGCCTCTGCTGCCCCACTTTTTAAAATGATTTTATTATAAGAATCAATATTGCAGAATCAATACCATACACTATAAAATAATAATAGCCATTCATGTACCACCTTTTAGACGTATATAGTCAAACATTAGGAATAGGTATTATTTCTACACAAATTAAAGGGGTTGTCCACTTTCAGCAAATAATGGATATTATTTGTGTAAGGTAATATTTTACAGTTTTAATATATATATACAGTATATGTGATGTACATAGAGGCGCATGGCTTGTTATATCACACGGCTCTGATTATTTTCTGTGATAATAACAGCCCGTGCACCTGCGTCTCCACCACATGACCGTGGACAGATTATTCACTGGGAGTAAACATAGAAGCTTTCCATGGAAAGACAGCAAGCAGAGATAGGTGTGAGGAATTGATACAGAATGTATATTCAAAAATTGTATAACTTTTCATTACACAAATAATATCAATTACTTACTGCAAGGGGCCAACCCTTTAATATGTTACATTTAAGACAGGATAAACGGACATAAAAATGTTCTATTCTTGCGTGCTTACTGCTATAAGCCAAAAAAACGAAAAGCAAGAAAAGGAAAAAAAGAGAAAAATGAGTAGAAAGGGAAATCTTATCCTACATAGTTATCCAATTATTTTCTGTTATTTTCAAAATATTGAAGCCCGGTGTCCCATGATGAAAGTTGCACATTTTCATTACTGCCTTTTGGTTCAGTTTCCTTGTATCTGAATATTTAGTTTTTTTTTTCAATTACGGTTTATATTTGGCAATTTACTTTGATTTCTCTTGTTGCAACTTGTATGGAATGACATCTAGGCGCAGATTAAGAAGAGATAATTCTGGTACTGGACTATGGCTACATTCACACTGCAGTTGCCCGCCGTACCGTAGCACGACGGGCAACAGCAGCGCACGGGGAGAGGAGGTAGAGGTGAGCGCAGCTCACGCCGCCCCCCCCCCCTCATAGGAACATATGGGGCACGGTGCCCCTATCTTTTTCCCGGGTACAGAGCGGTGTGGTGCTGCACCGTACCGCTCCCGTAGGGCACCGTGCGCCCATTGCCGTCTATGGGGGGTGTAAATATATGTCGGCCGTATATACGTCCGCCTTGCGGCAGTGTGAATGCAGCCTATGGGTAATTTTAGTAAGTTATAAATATTATACCAGTATTTTTAGTTCCATTAAATATGTTTTAAGTTCGCCCCAGGTTGACAACAGCACTAGCAGTTGTCTCAATGTGCCAAGGAGAATTTTGCTAATCTTGGAGGTGGTAAGTAACCCCTTCAGTTTAATTTATGCAATGTATGTCTCAACGTGATTAGTGCATAAAATTATGTTCTTTGACTTTGCCATTGCTTGATGCCAATTGTAGCTGATTGTAGCTTGTAATATATTACTGTCATCCCTCTCTGACTTTATGCTGGGAGTTTAAAAAGATCTGAAATATAGATAACTTTGTGCACAAATTGTTAACATCCTTTCATCTTAGTCAGCTCTCTAATTTGTTTATTGTAAAAAGAGCTTGGTTATGAAAGGATTATTCTGAAATAATACTCTAGCCGGCCAGATTTACAGTTACCTCCGCCTGAATACTGGTCGGACAATTCAATTCCAGCACACAAGTACAACATTGACAATGATAAAAGATAGAGGAAAAATTCTTACTTCACCAAACAACTGCCTATACCATGTCAAGATGTCCCTGGTTCATTATTGGTCCCCGTCTCCTCCTGTCATGTAGTGTCTTTTTGACATGTGACTACTACAAGCAATCATGGACACAGTGGTAAGGATTGAGAGAAAGAAAATCATTGGTGCAGGTGATCGGGGTTTGAAAAAGATCTTAGGGGGCTAGAAAACCCCTCCAGTACTGCTGTACAACATGAAAGATCTTGGGATCAGTGTTGGCATTAGTGCAGGTTTTGTCCACGAATCTATAATAAGAATCAAGCACCATTTCCAATAATAAGACCTCATGCCCACACTGCTCAACCTGTTGATGTCCATAGGAAGTTACTGCTGGAGTACAACCTACCCTATGTTTTGTGATACAGGTTGATGGCACTTTTTCGTAACGGTGATGGTGCATGCACCACACCATAATTATGGCCAATAAAAAACAATGGGGCCAGGAATTAGCTGGTGTTTAGGTGACTAGCTCACTGCGAAACCACGCCGTTGTGCAATAGGCCTAAGGGTAAAATTTTCAGAAAATTGCGACATGAAAGTTACTCATAATACTAAAAACTTATTCACTGTCCTGTGGTGTTTAAAACCCATCATTCTACGTTGAAATAGAGGCACATGGGAAGAGATGTCTAAAAAGTGGTGCAAATAAAATAAGTATTTACCTGTAGCTACCAAAAAAAATCCCACCTCTTCTATTTGGAGACAAATGTAATGTAAAAGATGTGGTTGCCTATAGCAGCTACTACTCTTAGTCATACATCTTCCTAGCAGTTTTTAGGATAACAATGGGATCAATTATTTCATCTAGCACTCTGAGAAACATTACATTTAACTATGAACACACCATGATGATGGAACCTTTATGTATTTCTTTATTTAGTATACTCACTGGTGCACGTCATGTCTATATCGACCTCTTGTTTTCCTGACAAGTTTTACAGTAACAATTACATTCTGTCTAATATCTTGGGACCAGATGCAAAACACCCTATGATAGCATCTTCTGTGTCCATTGAACTCACTGCTCACCCATTACAGTCTTAGTGTGAAATTGAATTTCTTTCTTTATTGTTCCCTTGTTGCTCAAAATCTGCTTGATAAATCATACTGGCAATCTATTTCACTTTGCACAGAGATAAATGGTGTGTTTTTAAAATAAAGTTGCAGTGCCAGTGCCAATGGTCCTTTAGTGTATTACTGCCAAGGGAATATGGCTGCAGTTGAAAGATTCAATTATAATAAAGCTATCTGTTCTGACATTACTATGTTCCATCTCTAACATCACAACATGCCTCTACAGCCCCAAAAAAATAAACAGATCAAACTGGCTGCATAACTATATGGTCAAATATGGAAATTTCTGTGTTAGGGTTTTAATTCCATGCTTGCAATTTTATACTTTATGCATGAAATATAAAGTTACAGCTCTGTAATGAGTATTTAAAGGGGTTTTAAGGGGATAAACAACACAAACCTGTCACGTTGATAATGCATGCAGAATGTTATAGACTAGAAGCCGAGGAGAATGATACATATATAGTTTTGTTACAAATGTTTCAGTATGGATTGCTACATGCTTATTTTGAGTTTAATGGGTCTTAATAGTCCCAAACCACATGAAAATGAACCAGGACTCCAGTTTAAAGTCCAGGTTTGGTTCATCCCGCGCCAATTGCAGGTGTTATTCTTTAGATGCCACGGGCAAAGCCTTTTTGGTAGTGATCTTTTGAGCGCATGCCAGTAGCAATCTCGGGTGTTACTGGTTTGTGAGTGCAACAATTTAAAGGGTTAACACCTGCAATGGGTGCAAGCACCGCAAGTGTTTGGAATCAGGTCCGGTTTCAGTAAAACCTGTCGGTTCCAAATACTGATGGGTCCACTCATCACTAGTAGTTGGCAAACAGTGAGTAGGAAACGGCACATCCCAGAGATTCAAATCAAGAATAAAGAAAAATGTCAAAATACTGAATCTTGTAACACAGATCTTTATACTAATATACCTAGCTCCTCCTGCTCTATACCATGCTGCTTGCAGATTACACTATTCATTTCTAATTTCATGGTAACAGGTTCTTTTAAGCACATCCATGTTATTTTTCTTGTCCACCTCACATAACATTTTATTTCTTCCATTAATATAAGGACATATTTTTTACTAAAATATGTTGTACAATGCCTTCTAATATTAGCACTTATTTCTCCATAAAATATTTTAAGAAACTGCATGCATATAACACACAATTGTGTGTTACTGTTTTTTGAGTTTTGTTTTGTGGCTGTTTAGCGTGTAAAAAGAATTGACATTAACTTTATTCCAATTTGGTAATACTGTAGCACATACGGTGGGGTAAATTTGATCTTAGGCCAATTTTCCCACCTACAAAGAATGAAGAGGTCTGTAATTTTAATTGTAGGTACACCGGAACTATGTGAAAAACCCAGAAAATGACATTGTATGGTTTTGAAATAATTAATTAGCATTTTATTGCATGAAATAAGTATTTGATCCCCTACCAATTAGCAAGAATTCTGGCTCTCTCAGTGCTATTAGTTTTTCTTTATGAAGCTCCTCCTACTCTGCACTCACTGGGGCAGATTTATCAAGTGTCTGAAAATCAGAATATTTCCAGTTGGCCATGTCAACCAATCACAGCTTCCATTTAAAATATTCATGAGCACTGGTAAAATGAAAGCTGAGCTGTGATTGGTTGCCACGGGCAACTGGAAATATTCTGAGTTTCAGAAACTTGATAAATCTGCCCCATTACCTGTATTAATTGGACCTGTTTGAACATTTTTCCTGCATAAAAGTAACCTGTCTTCACAATCAATCACCCTCCAACCACTCCACCATGGGCAAGACCAAAGATCTGTCAACAGACACCAAGGACAAAATTGCAGACAAGGCTTGGATATTCTAAAGTACAATAGGCAAGCAGCTTAGTGAGAAGACAACTGTTGGCACTAGATCACCATCACTGCACTTCGCATCACCCCCGCCTTACTCTAGAACACTAGGGATTGTCTCTCTGCTGTTTCTAACACCATGTTAATCTCTACCTTAAATCAAACCTCTCATCCATGTCTCCAGGACTTCTTCCAAGCTGCACCATTTCTCTGGAATGTACTTCCCCAGATTATCAGACTAATACCAAATCAAGTTTCCAAGTGCTCTTAAAAGCCATCCTTTTAGGCAAGCCTATGAGACTTGCTAACTGTATGAAATGTCAACTCTCTCGTTACTAATCCATCCTATGTCCTACTCCTGTCAGTTATCTGGCAAACACCAGACCGCGCTTCAGGCTTCAGGCATTTCCACCTTGGTTATGTATATCAGATGGTGGCTGATGGGTGGTTCAAGCAGCAGAATTTTTATTTATTAAATTATTTTACACTGTTCCCTTATAAAGAATGGCTGGACCACAATACAATCTCTTATACCTCTTGTGTCACCCCCTTCATGCACATAGAATGTAAGCTCTTGAATGCAGGGCCCTCATTTCTATTGTTCCATAGGTCAGTTTGTACTCTGTAATGTAATATTATATTTGTACATGTCCCCTATGATTTATAAAGCACTATGGAATTTAATGGCGCTATATACTGTAAATGAAGTTTATTATTATGACTCGTTCTTGGTCTGGGGCTCTATGCAAGATTGTGGGGTAAGGATGATGCTAAGAAAGGTCATGTATCAAACCAGAATTACACAAAAAGACCTAGTCAACTACCTGAAGCCAGCTGGCCAGCAGTCTCAAAGATTATCATTTGTAACACACTACACCATCATGGATTAAAATCTTGCAGGGCTTGCAAGACCCCCCTACTCATGCCAGCGCATGTCCAGACCCATTTGAACTTCCCCACTGACCATATGGATGAACTAAAGAAGGCATGGGAGAGGGTCATGTGGTCAAATGAGACCAAAATAGAACTTTTTAGAATCATCTCCTTGCTGGGTTTGGAGGAAGAAGAATGAGTACAACTCTAAGAAGACCATCCCAAATGTGAAGCATGGGGAGGATGAGTGCCATGTATTGCAAAATTTTGGACAAAAACCTTCTTTTCTAAGTAAGAGAATTAAAGATGGGGCATGGTTGGGTCTTCCAGTATGACAATGACTCAAAACACACAGCTAAGGCAACAATGGAGCAGCTCAGTATGAAGCATTTCAAGATCCGGGAGTGGTCTAGCCTGTCTCTAGCCCTGAACCCAATCAGAAATCTTTGGAGGGAGCTGAAACTCAAAGCTGCCCAGCAACATCCTCAAAAACAGAAAGATCTGGAGAAGATATGTATGAATGACTTGGCCAAAATCCCTGCTGCAGTGTGTGCAAAGAAATACAGGAAACATGTGACCTCTGTAATTTGTTTCTGTACCTAATATTATCTTCTGTTTAGCAATAAAATGCTAATTAATTACACAATGTGATTTATTGGATTTTTTTTACATTCTGTCTCTCACAGTTGATGTGTACCTACAATAAAAATTACAGATCTCTCCATTCTTTGTAGGTGGGAAAACACTTATTTCCCCTACAGTATCATTACTTCAGTGGTACAAAATTTCTAGGGTGACCGATTTGGCAAAGCTCTGTGCAGCGCTGCATAATCTGTGTGTTCTATGTAAAAAAAGCAATTATTATTATTACTACCACAACTTTTCAATATAGTTTTCAATATCCATATATATATATATATATATATATATATATATATATATATATATATATTATTTGTTATGTAAATTGGGAAAGGAGGAAAGGAGATTTTTTTGAAATGTTTATATTTTTATTTGTAAGATTTCTGAATCTTTCGTAACATGCATTTGTAGCCCCTCTATGGGTTATCATACAAAATACTTCAACACTACCGCCCTGCAGTATATTGTCAATTTTCCATTGTAGCGGCTTTCTGAGGTCACCACTGACGCCTATGATTGACCATAGTGTCCACCAAGCATGAGAAGGATATAAACTTGGCAGGAACATTGCGGCCATAAGTGTCTTAAAACATATTACCATGGTACCTACATGTATGTATGTACCCCAATTCTATAATGATAGGTAAGGAGTTGTTTTCTTGTATGCAACACAAAATAAATCACAATAGTCACCATAATGTTTGGTCATAAGCCAGATATGCAATATAAACTTATATCAGAAAGCCATTATCACACTTGATGTGACATCTGACTTATATTTACGTGACAGTACATTACTAACTATTGAAGCACACGCCTGGTACATATGACCTTGGAGCTCTCATAATGTCAGGAGTAATATGTTTATCTGAGTTATTACATTTAATTATGAGGACATTTAATAAAATCAGTATGTTGGCTCATAGAGACATCATTATAAGTGAGCTACAGTATTAAACCCATCAGCAACAGCAGAAGATGTGCTGCTCTCTCCAGTTAATTGTCATTGGTTTTTCTGCTGGTGTATCCGGCTTTGATGTGATCCTAATTAGTCGGCAGCATTCACTGGCCTTTTTATCCTTCCAGATTTAATTGCAGAAAATGTATGACTTGCACAGTGTGTCATGAAAGATGCTTCATACATGAGTGAGAGCATGGCCGTGCCTTTAATCTGTGATGTTTTTAAGTTTGCTGCCTATGTCACAGGCATATTAAGCAGCACGCCTCTACACTAGGGCAAAACAGAAAGCTACATCTGCTCCGAAGAAGGAAAAGAGGCTGCTCTGAAATAGAAATGTAGTTAAAGAAAATTATTAAGATATCAATTACTGAGGGTTTTGTATCCTTCCAGTACAGGAAAGGAATAAAAATTGAATTTATATAGAACATAAAAACATAAAATCTTTATAGCCTCAGTGTAAATCCACTATATCGTTACATGCTTTTATTAAAAGAGAACCTAGCAGTTTGTCATCATGTTATAGGGTCCACATCCAAAAAGGATTCAGGTAAGGACTTCCTGCCTTTCAATCCCAGCATGCTCAGTTGTAGCACATAGTTTGGTGCAAAAATATTTTGCTGTTTAGGACAAGGTCTTGAGCGTTTATTGAGCTTCACAATATAATTGGAATAGATATTGCTAAAATAATGTTATCAATTGCCAATTTGGTAAGTGGGCAAGATCTCTGAACTATGTTCTGCTGAGTATGTCCAATTTAAAAAATGAGGAATCTCTGACCTGATTACTTTGGGGTTTGGGTCATTTGTTTATTTGAAGCAAAATAAGTTTAATAAGTTGTAACCCAAAACACAAAAGAACACAGAGAGCATAGATGGGAATTTAACACTGCTTACCATCCCGATTCTGATGTAAAGGTACGAAAAAAAAAAATTCTGCCATAAACCATGTAAATACTGATTTACAAGTTAACACCCCAATCACCACTTCAGAAAAGAGTGGGTGGAGTTGGGGTGATGCCATCGTCTGTCAGATTTACTTTAACTTCAACCAGAGGATGGAACCTGTGTTTTGGTAGTCTGAGACGGGTTGTCCTTCCTTAAGCCGCCAACTGGGAAAAGGCAGAGTTTATAAGACTGCCAAAGGACATTGTGCACAAAGTAGTTTGAGGCAATAGTGACCAGTTTAAGCAAATGAAGAGACGATCCTAGATCATGTGATCATGTATGTGTCTCTCTCTTTTTTTTTCTCTACATTTAATTTCCTACCTGTTCACACAGAGTTCCAATAAGTCCTTCTAAGTCTTGCTTTTCATGAAGAACCATCTGTTTTTCTTCATATTCTTGTTCCAACTGCATTTCAAACTGCCGGAGCTATAAAACAGAACATAAATAACTATAGGTGACTAGTGCACTTATTCTTTACATTGAAATATTTAAATCAGAAATTGGCCTAATAAACTACTACCAGTATGCTATCAAGCAGCTGAGCAGCTTCTAGATCACATTTCTTTCACGTTGTTATGTGGTGGTATCATCCAAAAAGTCAACTTCAAAGGGAGGTGTAAATTAATTTTATGAATTCAAGGAGGCAGAGAGTTTAATGCTGAAATCAAGCATTTCCAGCCTCAGAATGCCCCCTTCACTGCAATTGTCAGTCCTGGGTCCAGGGACATCAATATCCAGGTCTCCTGGTGTCTGCTCATAATGTCAAACATATGGTAGAAGGTGTTCAGAGGTGGGAAGAGCTTGAGTTTAGTGCTAAACGCTCCTTCTCTCTCACTTTATACAACGATTTAACAACTGATTATAATTATACTGTCATTTCTATCCAATAATTCTATACATCAATCTGTCCAGCTCCTACTCTTTAACATGGTTTATACAAATACAACTGCATATTCATGGTGCATTTCCTAAAAATCTAGGCGTAATACTTTGTAGGGCTCTACAACAAAAGATTATATCTAATTTAGCCAATTTCAACAAACAATACAGAAACCTTGAAATGTATTATTTTCTGACAGAGCAATGGGTTTGTAGTAGGGTTTATCTGGACTGGTTACATCTTTGAAGGAAGAAAATAATTTTGTCCATCACTAGAATTCTTAAAATTGGGAAATAGAAATTAGGTGAATGCAATTTGGACTTCAAAAAATAACAGTAAAAGAATACAAAAAGTTTAAAATTTGCATTTTGTGCCCTACTTTGTATTATAAATAGTTCACTGACTTACCCGTCGTTGACATGACTGCCGAATATCCTCTAATTCCTCTTCTTTATCTTCTAATTCTTTCAACTGCATTTGTTTCATCCTTTCAATTTCCATTTCAAAACGGACACGCATCTTTTGCAGAAAATAAACATTATGTTACCTGAACTGTAAGGAAATTCCATACTCTCTGACATTGCATTGCTGCTTTTAAATCATGATATGTGTGTGAAAAGTGTTTCTGGTTTTCTGAAGCACAAATATATTTATATAGATTTCTTATAAACGTCTTCATTCTAAAAGTCAGTGGGGCTTATTTACTAAGGGTCCTGCGGACGCATTTCTGTTGGGGATCATGCCGCCGGGACAGGGATTTAGAAGGGGATTGTGTCGCACGCGATTGGATTTTGACACATCAGTGCCGGCTTTCATGCGACAGAAATCGGGGGGCGTGCCATCAGACGATCCGACGGATTTAGACTCAGCGCAGGATTTAACATTTAAATTGTGTGGCAAGACAATACACTTATATGCACCTAGAAGAAGCTGGAAATTGGGCCCATGATCTTAGTGAATCACGCCGGAGTCCATGATCGTCAGACAATGCACAGTGGAGATCGCGACAGGACCGGGTAAGTAAATGTGCCCCAGTATGTACAGCACATGCAGATTTTATGTGTAGTGACTGTAAGCTTATAACTGTTTTGGCATACCTCAGGGGTAGGAGCGTTACCTGATCAAGGCGCTGTATAGAGTTGGCTTGCTCTAACAGCTGTTGGTTCTGTTCAGCAGCACTGGATTCCAACTCCCATACTTTGTTTTTTAGGGAAACAACAGAATTACTATCCAATCCACTGGAAGAGGATATTTCTTTTATCTGCATCTTCAGTACTTCCAATTGATTGGTTAAGGTGGATGTTTCCCGCTCCTTTTGCTGTGGGAAAAAAAAAGATTGTGCTTACTAAACTGATGAGAGCAAGTCTCAATCCTGTTTACATTAATAATATTTAGCACTGGAGTTTATAAATACTTATTGTTATAGACTGGACCAAACACCTGGATTTTGATGAATATAATCCTTATTATATGTGTATAGCAGACATTTCATTATTATACCGTGGCAAAACAGTCTTCTATTAAAAACAAGACAATAAACACATAGGGGGAGATTTATCAGAAGTGTCTGAGGTAAAACGGTTCTAGTTGCCCATAGCAACCAATCAGAAATTGCTGTATTTTATAAATAGCTGCGGGAAAATGAAAGCTGAGCTCTGATTGGTAGCCATGGGCAACTAGAAAATTTCTTCTCTCAGACGCTTCTTTTACTGGGCATTCAAAAAATGTAAGGGTTCCTCAAAGTATTACCATATTTTATGTTGCACATTTATTTTAGTTATTTATTATTATTCTTTCACTCTTAAAGATTTCCATTTTTTCATTTGTACATATTATAGATTCAAAAGTTAAGAGTTATTATATTATTCTTCTGGGTCCGATTTTTTTGTATGACAGAAACTAAGCATTTCTTCCTACTGTCTACTGAATACTTTAATCAAATTAACCATTTTGTCAACTAGAGTAAGGAGAATGGACTAGTTTTAAATGTAAGAAAAACTAAAGAAACGTTAATCAGAACTGGGAGGAGACAACCAGAAGTCGCCCCGGTAATAATTGAAAGTAGTCAGGTGGAGATAGTTGACTCGTACAGATACCTAGGAATATGGATTGATAGTAAATTGGATTGGCAGGTTAACATTAGTGGGAGAGGGAGGAGCTGTACAGGAGAACAAAGATGGGGGCCAAGAACTGAGCGGTCTGCGGCACAGACTCCCCCCTTGTAAGGATGGGAGTCTGATACCAAGAGGAGCATAGAAGATAGTATAGGTGTTGACCCTATTTATCTACAAAATGAAATGAGGGACCTCTATAACCTTCTTGCTTTATGGAAAAAATGCAAACTCCTGATCCCACAGTAGACTTTCAGTACAAACTGACAGAATGGTGAGCCTGCATATTTTCTTTACTCTGTATGGGGAATTCTGCAGCATATTTTATCCTTCATTATACTGTAAGTTTTCTTGTGTGTAGCTTCAGTTGTCACAGAATTGTATTTTTCCTGGGTATTGTTTTTAATAAGTATTCATTAAAATGTATGTTTTAAACTGTAATATCACTGCCGAGACTCTTTTAGCATCAGTATGTAGATGCAAAAACCAGGATTGGGTTTTTCAATACAAAAGTATCATGTAAAGATTTGTACATCTTCCTTGTCAGCAACCGACAAACCCATATATGTTTAATTTTTTATGGCTCTTTATGTTAGTCTTGAGTACATTGTTGACTTAAAGAATTGATATTTAATTTATTAGTTTCCCAGTACATTATGAATCCCAAATGGGAGCCTGTTTTGTTTGGTTTTGTTTCTTCGAACATATCCATGAAGGTTGCAATCTTCACATGAATTATTAATACGAAGTTATTAGTAGATACACATCCAAACATGTTTTATATTTTGTTGGCAAACCTGAGCTACGGAGCTGTGTTTGTTCCTAATTTACCCTTCTATTTATATACCTCAGGAGGAGGAAGCTGCACATTACTGTGCTAATAATAACTGCTTACCTTGTGTGTGGCTGGCTTCATGCTAAATTCAGTGTTTTAGGGAAAGCTATCCTTAGCACTAAATGATTCTAGAAAAGCTACATCATTATAGTAATATTCTGCCTTTATAGGTGGAATCACCTAACCGCTACAACAAAGGTATATAATTAGATAGGACCGCTTCCTTGTTACTGTCGATGTAGAAGGACTTGATTCCATCCTTGTAGATATGATATATAATGTGGGCTGCTGTAAAAAAGAAGTATCCAACACAGAAAATCCAATTTAATTAAATAAGACATGGAAGAAAAGTTGTGACTGAGGCCCAAATAGTAAGTCTTGATGAGAAGCGTGGAGGTCATTTGAAAGATGAAATTGGAAATTCTAGTAATGACATTGTTACAGAAATCTATCACTGGAAATCAAATTTCTGTCGTAAAATGTAATAGACAGTAAAGAATATCTAACCATCAAAATCCAGTGCTGAGGGAGCAGGGGGGAGGGTAAGAAAGTATAAAAGCCTGTAAAGTCAGATTACAGAGCGGCTAGAGTAGCCCCTCTAGAATAATTTTAAAAGTGAATTTTAGAAGGAAGGAGTCCATGGATAACAAATACAAGAAGATTACCGCAGTCACAATGCCTGGATCTATGAGTAAGTGTCCCTGGTTTATCATGATGGATTTTAAAAGTAGATTTCCTTTAAGGACCTGCGGGGATATAGATAATATCCCTTTGCTGTCAATAGCTACCAATCACAGCACAGATTTATATTGTAGGCAGTAAACCTATAGAACCCAATAGAGTTCTTTGCCAAGTCATTCATTTAAGGTAAACTCTAGAGCTTAAAAGATCCGGGGCACCACCTTGTAGTGAATTCTCAGTAGCGCCAACTCCTCTACATAACCCCCACGCACATGTGCTTACATTACATACTTATCATACCCAGCTACAGAGAACACTGGAGAATTCTTCATACATTGATGATAGGTTGATTCCCCTCTCTGGGACCTGAATCTGTCTAAAAAATACCAGGTAGAATGAGTTTTGAATGCATGTGTAGTCAATCTGCATTCAAGTCTATGGGAGTTATGAAAAAAGCTGAGAAAATACATCCTCCATTTGTCCTGGCCGCACAAAGTGGGTCAGCAGACCCCTTTGGATACGACCCAGCGGGACCCACAACCATCACGTATTTTTCCAGTTTTCTGTATGACTTTGCACTGAAAATAACGTCTTTGGAGCTTGCACATGTATTTATAAAGTGGCTGCGCCAGTTTGTGTCATGGCTGCGCCAGTTTGTGTCGTGGCTGCGCCAGTTTGTGTCGTGGCTGCGCCAGTTTGTGTCATGGCTGCACTGTGTCCAACAAGACAAAATAAATGTTACTGCTTAGTCCAAGTTTGAGACACATTTAATATGGTGACTCTACAGAATTGTGCACACAATGGTGCACCAAAAAAAGATGCTGTCCACTTCCCTAACAGTGCAGGGTGCTCCAGATAAATGAAGACTGTGTGCCACTATTCAGTAATCAGCCGCACCCTGCACATTCATGAGTGAAAGTGAACTTAGTATAGTTTGCCTAATTTTCGATACATCTGGGCCGGTGTCTAACCTCACCGTGAGCAAGCCGGGCATGCTCTGTATTTTGCAGTTTTTTTGGCACAGCCGCTCGGGATGAAGCTGAACTGCGCAGAGGAGGGGACATTACAAAATAAAAACATTCACAACTCTCTCCATGCAATTCTTTAACCCTTTCAGGTGCATCAAAATGACAAAAGAAACATTTTCTTGTGAGCTCAATTTTTACAACTTTCATTGTGTGCTCCAAAGGACACCTACCCTTTATTCTTTGTATCAGTACAATCCTAGGGGTATTAAATATTTCTTAGGTTTTAGTAGATTTTAAAAAATGTAAATCTTTTGTACAAAAAAAATGCCATTTGGTGTACAGACCTGTGTAAGGTGTAATTTTTCACATGATGTTGTTTTAATTTAGATCAATTTGGGACCTTTATGTTTGTACAATCATTTTTATTCAAATATTAATGGATGGAAAAATGGTGATAAAATGTTTATTTAGACATTTGGGTGCTAGTTTCCTTTATGGTGGCCACAGCCAGGAATAATTTTGTTTATAGGCATTTTTGGAAGTGGTGATACCTAACATGTTTATGATTTTACTGTTTAAAAGTTTAAATCAACCCCCCTTTCACTAGAACAAATATAAAAATACTTTTTAAAACATTTTTTTCTATGATTACAGACCCTCTGGGGTACTTCAACCCTGGAGGGTTTGATCACTCCTGTATTGCAGTATACTGTAATTTTACTGCTATCCATGACATCACACCCTGGATGAGAGGGCCATCCAAGATGGAAGTGCCCACTAGCGTCAGGTTCGACAGGATAACTGCCACGATTGGTGCTAGTACCTACCGCAACAGTTGTGTTATACCTGCTGTGTATAAGAAGAGCTCAGCCCGTGAGCTCTCTTCATACACCATCTGCAGCACCCCGACATTATAGTAATAAGTAAATTAGAAATTTTTTTGTATAAAAAAGCTCAGAAAAGCAAAAGGACTTAAATGTCACATGGTACACATGGTACACAATGGCTTACATTTATTAAAGTTTTTGCTCCAGTTTTCTATCTGATTTTGCACTAGAAAGAGGGTGCAAATTGCTTGCACATGTATTTATAAAGTGTCTGCGCCCGTTTTGTATTCCGGCTGCCCTGTGTCTGACACCACAAAATCCTGCACCTAAAGGGATGTTCCGCTGCAGAGTTGGACCACGCACCACATTTATTACAGCGGCTCGACAGAATTGTGTTGCAAGCTCTATGTTAAAGGTACTCCAGAACAAAAATGGGGACAATTCCCAAGCAGTGCAGTGGGTACCAGATTAATGAAGACAGTGGCCAGTATTAAATAATCTGCTGCTCCCTGCACATTAGTGAAGGAAACTGCACAGTGTACAGATTACACTAATTTTGATAAATGTAGGCCATTGTGGGGCATGAAGCATGCAACATACCTCACTGCAATGCAGCCAAAGTGAATGACTGCATTACAAATTACTGGTGATTTGTGGCAGGGCAGTCTCTGTCTATTGACATGAGTAGAGTGAGTGGTATCTCTCTGCATACTGATGTGCATGTGATTGCAGGGACATTGATAGGTAAAGGCTGCTGCAGGGTCTGTTTAGGCCAAGTACTATTATAATGACTGTTTTGGGTTACTCTGTATTACAATCTGAAAAAGAAATTGTTAAAATGCAAAAAAAAATTATAATTGTTTTGAACTTCGAAGCCTAAAATTTTGTTTTAACATAAAAATTCAGACCCAAAAACTAATAAAATAAGAATATTGTTTTTCTCGCTAAAAATACACTATGAAAATCATGTTGCTAGCCCAAAAATGAAGACCGGATTTTCAGGAGCACAGAAAAGCTTCAACCCCTCTTTTTCAGACAAGTCGGAAACTGCATAAAAATGGTACAAAACCCTATATTTAAAATTTACTCAGCTTTTTCTATAGATTAATTCTATTTAAACTTTAAAATTGTGTTCAGTTTTATGACTTTTCTTCACTAATCTTACCTCCAACTGTTGACGAAGCTTGCCAACTTCCCACCGACAGGATGTATTCTCCTGAGTCACCTTCTCACGTAAGCTCTTCTCAAATGCTGCCTCTCCAATAGCTTGCGCTAACTGCATATCAAACCTGCATGGAAAAGGCATCCAATTACACTGTTTTCTCAGGCCGCTCAGAAATGGGAAGAGTGCTTCACAAAATGTTACGGTAGGATTAGATGTGCAGCAAGTGAAATAGCAGGCTAAAGCAATATCATTAACTCGGCAAGTTACTTTCCAATACGTTTGTGAGGTGACATTTCACTTCTGTCACCATAAAGCATGATAAAACATCCCCGGATGGCAAAACGCTAGAGCCATGAATCATACGTTGCTGAAGAAAGTGACAAAATCATGGAAATTAGTCATTTTTATTCAAAAGAACAGTGCTTACATTAAATTCTACAGAGTCCTCCCTAAAGCACGGTTACCGATATCCAGCAGCTCTGCATTTATCTCGAACAACTTGTTATTTGGAGGAACAACTTTCATTCAGCGTCTACAATTTACAAATGCCGAAATGTCCTCTTTCTGACTAGTTTTAGTCTTATCAGTTGTTAAAATACCTGGAGTAACAAGGATACAATTCAGCACTGTACAGGCGGTCCCCTACTTAAGAACACTCGACTTACAGACGACCCCTAGTTACAAACGGACCTCTGGTAACTGGTCATTTATTGTACTTTAGTCCTATGCTTCAATAATCAGCTGTGACAGTTATCACTGGTGTCTGCAATGAAGCTTTAGTGTTAATCTTGGTTCTCATGACAATCCAACAGATTTAAAATCCAATTGTCACAGACACCAAAAAATTTTTTTTCTGGAGTTACAATTATAAAATATACAGTTCCGACTTACATACAATTTCAACTTAAGAACAAACCTATAGAATCTATCTTGTACGTAACCCGGGGACTGCCTGTACTGATTTAACTTTTTTATGACACCACTCCACTGTTCTTTTGTGTATTATTTGAGTTACTTCAGATGCTTTGTTATATCCTTTGTGAGTAATCTCAGAAGCTTACCAGTAACATTATTTCAATTTAGCAATTTAAAGGTATCATAATATTTTTTCCGCACTGAAATATTTGATTCATTCCAAATCTAATAGAAAAAAAAACGTCCATATAAAATTGGAGGCATCTAGGTGTACAGGAAAGGGCTACAGTAAAGGCTACATGACTTTTAAGATGGAAAATCTTAAAGGGGTTTTGTCTGGGCATGCACAAGGCATGTTCATTTAAAGGAAATCTAGCATCAAGTATGATAAACCAGGGATACTTACCCATAGACCCAGGTACTGTAAAATGTTTTCATATTTCTTATCCTTCCTTCAAAAATAATCTTACACATCTCAGACTCCGCCCTGCTCCCCCAACACTTTCTGCTCACTGATCAAGTGCCAATAGAGCAGGAAGAGTGTGAGACACTGTAAAGCCAGATCACAAAGGGGGTAGTGTAGCTCCTTAGACTCAGGGCAGAACTATGGCTCAGTGGTTAGCACTAAAGCCTTGCAGTGCTGGGGTCCTGTGTTCAAGTCCCATCCAAGTCAACACCTCCAAAGAGTTTGTATGTTTTCTTTGTGTTTGCGTGGGTTTCTTCCCACTCTCCAAAACATACTGGTAGGTTGAACAGATTGTGAGCCCCATGGGGACAGGGACTGATTTGGCAAGTTCTGTGCAGAGCAGCGTAATCTGTGTGCGCTATATAAATAAAGGAATTATTAATTATTATTAGTAAATTCTAAAAGTTGATTATAGAACGAAGGAGGCCATGAATAAAAACTATAAGGACATTATGACAGTCACAGTGCCTGGATCTATGAAAAGGTGCCCCTGGTTTATCATGATTTTAATGGTAAATTTGCTTTATGTTATTTGCTATTTAGATATATTTCTTCGACATCGAAGCAGTTTCTTCTGCTCCTGAGCTAATTGTGGGAGGAGGGCTGGGTGTCCAGGTGTCAGACATATCTGGAGACCCTAGAGAGAAGGCAGGAGCAATTTATTAATGCTTTTGCTTTCTCCTTTCTTTACTGGATAGAGCGGAAGTCTGAAAAAACCAAGTAGTGCTTTGATCATACGTCAGAAAAGAAAATGTGGAAATATCTTTTATGACATCAGGGGAGATATATAAAGTTTTTTATGACTTTATGGGGGACATATAAAGTAAAAAGAACATGCACACACAATATATAACTAAATGTGCATACCGTTAATACATATCAATATTTCCCAATAAATAAAAAAAAAAATCCCCATGTACACTATAAAATACATTGCAATAGTCGGCCTCTGTCCCCAAGACTATATATATTATACTGCATATCAAAAAGACCAACACAAAATAGGGAATTCATTTATAATGTTCATTTTGCATTCATATTATATATATTTATATATATATATATATATATATATATATATATATATATATATACACACACTATACATTACAAAAAGAATATTTTCCCACTTTTTTTAAATCTAACCCCCAAAAGAATGAAACATTTTTTTAAAAAGTCCTTAACTAGCCCTATGTGTCATGAAATAAACACCACAATTTTTATTTAAGGTAGCACACAAAAAAGAATATACGGTACATATGGAAATTTCTTACAAATTCTCTGGTCATTAAAGCCTTTTCAGACCTTGTCATTAAGGGGTTAAATCCTGGTTAGCCCCTTTAATATCGAATTTGGGGAAAGTGATATCCATGAAAAAATGTGGTTTGATGCAGTCATGTCATATTCTAGCTGCTGCAAAAACTCAAATGAGTCCAATTCACCCTGCTCTGCTGTAGCTTAAAACAGCATTGGAGCTCTGTGGATGTTGACACTGTTTAGAGCATGCGGGTGGGCATCCTGCTTCTCCAAACCTGTTGCTTTTTTAATGGTCACCTATGTGATTGTCACAGCATTTCACCTGCGTGCTACCTTATGGCCTCCAACAATTACACGTGTTGCATTATGGGTAAATCCACTTCTGTTTGTCATAGAATGACATTGGTTACATTGTACTGTTATAAAAAAAAAGCATAAATCTAGTTAAAGTCTATTCTATAAACTGAAACAAAAACATCTCTTTTATTCCCCTTTTTTAAAAATTAGTCACTAATAGCTAAAATGTAGATGAATACTGTATACCCTAATATGATTAGCCATTATATGGATTACATCATTCTCAACAATAATAGGACTGGACACTATAATTAGTATATGAATCTATATCTGTCAGTGTTTGGTGGGCATGTTTTGCATAAAAAACTGATCTACTAATATTCTGATTATTTTTAATGAAAAGGATAAAAATGAAACTTGACATAATTTACATGAGCATATGTTGTTTCAATTAATTGTACACAATGCCTTGCACCAGGCACAAGAGTTCCGCAAAAGCTAGGACACAGATGTAAATTATGTAAGGCATTAGGAATATTATGTATGCAGTACTGCCCTACGTGGGATCATTTGGGTTTATTGTAGCCCATACTCTAGGAATTTTTTATAGGTGGTGCTAGACCCACAACAACAAAAACAAATAAATAAATGCAAATCTATATAAGTAGGTTTTAATAAATCTGATGAGATGTGGTAGGTCAAATTTTCCCCTAAGAAAAGTGTCACAGCCATTATAAAACCGAACATTTTTACATCAGAAACAGGTGCAGGAAATCATATTAATTCCGCTAATTTTATTCTTCCACCATAGACTTTTAATACATTTCTGTCACTATTTCTTTGGTGAATACAACTGTAAACTTATCTACCCCGCCTCATCATCATTGTAAAATGAAGTTAAAGAGAATCTCTCATCAGCATTTCCCAACTCATTCATTGGTCCACATTGATCAAAGTAGTGCAAACCTTGGAGTGCACATGTTGTTTTCAGTGCAAAGTCAGACAAAAAACTAGCACAAAGGTTTTATAGGAAACCTACCATGAGGAATCTACCATTAGAACTATTTCTGATGATAGATTCCTCCTGTCTGCCTCTGGCCTAATCTGTAATTAAATAGTCCTGGAACCTGATGTAACTTGTTAAAAACTTTATTTCAGTAATGTGTAAATTAACTGCAGGGGCTACTGGGATGTGGACTCGCCTGGCTGGACACTGGGAGCTAAGGCTGTTACACACCCAGTACCCACCCAGTACCCTCTGTAGTTCATTTACATATTCCTAAAGGTTCCACAGTTATTTAATTACAGATAAGGGCAGGAAGGAGAAATTAAACAGAATTACAGTAGATTCATATATTTGCATATCTAATGGTAGATTTGTTGTGGTAGGTGTCCTCTAGTAAATTCTCTACATTCACACGACTATGTGCCCGCTGTACTTGAGCACGACGGCCACATGCCGGTGCCAGGGAGAGGAGGAGGAGGTGTGCACTGCTTGACCCTGCCTCTCTCCATAGTGATATATGGCACACGGACCCTTATTACTGGGCAAGATAGGACATGTCCTATCTTTCTCCCGGGTACGGAACATTACGGTGCGGCATGTGTGCACCCATTGCAGTCTATGGAGGACGTATATACGCCGTCTATATGTCGGCCATATATACATTCCCCATATGAACGTGTGAATGCAGCCTTAGGTTCTATAGCACTAAGAAATAGTGTGTCATTTTAAAAGATGTGAAACTTAGCATTATAAATGCATCAGGATTTTGGTGTTGTGTGCTATAGAATGCAAAACATGGGCAGAGGTATAGTCAGTTAGAGATATAGTTGAGAATTGTTCACAACTCTGTACAACATAATTCTGTACAACTGCAAATCTGGAGAATTCAGGTATATAAAAGTGGCTTTTCAGCTCATTTGCATATTCCTCTAAGGGGAAGATAAAAGAGAGAATGCTAGAAAAGATATTTCATACCCTACATGAAGGGTCTGGAGAGCTAGCTTTGAGTGAAAAGCAGATTAGGAAGGAAGGTTGTAGAAGGAAATGAGGCAGCATAAATGGAGAAAGAGGTAGCTTTCTCTGATAAAGATATAGCAAAGCTTCTTGTATTCCCTCTTGATATGCAAAATATGTTGAAAAGTTAATGACCTTTATAATTATGCAGCTTCCTGAGAACTGTCATGTTTTCATTTCCGATGCTGTTTAGGATTTCTTTTTGTGAATTTGACCCTTTACAGTAGGACAAACGCTCAAACAAGCTGATGGCACATTGTTACAACATATATGCTCACACGTTTCTGCTGTTATGTCAAACACCCCAAAGAACCGCACATACAAAATGTATTAGCAAATGTCAATCAGAACCCTTTAGAGATTCTTTGATAAGAACAATCATTAGGGATTTCTCTTACTTTCTCTGTCTTTTTTCGAGTTCATGGTTCCGGATCTGTTGATTTTCCATTAACACTCTAGTATCCTCTAGGTCAGAGGTCAAGTGCTTGCACTTCCTGTTGGCTTGCTGGGCTGCTCGCCTAGCATTCTCGTAAGCACTTTGTAAATCACTGAGCTGTGGAACCAAAAAAAAAAAAGGTGAATGATACCAGCAATTTCACTGCACAATTTATGCTCTGCCGCACATATTTGTACAGCAGAAATTGTCGTTTAATGGACAGAAAACCCCCAAGCCACTGTACGATTCTTTTTTTTATGCCATCTGGGATGAAAACAAGCGGAAGAAAAGCCTCCTTTATAAATCAGTCACCAGCCAAAGAAATGATTATGGAAATGGCCGAATTGTATTCATTTAAAAACTACTGGCAGGTTCCAATAGAGTATTGTCAGAGCAATCTATAAATCTTAGAGAGCAGCCATGCATTTTATTTTCCACATATGACTTTGCATAAAGCAATTTGTTGAGCGCTACAATATAAGCCATGCAAGAGAAGAAAGCAATATGAATGCTGAAAAACATTAAAGGTAGAGAATAGTCACTGAAATGGAAAGCTAAAATATTTCATATAAAGTAATAAGTGAGAGAACTTAGTGGAATATAGCATGCACCCGCATTTCCTAGTTAACATTAGGAACTTAATCATCATTTGAGATAATTTTTAATATTGTGCTGTGATAATTTCTCTAATAAACTTTATTAAGGAGTTCTGCTTAGATTGTAAAAAAAAATCAGGCTCCAGAGCCCCCTCTTGTAGGGATCCATATTCCAACCTGTACCATATGTGTCTATGGAGGCTGACTACAGGCTTAAATCTAATCTCCCAGTGTATGTTTGCACAGCTCTGAGCTGTGAGATTAACCTTTTCACTTTCAGCGTGTTGTTTGAAAATAATGCAGATAGCATACTACAGCCAGGGAGAGCATAACAAGGCTTAACACTCACTGCTCAGAGCTTTGTAAATAAATAGATTCCTGTCTTCACATAACATGTTTACCTGTCTGGAAGTCTGATTCTATGTGACGTGTCACATGGCTGCCTGTCATTGGGTGACTTGTAACATGGCTGTCGAGGTTGGATACTTTGTGTTTGTATGCAAATGATTTGTAACTTGGTTGTTTAACTTATTATATATGTGGTCATCTTCCATGATTGCAGTCATTAACGCTGAAGACAAGTCACAGGATTGGTGGGGAAAACTGGATGAGGCAGCGCTGTAGTGACAGGTAGTTTACAGGATCAGGATTACTGGATCAGGTCAGCATACAGGGTACAGGTAGGAGAACCACAACAGCGGTACAGAATCAGGATGAGGTTCAAAGGGTCAGACACAGGTAAAGGTAGAAGAGCCACAGATCATGGCAATACAGAATCAGGCTGAGGTTCACAGATTTGGCATGGGTATCAGGCAGAAGAAACACACGTCACACAAGTACTGCATCTGGCAGTGGTTCACAGAGTCAGACACCAGAAAAGGAAGAAGAGCCAGAGATCACAGCAGCACAGGATCAGGTTGAGGTTCACAGGGTCAGACACGGGAAAAGGCAGAAGAGCCAGAGATCACAGCAGCAGAGGATCAGGCTGAGGTTCACAGAGCCAAACATGCGTAAAGGCAGAAGAGCCACAGATCACAGCAGCACAGGATCAGGCTGAGGTTCATAGAGTCAGACACAGGAAAAGGCCGAAGAGCCAGAGATCACAGCAGCACAGGATCAGGATGAGGTTCATAGAGTCAGGCATGGGTATCATGCAGAAGAACCACACGTCACACCGGTACAGACAGAAAAATTAAAGGTCACAGCTGTACCAGATCAGGATACGGTACACAGAAGAAAGTATGATCTACCCTGACTGACCTGATCCCCAGGAATTTATCTAGTCTCTGGAGGCATGATCATCAACCCACAGCTGAGCCCAACACAATCAAACCACCAACGTTTCCGGGTGCATTCACACCTGGTGTTTAGCACATGCCTATTAAAACTCACTGCAACAACTGAAGAGAGATTTACCTTAAATGAAATTGATGTTAACATTTGCTTTACAAAATACATCCCTTAACGAGATGTTAACATATATTAACATTGCGCCAATGCGTGTGTTTGTTAACACAGTCGTTAACTTTTGCATTTTGTAAACGGAAATTTTAACATCAATGTAATTAGGCAAATCTCTCTTCCATTGTTGCAGTGCATTTCAAACCACATGCATTAAACTCCATGTGTGAATGTAGCCTCTAGGGATCATATACTGCAAGGCAGCTGTCAATAAGCTCCCAGCAAGGCAGCCCTGAGTGTGGCTCACAACCTCCGTACTTAGCCAGAGTCCATTCAGAGGATCCTGACAAATGGATCACATTTAGAATTCCAAGAATAGGTATATGTGTCTCTTTTTCACTCTTGTTCTTCCTAAATATGAATTGGTGGGACTATGCTATCTTCTCATGTCTATTTTGCTGATATTAAACACTACTTGTAAAATACTATAGAAGGAATGGTTTGCTATGATTTTTATACTTCAATCAATATAAAGTTGCTGTAAATAGACACAATGATGACTTAATGAGTCTTTAATTTGACAATAAACCTCTAAAACTAAAAGAGATTATTTCCTTTCCAAATTGTAACTGAACATATCTTAACACAATTAGTTCATCACAGAAAATGGGTAGTTCCCTGTATTCACTCACACATAGATACATCGTCATGACAGCCTAGGGTCGTTATTAAGACCCAAGGACTTGTCATTTATGAAGCTCTGTTTCAATATGTTGGTGGCAGACTGTAACAGATCATGTGCAAAAAACCCATATACTGCTATACTGTTGTATCGGAATATATGGAAAGATCGATCAGACCACCTAGGATTAAAGTGCCATAAGGGGTCTGAAAGTTAAAATCACTCCCCTTTGCCTAGAACTGATATAAAAATAAATAATAAATATCATAAACATGTTAGGTAAGGCAACGTCTCAAAAGTCCCACTCTAACAATATAGAAAAATAATTATTCCCAGTGGTGAACCCTTCAACAGAAAATAGCACCCAACTGTTTGAATTGCCCCTTTTTCGCCATTTTGCAACTCATAAGAATTTTAATGAAAAGTGATCAAAAGATTCTACAGTCCCTAAAATGGCAGCAGCGTCAATGGCAGAAACGCATCTCATCCCGCAAAAATGCTACAGTGTAGCGTGAAAAAGGGGGGTATTAGGTAGGGAACATAGTGAGTAATTGTAAAGCATTACCAACCTCTCTGTGAGTAACTCCATGTGACCCATTTTTTTTTAGAAAACACCTTCTCTATATGTTTTCAACATAAGATGTAGAAGTTTATTTTGTGAAATATATTGTTGCAATGAAAATACTGAGCTGCTGAATGTTGCCATTTCGTTTGAGCTACTGGAGATGTTTCAATCCAAAGTGCTCATTGCTTTTACTGGAAGAGTAAATAGAATGTAAATGAAGACAGGCTACAGTGCAGGTCTATGAAACATCTTCCCCTCCTGAGCCAGAATCACTACTCATATCATAATTAGAATTGATCTTTATTAGATTTGTGAGGGTCAAAGTAATGATTATGTGTCCATAATAATTATATGCTTTATGATTGTATACATGTGCCCTTTGCCCTATATTTTTGTACACTGTTTGTTATGAAATACAGAGCTTTTCCCTTACATCAGTTTTAACCAGACATGCAACTGTCAGCGGAACTCAAGTCTTGTGATGGAAAGCAGAAGATGGAAGAGCAGATGTTTGTTAAGAATAGCATCAGCATCCAGACTAGTGGTCAATTTACTGTAGACAACGGTGACTGGAAATTCCCCTGGCATAGCAACCAAGGCCTAGTTTTGAGGACCAATCAGCAAGAGCCGGGGGCCAGACATATATGCTTAGCTATAACCAATTATAATGATTTTAATGTATGTGACCACACCTTTTCCTATGGGTATAAGAAGCTATGTAATCAGGAAATAAACACAGTTCATCTCTCTTTTCTGTTCGGCAAGTTAAGAGCATGAACCTAAGATAAAACAGAACTTCAGTCTTCTGTCTTTTCTTATCCAAACGTGCACGCATGCTCAACTAATTTGGAGTGTCTGAGAGAAGAGTGTAAGGCGGGATTGACCCGTCCCCGACAGATTTATAATATGTACTGATTTGTGCATATCTCATTCTGTCTCTTTTTATGCTTTATCCAGAATGACTCATTAAATTGGGTTGCCATCTATTTTGTGAAGTGCATGAGATGCTGCCATCCCCATGTTTGAAGAAAAGAAAAAGGTTTCCGCACCAGTTATATCATGGTATTTTATCACTTGTACGGAGACCTTTTTCTTTTCTTCGTTCAAGTACCCACACCATGGATGTGAGGATCCCCGGCACATGTGAGTGGTTTGAATCGGTGAGCAACACAATTTTTACTTTTTCTCTAAATCCCCATGTTTCACTGTTGGGATAATGTTCTCAGGCTTGCAAGTTCGGTAATATCATTTTTTTTAATTTTACATGTTTAGTTTTATATGTGTTCTAGGGAAAGGGGAGTGATTTTAATTTTTTTTTTATATTTTTAAAAACTTTATTTTTCAGCCTGTCTATAGTACTTAAACTCAAGGGGGTCTTTTCACTTATGCAATATAGTGCAATACTGTAAACTGTAATTCAGAATGCCCAATGACAGCTATGATGGTTGCTGTGCCAGACTGTTCCACCCTTTCACACAACCACCCCAACAAATAAGTTGTAGCAAGTGGAAACTTGTGGGTGTACAAACTATGTTGTCCGGAGGGAAGACTGTAATGGTTAGTATTACTGATAGACCCTGACGACATATGTGCACAGTCTCTTTCTTTTTATTTGGGACTTAATGAGGGACATGTATCAAACCTTTGGCTTGCCTTTTTTAATTTTTGAGACTTTACCTGGTGCATGTGCTCATTTGCGAAATTTTCTGCACTTTAAACTGTCTCTCTTCAAAGTTTGCCAGTGTGCAGTTTTCTGCTGTGTTCCCTTAGTTATCACCTGAATCGAGTTGTGACTCTTGAAAAAGTAGCATAAAAGGTGCAAATTTTGGCACAAATCTAGGACTGCCCCTGACCAGGGGTAGAAAATAGCTTAGAGATTTTAGAGACATTTTGCAGCTTTGTTTAAAAAGTCACAAATTCACTAAAGACCAAACGCCACATGTATCAATAAGGAAAAACTTCTAAAATACATCTGACCAGCAGAAAAATCAAGAAAACCTAGAAAAACGGATGAACAAAACCATACTTATGATACATTTGCCCCTATGTTTCTAGAGTGGACTTATCGCTTGACACCAGCTAAGTTTGTTGTCCCACTGATGGTGGAGAAGATATAGCATGCCATCTAAGCTTTGTCCTCCGGTAAAGCCCCTGGCCCTGATGAGTTTCCTGTGGAGTGGTACGGACTACAGTTAGAGGAGTTTAGCCCAAGATTGTTGGCAACTTTTAAGTATGCTTGGGAGGTCTGATACTTTTCTATGAGGCCATTATAGTGGTAATACACAAGCAAGGTAAACCCCCTGACTACTGATTCATGTATCTCCACAATAAAAAGAGACAAAGGGTTTTTGCTTCCCTGGACAATAAAAAAGAATGTGTCTCAAGTGGAGATTTATTTGGGAAGTGTTGAGTAGGCTCTGCTATCCAACTGAATTCCTTAAGTGGCTCCAGATTCTGTATCATATGCCCAGTGCATGGGTGTGGGTCAATGGGTATCACTCTGAATACTTCCAGCTGGAGAGGGAGACTAGATAAGGTTGCCCACTCTTTCCCTTGCTTTTTGCTCTAGCGCTGAACCCCCTAACTGTCCTGATCAACAGTAGTACAGAATATGATGGATGGCACATTGCCAGCATTACCAAAAAACTGTCTCTATGCAGACGATCTTGAATAAGTTAGTTATTTAGGGTTAAAAGTTAACTTGCACAAATGGGCATTTCTTATGATGGATGAATTTGACCCCTCTTCTGATCTGGTGGATGTTGAGCAATTTGTCTATTTGGGGATAATTAACCATAGAGATATCTCCAAGTTTGAGGCCCCCGTTATGCAGTATGTAGCCGCAAGGCTTATAGCATGGGAAAATCTGCCTTCTCCCTAGTAGATATAGTGAAAAGCTCCTCTATTTGTATCGTGCTGCTCCGGCATTGTTACATAAATACCATTTTTCTGATAAACTCTTGATCCCGTTTCTATGTGGTGGGGGTCCATGAAGAATCGCAAGAGATACTCTGAAGGCACCCCACAGACAGATGAAGTATATCTTTACCCCAAATGCAGAAATACTAACAAGGAGTACAACTGACTTGTAGTGTGGTGGATAAGGATTGGCTATAATAATCCAACTGTAGTCCTCGAGGCAGCCCTGATGGGCTTTTATGCATCCCTGACCAATTTGGTTTCCAGGGGTGGGAAGACTGTTGGGAAATTGACTCTAGAGCTTGCTTTCCCGTCACTCCACTTTGGAGCAAACCTTTCCTACCTGAGCTGTGCTCCTTACCAGACTTTGAATTCTGGGCACTTAAAATTCAAACCTTGTTTAGCTGCATCAGAATGTGATTCTTAAGATGTTTGCGTCCCTTAGTCCAGAGTTTAGCTCCCACTGCTTATTTACAGTTATGTCACTCATTGGGATGCAGTTTGGGGGGGGGGGCTGAAAATTGTTGTCAGTGCTCTAAAAGCTATTGCTAGAACTAAAGATCTAGCAAAACCTACATCTACCTTCTAGAAACAAATAATAGACACCCAGGGGCATGTTTATCAGGATTATCTCTGCGCCACTCCAGTAGAGCGGAGGGCGCGGCCAGCCGGGATTGGGTCGACCCGGGGCGTTATTGCCCCCACGCCGATGCACTTGCTGCCGCCAGCGACTTTTAACACGTGAAAAGTTGCTGGCTGCGTCTATTTCTATGCCAGGCCCTGCCTGGCATAGGATAAACGCTGCATGGCAGCCTACCTGATACTGATACCATATCTAGCTGCGAATATGCAGCGGCGGGCATTTCATAACCCGGCGCTTGTATAATAAATCTCCCCCCCCCCACAGCCTTCCCCCTCTGAGAGAAGGTCTCACATATGACAGATACATATTCTGAACTAGAGGATTGTCAATTTATAAATAAAACGTCTACCTGATCCCTCTGCATCAGCTTCAGATGCACAGATTTCCCTCACATTTGTGTGCCAGATATGGGGAGGGTTTTTTCACATGGTTTAGGAATGCCCATTGATTCAGAATTGCTGGATGTACATTCATTCATATATCAATGAGCGTTTGGGTCTCCCTGGCGTCGGCTCCCTATGGGTGTGTCTTCAGGGAGGTTATTTAGGCTAAATTTGATAGAGCTCCCTTTTGTTTATGGTAGGAAGGTGATCTTGTTTAAATGGAAACCTTCTAAACTACTCACGCTTGTTAAATGGATTTCGCAGATCAACACATATCTTCCAGTTCTGAGGGAAGAAGTTCCTTTTAGTGGATTATTCTACATCTGTATCTACATCACTGGTTGATGTAATCATCTTATGTTACTCCTTGTATACTAATGATTGATATTAACGATTGTACTATGTACTTAACTGAGATGGATGTTGTCTTTTGTATGTTGTTATACTTTTAGAAAATTTAAAAAAAAAAGGGGGATTATTTATTTTAGAATTTCCTCTTTTTTTCTCTTATTGCAACTTTTTTGGCACATTTTATATATTTATGCCTAAATTTGTGACTCTTCCTCTCGCGGCACAAGAATTCTTCAGCGTTGAACCTGATATACTCCAGTTCCGATCAGGCATATGAAACATTTTAGAAGGAGTTACAGAAGAGTTTAAAACTTTTGTGAGACTTTTGTACGACTTTTTAATAAAAAGTTGCAAAAACCACATGCACATAAAGCTGCCTGATATATCAACCTCTAGTCCAAAACCTGGAAAAAAACAAGAAAAAACACCCACAAATATCCTGACTAACGTTAAATGACCCCCTCCACAAAAAAATGGTTGTCCTGCTCCAATTCCATTGATATCCACAAAGTTTTTATACTTATATAAAAACAAACTTAAAAAAATAGATATTCTACAACAAGATGACTCCTCTGTGTATATGGATTTATATTTTCAACAAACTTATAGAATATTGACTACAAAACCTGTAGGGACTACAGCATAAAAACAAACAGGCAGACTCGGGCAAGCATACAGTATGACACACATCTTGCCTTTGGCGAATCAATCCTATAGCAATCTACTGAGAACTGCAGATGTAATCCAAATAAGCAAAAGATTGTCCGCTTCACAATAGAGCATAACATTATAGTGATAAATAACACTATCACTGGCATACAAAGACATTAACAAAACAGTTGTATCCAAAATTTGGAAGAGACAAATGCATGTTGTTTTTGTGCCCAGTTTTATTGGCTATCTATGTTCTCCAGCCACACACTGCAGGGGATACGTATCTGTCCAGCAGAAAATGAGAGGAGATGCCGCTACAAAATTAATTAACAATATGCTCAGCCACATTGTGTCCTTCTCACCGCACATTCAATCCAATAAGGACTCATACAAAAACATGAGAAAATATAAGCATATCAAAATCTAATCTGATTATAAACTTTCTTATGTTACCTTTTGTTCTAGTTCCTTCCTATAAATTTTCTCAGATTCTAGACGTTCTTCAAACTGTGAAACTCTCTTCCGCAAAAAGTTGATTTCTGTTTGGGCGCAGTCAAATCGTACTTGCCACTCATCAGCTCCTACACAAAAATATAACACTTGTGAAGAATAAAGTAGCTGGCATAATAATCTGTCACATTCAGAAATCATCTGTGGTATGAAACATTCATCAGGTTGTGATGTGGAGTCTGTTCACATGCTAGTACAATGTCCCACATTGGTTTATACAACACAATTTGTTTTGCTGTGTGCTGAAAATAACAAACTTGGCTTATACTTGAGTCTATTAAAAAATAATAGACACTGTGCTCATCTTTCCGATGTCCCCCGCAGGTCCTCTTCTTGATTGCTGTGGGTGACCAGCAACAGGTCTTTGACACTATGGGGCTTATTTACTAAGGGTCCCTTTCGACGAATTTTAGAAATTTTTGGGTGTCACACGTGATCGGATTTTGGCGCAATCACACCGGCTTTCATGCGACAGAAATCGGGGGGGGCGGGATTTCAGACGATCCGAATGATTTGAACTATACGTGGGATTTAATATTCAAATTGTGTCGCAACCAATGCACTTATATACACCAGGAAGAAGAAGGTGAACTCCGGCTGACCTGAGCAGGGAGCATCACATGCAGGATATCAGGTGCACGCTCGTAGTGAATCGCGGCACAATCCACGATCGTTGGACATTTCAGATCTGGGATCATGACGTGGACAGGAAAGTAAATGTGCCCCATGACTTCAGCTGCCTGCTGACATCATAGTGTGTGCGCCTGCATCAAAAGTTCCATGTGTGATGCGGCTAACATCATAGTGTGTGTGGCCAGCGGGCAAGGACCTGTCGCTAGCCTTCCACAGCAATTGAAAAGAGGATCTGTGGGGGGGCATCGGAAAGGTGAGTACAGAGTTAATTTTAAGTGCTGAGCATACTGACTATATACTTGGGGGGCATTTGCTAGCTTGCTATATACTAAGCGGCAGAGGACTGACTATGTAACGGCCTGCCGGACGGGTTATGTTACGCTCCTTATGCACTTCCAATGTCCTCAAGATATGGGTGAAGTGTGGCCAGCTAATCCTGCAATGTGTAGTTCCAATAGAACATTTACCTATTCATTCCTTAGTAATACCATAATACCATACATTTCGTTGTGGTCTGTTGTGCTTTGATTGTGTTCTTGCATTGATACTGGTCCCTTAGAATTATATCATTGATGGTTCAAGCTGCTAAAATGCTATATCACCTTTTGGACACAGTCACCAACCTCCAGCTTCTTCCCTTTAGCTTGTGTGCTGGGGATTCTGCTCATGGCCACCAATGTTTCTGACAGCTCCCCATGTGGCTCTATGAGATTTAAAAGGCCAGTGCACCCATTGTAAAAGTAAATCCTGCCAATTCCTGTCAGTTCTTGACTATAAAAGGCAAGTTCCTTACATGAAAGTGCCTGAGAGCTGTAGGTTCCTAGCTTACTAATTTCATGCCAAAGAATGTGGTCCAGCTGTATCCAGTGTTCCTCCTCTTTGTTACACAACATCTTTGCCCTGTAATTCTAAATGATTGCTGGCGATAACCCTACTTGATCTGTCCATCCGGAGCTTTGACAGGTATCGCGTTACCTCATAACCACCACCTACCCTGATCACAACCTGTCTGTGACTATTCTCTTCTTGACCCTGGTGTTTCTTACTGGTCTCCCAACCTGTCTGGGCCAGCTGATACTAGTACCAGGTAAACTCAGAGGTAGGGACCTTTTCATTTATGTTGTTAGGCCAGTAATGAGTTTTAATAGATGAAGAATGCTGATGTTGTCTGGATCCCTTTATAATTATTCACCGATGGCAATTGACTTTCTTAGACTTCCTCATCTCTATAGTGGTGACTTGAACAAAGTTCTTGTCTGTGATTAGACCTACACTCAACACGATACATGAGAAGAACAAGGAATCAGATATGAGATATGTTTTCACATTTCCCAAAGACCCTAAAGAAGACCCTGAAATGTTAAAGTGGAAATGAGTTTTCAGTTCAGTATAAATAGATACTACGTGTAAATATCAGATCCATAGTAAAGTAAGGTATTCACAGTAATTGCTCATTTAATTGATCAATCAATGGTACTTCTAGATCATAGACTTGTCAAATGAGAAAATCATTTACATTTATCGTCATAATTATTCCGTTTTCACACCATTTATTTACATCAGTGTGACTGATGTTTTTTCCCATCGTTGCTATAATTAGTAATAAACAATTTATAGGAACTAAAACAACATAGTGGATAATGATGCTATGACAGGTCTTTTGATTGTGTTGTAAAAATAAAAAACGTACAAAAGAGATTCAGTATTGGTGTATTTCACTTTCCCTTATGAAATAGCGTTTTTACAGGAGATTTTATGATGAATAGGGCATACTACATACTGTCCTCTTCAAAACGAGTGTTATTTCCCCGCTGCTATGCAAAACAATAGCAATGTGCTTTATTGTGGGTAAGACATGGCTGACATTAGAAAAAGAATTTCTCTGTAACACGTAGGTTTCCTGCTTTCTTTGGCAGCCCAATGCCTGAGAGGATTGCATATCTTATCTCATCTCTCTCTCCTGTCTGCTGTTTTGCACAGTCCAGTAATTGCACTATATCATAATTAGAGCCCAGTATCAGATAAGCATACAGTACAGGAGGCCTATACAATCTTTCCACAAAGAAGTACATATCAACCCTACACATTGATTGCAGCTTTCTTCATACTTAATTATGTGGAAGATTTATGGTGTTCACTAACGTACTCCATTTCTTACTTACTATCTTATTGTTGGATTACAGGGTACAGGAGGACAATCATTTTTACTTCTTACCTCCCCCTGGGCTGCTTATTCCAAGTTCCCGAAGTTGGATTTGCTGATTAGCTTCATCCAGCTGCTTGGATACAGACTCAAGACCTTTCTGCATTTGTTCATACTTCACCTAAGTAAAATAAAAAGTTATATTTAATCAAAGAAAAATGTATTTTTTATTGTCCTTAGGCTACATTCACATAAGGTATGCCTGCTGTACTGTAGTACGGTGGGCATACATCGGCGACGGGGAGAGGATCAGTAAACTAGCAGGAAGTACAAGGTGGGGGTGACCTCCTCTGCTCATTTTAACAGCCTGTGAATCTGCAGCATGGAAGGGCTTTGTAAATTGTCCCAGTACCCATTCAGGCTCTTTATCATAGTTTAAAAGTTGATTTAAGAAGGAAGGAGGCCATGGATAACAAAAATAGCATGATTACCACAGTCACTGGCCCTGGATCTATGAGCAGGTGTCACTGGTGTATCATTCTTGATTTGGATGGTAGATTTCCATCTAAAATATTGCACTATACAGTTTGTGTTTGCTAAATTTTTATCATCACAATAAAATATTTGTATGCAGGTGTCTTTCTATAATTTTTAAAGCCATTAAAGCAGATTTATTAATTCAAAACTATTCGGTGTTGGATTTTGACATATTTTACTACAATGACATGTCAGTATTTTTGCTTTTGGAGCCAAATTGCAAGCCACAAAGTGTTGGATATACTGTGCCCTCTCAATGGAAAGCAATTTCTACTTGTTGGACAAAGCAATAAATGTGTAAATGTATTATACATGGTGCACAGCAGGTAGGCCTGAACTATGTTATTAATTCTGACTCCAGGGAGTGTAAAGGCACTGCTTCCTGGTCTCTTGCAATGGCTAAATTATTTTAACATGGAGCAATTATTTGTTAATAATATTACTCAACAATGAATACACGGAAAATCCTCCATAGACTCCTATCCTAGTTAAGGGTGAGAAAAACGGCATCATACTACTTTAGTGTCCTTTCCATTATGCTACTTTGACACAAACCTGTGCTTCACCCAGAACGGGTCTTGGGGGAAGTAGAACATGTAGCACATGTTCAGCTGAAGAGGGGGAGGGGTGAGAAGCAAGGCATGGCGCCTTGCCATAAACAACGGAAAAGATAGTGTAATTCGGGAAAAGAGTGTGCTTGTACATTACGGTACAGTGACACATGTGTGTGGTCACTGTACCATGGTTCGGCGCCACAGGTTTCTATGGGGACCGATTTCCTCAAACTGCACGGCTGAATATTGGTCCTTCATGTGAAAGGAGCCCAAAATATGCACACAAAATATATAGCTCCAACAATTTTTTTCCGGTCAATTGAGCATCCCACATTTACTTTTATTACAAGCTTTTCCAGTACAAATGCCAAATTTATACTAGAAATTCAGTGTAAATACAAGCAAACTAAAAAGTTGTTATTTTTAAAGGAATCATTTGAAAAACCAGTATGAAATCATAGATATTTAGTCAAACTTATTTGATTTATTATATCTTCCTTGAGGCCTGTTTAAAAAAAATTGCTTTTATCTAGGTAAGAGCATAAGAGATCCTCTATTGGTGATAAACAAAAGTAAAGACCTTTATCAATCTAACAAAAAAGACAGCAATGTTAAGTGTATACATACCAATCTACAGCTTTCTCTATCATTGTACATAGTCCTTGAACAACTCACCTGCATCTCCTTGATTTCACGGGTTACCCTTAGCCTCTCTGCTCTCTCCCCTTCTAAAACTTGACAAGCTACTTCACCTTTGAAGCGTTCATCAGACAGTTCAGTCATTAAATCAGTGATCTGCAATATACAATGTCTCACTTATAGTTAACAAAATATTAAGTGTTCCAGCAAAAGTAGATATTACATCAACATATAGAAGAAGAATGTAAAAAATCAGAATACAAAATATCCTGCTGCTTTTTATAGGTAAATCATGAGATAAGAAAAATGAGAAATCTGGTTTAACATATTATAGATCCACAATTTGTGGACAGTTTTAAATGTTGACCATAATAATAAAAAACTATGTTTGTTGGCAACATAGAGATCATTGATTTATAGAGAATCTATTCTCAGAAAACCTGTTAAAAACATCTCAATATTTCATTTATTTTTCCATGTTACTATCTAAAGTACAGTAATAGAAAATGTGAAATCTTGCATCTTTCCATAATCTGATACTTCCTGTTCTGTAAATATCACTTCCCAGTAGTAGTCCAAACTTGAGAATGGGTACTAGAAATAGTTTAGACGCTATCCTCACTTCCGCAGTTTCTCTCTATAACAAATTACTAAGATTTCAATGTATTTTTTTGTTATGTAAGTGTTCCTGCTCATTCAAGGTGGATTCTCATATCAATGAGAAATCTGGTGTGATAAATGATGTTCTCCTCCAAAAAGCATCATCTGAGTGACTATTAACATAGTTCAATCATAATTTTAAGGAATGGCAAAATAGTAAATAGGTCTGATAATGGTTTGGAAGGGTGAGCTTTATTAGTCTCACCAGCAAGTACCATCTCAGTGCAAAGGAGGTATCCTATCTGGTGTTCTAACCTGGCAACAAATGGTTTGTGATACAAACAAAATAACTTTATATACAACATCTTCTTTACTGAAATTTGCTCTAAAATATCATCAAAAATTACAAATATAACAAATATTTGCCTACATGTATAGAGGGTTAGCTTTGGGGCCTCAAGCATTGTCAAGTCTTGGAGTCCCCCAAAGTAAAACCTATCTGCAAATGGGAGAGTGGGGTACCCACTACTCCTGGCTCTGACAGTTGCTTTAAACTGTATCTACATCCTGGAGATGCTAATACACTTTAAAGCATGAAGGGGAAGTGTGTGGGCAGCCCACATCTTCCCAGTTTTCTGGGCCAATTATTTTATTTTAACAAGAGATCTGGGACAACCTACATTGCATCACTGTGGGGTTCATTTACTAAGGGACGCACTGCTCACTTTCGTCGGACTTTGCACTTTCTTCAGAGATTGCACGGCTTGGACAGGTATTTAATAGGTGCATGCGCAGGGATTTTGCCGCACGCAATAGTTTTTGGTGCAGCTGCACTGGCTTCCATGCAACACAAATTGGGGGGCGTGCCATCGGACAATTGACTGATTCGGACTGAGTGTGGGATTTAACTTTTAAATTGTGTCACAAGCTAATGCACTTACATGCACCAATTAAAAGATGATGAAATTGCGGCACTGTGCATTATAGTCGGACAATGCACTTTCGTTGAAGTCCAGCGGCCAGGTAAGTAACTGTACTCCTATCTGTTCCCCGCAAGCAATAATTATCTTTATTTAGGGTGTCTGGCTGTGTTGGATGCATGATGGGCATATTGCAAAAATTTGCAAAAGCCAGGGTGGCTTACTGTCTGGCTTGGATCTAAATGCATTTGCAAAATGAAAAAGAAAAAAAATTGCTAATAATTGTGAATATGTTTACTCCACAAAGACCCATGGAAACCAACAACTAATGAACTTGACAAAAATATCCAGCTGTCCTATTTAGTTAAGATAGCTAAATATCTAATAATATTAACCTAATACTAGGCCAATAAACCATAAACAAACTACCATATTGTCACAAGATATACAGGGGGCCCCCTACTTAAGAACACCTGACTTAAAGACGACCCCTATTTACAAACGGACCTCTGTATGTTGGTAATTTACTGTACTTTAGCCTTGGGCTACAATAAACAGCTATAACAGTTATCACAGGTGTCTGCAATGAAGCTTTATTGTTAATCCTGGTTCTTATAACAATCCAAAATTTTTTAAATCCAGTTGTCACAGGGCCAAAAAAAAATTGGCTGCAGTTGCAATTATAAAATACACAGTTCTGACTTGTATGTAACCCAGGGACTGTCTGTAATGGTAGTGTCCTAGTACAATAGAGAGATATAGCTACATACTGGTAAACTGTGTATTAAGTGCAAGACCTATGCCCCCAATATCAGAAAACTCATAGATCATATTACACCAATGGCACTATGTTTTGTCCTTTCTCCACTAACCTAAAATTATGACAGTAATAGAAAAGGTGCCTTCACATTATATTTCACATCAGATGGCTTATAAGAGGCCCCTGAATGGTAAAGCAGCTTAGCAGAACATCATATAGATAGTAAGCATCAAATAGGCATTTTGTACCTCTATTAAATCACTAGGTGCCCCGTTAAAGCCCCAAATATAAGTGGATTATAATAACTTCATGAACCTACATCAGAAGTCTTTCTTTATATATGTCTCTGGTGCAATGAGCAATTTCCGGACAATTCACAAGATCCATCTATATTGCCCAAAGCCTAGAGTGCCTGTTATCAGGTTCAATCGCAGCACAGGGAAATGTTCAGCTTGCAATAACAACCTAAATGGTATTTGGCACTGTCTTTGTTTATTACATAAAAGACTGTTTAACAATTTCTCCATTAATAACCTAATTATGTTGCAATGTCCCAAGGCATGCAAAAATTATCATAGCTTCTTAGAGTTAAACACAAAGTCTGTCTCTAATGGACGGTGGAGATTTGTGCAAATGGGAAAAAACATAGTTCTTTAGTTAAATGTGGTAATTATTAATCCCTGCCTGACACCTAAGAATACCGGCGCAGCAATTTATGCAAATGATATTAAGAGTAAACTGGAAAACGATTTTGTGAAATGTTAGTTAAATGTGGCACAACTTATCACACAAGCAATTTGCCTAATAATTTGTATTTGCATCTTCTAGCAAGTTATTTACTACTACTTTGTCGCCCACTTCAAGGTTAATTTAAAAGGCCTATTTATAACTAGGGAGTTTAGCAACAATAAAAGATTTGTAATTTGGAGATTTGTCAGATCTTCCACCTAAGCAGCTAAAGTATGAACCATACTACCATTACTTCACTCAATTGTTTAATAAAATTAGATTGATAAAAATTTTACATAATTTGGAAATATGAAATGTACTAAGGCACCATTAGCAAATGCCTAGGACTCTTTCAGATTTGTAGGAGTTTGACTATGAATGTGAAATATCATTCACTAATGGCTATAGTTTCTTAGAGTTACTAATATTTGGTTTGATTGTTTCCCAAGTAATATATACACACACATATATATAAATGTATATATATATATATAAATATATATCTATGATCGTTGCGAAAGGCAAACCCCTAATAAAGTCGGGTATTTATGACATCATACAGAATCATTATCACCTCAAGAACCTACACCTATGTCAGAAATGCCGACCCCTTCTCATAGCTCAGCCAAACAGAGTTTACTGTTCATGTTATATATTTTTGCCGCTCACATAAACTTGAATGGTGAGCTACCGTCCATGCACAATTAATCTTCAAAGGGACAGGCCGCAGGAAGGGAATTTAGAAGATAGATGCAAGTACCAGAGGTGAGATCCACCATAATCAGGTATTTAGGACATATTCTGTGGATATGTTATAAATACCTGCCATGGGAACTCCCGTTTAGTGGTGCATTTGAATTATCACATGTGATCCATGGGTTAAAACACTTTTCTCACCAAGGCAACTCCTCACCATATACTGAGTGGCTCTTGAACTGGCGGACTACTTCAATACCTGACAACTAATATTACATTGTATAATGTATGATTGGTCTCAGATTCTCCTCACTGAACTGCTGGTCACTGGGGTTTGGGGATTGTGAGAACTGAAAAAAGGTAACTTTGTAATATTAACCTAAAAGAGTATATTCAATTGCAACAGATTTTATTGAGATTTCTTAATTATGGCATGTAATGTGGTTTGACAACATTGATAAGTGTGTACACTCATACTTTCTCACGAGCATGCTGTATGCTAGTGTATGCCAACAAATCTATTAAATATGTATATATATATATATATATATATATATATATATACGTACATATATTATCTATATATAAAAAGACTGTTACTGTTGATATTCTTATAAACCAACAGAATAAATGTACCACCACTAATAGAACAGAATTTATTATAGATAAAGAGATGTCACGTTCCCCTCCAATAAGACCCTTTTTTTCACCCCTCAACTTACGTACTCTCACTCAGATGGGGTGTAAAATGTCCTACATGGAGCTGTAACATCTTAGCCTCAGTTATAGAATGATAAGTGTATCAGAGAGATCGTAGTTGCTAGTCATCCCCACCCCCCCCCTAGAGCTAAGTTACGGGATCTGCCAGGAAGCTTTATTTGGTGCTTGACAATCCTGTGCCCTGTTCTTCAAAGGTTGTGGGAAGGCCGGTTTGTACAGGGAGTGTGAGCATTGACACCTCTCCCAACCACATCTCCTTAGCCAGGGGATCATAGTGTACATCACTTTCGCTAAAAACACATAACATGAGATAACATGATTATGAGTCCTCGTTACAGGAGAGAGTAAGGGGGAGTTTGGTACATTCATATCCAGAGTTTCAAGAACCTAGTGGAAAGTGGGTCGAATTGCAGAACACCCGTGTTTTAAGCCTAGCCATCCCAAGTTTGGTACGGGGTGAAAGATAGCAGGGTATCCTGATAATTGGAAGCAATGGCTTGGTTATGATATCTTCTAATCAAAAGTTATGGGGTTTCAATGGGGAGAGAGGGTGATACAAATCTCCTCTTCTCAGTGATATCACAGTTAAGGTGTGGAGGACAAAAACTGTTTGTATGTATTGTATGTATATTGTTTGTAACTTTTTTTATCTGGCAAGTTTGTATTGTACTTCTATGTATATTAAAATATAAAACTTAATAAGCCTCTCATGTTCTGTGTGAATTACCAGTGTGCGTAGTCTGTGTGGATGAGCTGCTACAGCGTTCTTAGTATTAAATAAATTTGTGGCTAATGGTAGTTTGGTGTTGTGCGGGTGCTGAGAGAACTTAGGAATAGATTTAATGTAAATATGTCATTTTACATAAGTAGGTTGGGCTTTATTTTGTAAATGCACAAAATAATCCCTTATTTGTCCAAATTGCCAAAAAAATAAAGATAGTTTAGCCAATAAAAAGTGACAATGCATAATCTTCTGTGAATGGCGCACCTTCCGTTCGATGCCCTTGAGTCTGCCGGGTTACCACCACATATGGGGTATTGTTATACTCGGGAGAGATTGAGTATCAAACTTTGTTTAGCATTTTGGTATTTTATCCACTGAGAATGTGAACATTTTATGAAAAACTTTCATTTAGTCAAAAAAATGTTAATTTTAAAATTACATCTAATTTTGTTTTAACCCCTGTAAAACAATTAAAGGGTTAACAAACTTCACAAAAATTGTTTTACGTACGTTGAGGGGTGTCGTTTCTATAATGGGGTAATTTATGGGGTTTTACTTTTATTTAGGCCTCTTAAAGTGACTTGAAACCTGAGCAGGTCCCTCAAAAGCAGGATTTTGCGGTTTTTAATAAAAATGTGAAAAATCGCACCTAAAGTTCCAAGCCCCATAACATCTTATAAAAATGATAGGATGCATAAAATACCATGTCAACATAAAGCAGACATTCGGTGAATGATAGTTATCAAGTCTTTTTGCTGTTATGACTATGTGTGGAAAAAGTAGAACATTTTGAATTTCGAAAATAGAGAATTTTTCCAAATTTTCACCAAATACCTAATTTTCTCATAAATAAATGCAAAACATACCACCAAAATTTTGCAACTAACATGAAGTACAAAGTGTCCCGAGAAAACAATTTAATAATCACTTGGATATGTTAAAGCGTTCCGAAGTTATAATGACACATTATAGTGACACAGGACAGGAAGGTGAAAAGTGGCTTCGGCGATAATTAATCCTCCAATGACTTGGACATATACAGAATCCACTGGCATTGAAGCATTGGGATCAATAAAATAAAAAGCTAATTCCTTAAGATTTACAACAAACTATAAAAAACATCTAGTCAAGAGTCAATGTTTTAAGACAAAACACTTATGCTAACAAGGTATTTAAGACACATTAGGACTGAGTTTTTATCATTTGGAAAGCGTGAGTAGCTTTTCTTGTACACTAGGGAACAAGCATTTTTATTCACATCTTTGAACTGAAGCTTTGCATGTCTATGAATGAAAACATTATCATAAAATTAAATCCTGGCACAATTCCACATATCTTAAAGGCTGGTCTTCCTTTTCCCTATTTTAAGCTGGTTTACATCCATACGCACTGCCTCATATTGTATACAAATCGCTTCTATCTGAATAGGCTAAAGCATATATTTTTTTTTTATTTATTTCAAGACACGGGCCCAAATTTACTAATAGTAAAGCAAACTGCATGTAGAGAGGATAATAAAAATGTCAATTTACTATTGACTGTTTAAATACAGCAGAAGACATTCCCAGGTGTCCTGCACTTGCTCTGAGATTATCAATGCATTTGTATATCAAAGTCATTTTAAAGAAACCTGTCACCATGAAAGTCATTTTTAACTGGTGACAGGTTCCAATAGCCTATGCTATGCTATGCTGATTTTAAAAATGCCTTTGTCAGCATTCTGAATCATTTCAGTAGTTTATATAAGATTAGGTCACATCCCCATGTCAGTGCCAGTAGCATGTGGTGGGTCCTGGGGAGGGGGGTAGCAGCAGCTTTTGTCTCAATCTCTACTCTACACTTGTGCAGCTCCCTCAACACTTGTTGTTGTGTGCATTTAACAGGCAGGAGAGGGATGGGGATGGTATGGAGTTGGAGACTGAGACACAGGCACACAGGCTGCTGTAGCTTTTATAATGTAGCAGCAGTATTTAGAATGCTGACAAAACAACATTTAAAATCATGAAAGCATAGGCCATTGGAACCTGTCACCATTGGAACCGGTCTAAGAGCTACTTAGAAGGAAAATAGGGCATCCCCCAGAGGAAGCCATTGTAGTTTTATTATGGTGTGATCATTTGTTTCTTTTGTCATTGAATTTTGTTCCACTTACTATTTGCCATGTATTTTACAGGGTTATAACACATATAGCACTTCATTTGCACTTTAGTACATTGTGGTCTATTTGATTATGCTGCTACTCAGCACTTGATGCCATTAGGATTCTCCCATGTTTATTAATTGACACCCGGGCTAATGTGTAATTTCTTGTCTGTGTGTTGCTTTTATGTGTTTGCCAATTTTATTATTATGTAAAAACATTTTTTGACTGATTAAATAAAATTATGCATTTCTATTACTCTTTGTAGGTGTATTTTGGTGTATTTTGTTGATAGTGGGGGGTAGCAGTTGGCCCAACTACCCATCCTAATAAAGTTTAGTGGTTCTGTTTGAACCTATTTACTGTTTCAACAATCCTAAATGTTTTGTCTGGTAAAGTGACACCTCAAAACTGGTTTTATTAAGATCTGGTGGTGCTTATCATTTAACGTCATTTCACAGAAGGGAGTACCTAATCCTCTAAGCCCTAACAGTATTTTATACATGATAAAACAATGCAGTTATTTCTTGGAGATGAATATTTATGAATGGTGATGTATAGCACTTGTTTTATAGTCAACCTATGTCATATATTAGTTGCACGTAGAACATGCCATAAACCTTCCATATAGAAGTTGTGTTTCTAAAAACATGATATGAAGGTAATGTACAGTAGAAGAAATGAAGGTAATCTTCATTTTTGGAAATCAGTTTTAAAGATACAAGGAAGTCTCAATTTAATAAAGTAGAATTGCACCAAGCATGGTATTTCAATTCTGTGTGGATTTCTAACAAAACAGAAACAGCCAACATGGGAATTGCTCTAGCATAAAACACATGCAAGGCAATTATGATGCAGTGTCAAAATACACATAATACACATCATAATAAAGCAATAAACAGTGATATTATTAAATGTAATATATAAACAAGTGCAATAAAGGATCTAAACACACAAAAGCCAGACAAAGAAGAAAAAAAAAGACGTTCTATATTAACGTTAATGTAAAACACTCTTTTAGACCAGGGACACAAAGACTGCGGTTAGTTAGAGATGGGTAGGGTTTGGATTATAGGATATATTTTTGTGTTTGCAAACATGTACTATCCAGCTTCCCCCACCCTCCAGGTCAGTAAAAGCATAGCAATTTATTTCATATTCTCTAAAAATCACAGAGGCAATGAACATATGGAGAACACAGACATACACAGCGTAAACTACACGTTTCGGAAAAAATCCTTCATCATGGCATATAGGCCTGATATGCCATGATGAAGGATTTTTCCGAACGTGTAGGCCTTTACTCTGTGTATGTCTGTGTTCTCCTATATGTTCATTTGCCTCTGTGAATTTTTAGAGAATATGAAATAAATTGCTATGTTTTTACTGACCCTGGATGGTTGTGTGAAGCTGGATCTGCTACATGTTTTTACTTGTGCTGGACTTGGAACAAGAGTTGTCCGTGCTCCAACCTTACCAGAAGCTGCTGCATGATCTTTAGGTGTGCTGACTCTATACCTTTTCAGTATAATTTTGTGTTTGTACTTGTCTTGTGGAATGACAATTTTTATATTATGTTTTATGAAAGGTAATAAAAACTATTTTTTAAAAAACAAGACCTGGACATCAGAGGGACAAGTAGAGAGATTTTATATTTATTGATATAACTTCAATATACAGGCAGTCCCCGAGTTACGTACCAGATAGGTTCTGGAGGTTTGTTCTTAAGTCGAATTTGTATGTAAGTCGGAACTGTATACTTTATAATTGTAACCACAGAGAACATTTTTTTGGTCTCTGTGACAATTGGATTTTAAAAATGTTGGATTCTTCTAAAAACCAGGATTAACAATAAAGCTTCATTACAGAAACCTTTTATAACTGTTACAGATGTTTATTGTAGCCTAGGACTAAAGTACAGTAAATTACCAATTACCAGGGATCTGTTTGTAACTAGTGGTTGTCTGTAAGTCGGGTGTTCTTAAGTAGGGAACCGCCTGTATACAAGATATATATGTAAGACAGGAAATAAATACGGGAATCAATTTGCTAAATAAGATTGTTAATGTTATCAAAGTTACTATACGGTAATTTTTTTCTTTCCGGTATTCCAATGATGCTTTGAACATATCACAGATGGGAAGGTGAAGCGGAGCTCACAGAGGATGAGCTCCTGGTGTGTAGTAGCACACCTCTAGGGAATGTATTGTCATTGAGCAGGTGGCGCACACTCAAGGAAGGAGTTCTGTGGTGTTGTAAATTCATCCCTACAGTGGTAATGGCATTTACACACCATTTCATTTAAAATGCTTTTATTTTTATGTTTCTGAGTCTTCCGTGGAAAATAAAAAAAATATATTCTGTTTTTTTACTCTTCAGCACTTCCCATTTTCTCTTTTTAGTGGAGATCCAAGAAGACTGCAGCATCAACTAATATGTGTTCACTCACTTGCTCTACTTGTACAATTGGGTAGCAATTCAGTGCATGAAGGGAACCTAGGACTCTATAACAGAGCCAAGTTAAAGAAAACCTACCCTCTCGGATCTACCTATTAAGGTTCAACTAATGAATGACATGGGAGCCCTTTTTAGGGCTAATCCTTGAGTGGCCTGTTACTTTATAAATATTTTATCACCTAATAAGCAAATATGTGAAAGAGGCTACTAGGGCATGCAGTAGCCGGAGCTGAAGCTACACGGCACGGGTACTCCATGCCCTAGTAGCCTTTTTGGATCCTCCTACTACAAGATCTTCAGCGTGCAGCTCCTGGTAGCTGTGCGCACTCGTCCGCGATCTGCATAGACTCTCTATGCAGAGCTGGCGGCTGGGCGTACTTAGCTTCGAAGCTAGAGCTATTAAGCTGCGCGCTGAAGATCTCGTAGTAGCAGGATCCAAAGAGGCTATTAGGGCGTGGAGTAACCGTGCCATGTAGCTTCAGCTCCTCCACGCCCCAGTAGCCTCTTTCAGATATTTGCATATTAGGTGATAAAAGATTTATAAAGTTACAGACCACTCAAAGATTAGCCCTAAAAAGGGCTCCCATGACATTCATTAGTTGAACCTGCCACCGTATCTATCTTAATAGGCAACTCAGAGAAGGTAGGCTTTCTTTAAAGAGTCCAGATAATGTATTTACATACAGAGCTCAATGGGTCAGATTTATCAAACTGTTTGGAACAGAATTTTGTCATAATCTGTGCCAAAAAACTGCTTATTTGACACTTTTCCGATTAGTATGACAAAAGGGTTGTGGCCTTAGAAAAAGTAGGTGTGGCTTCTCAGGGAAAAGTAAATGCAAATGCTACCTAATAGATGTAATAGCTCTGCACTGTTCTACTTTGTGAGATCTTTGAATGATTTTCCAAAGTATATTTTTTGGGTTAACATACAAGGAAGAGTTTTTCAGGGTGAATGTATGTAGCAAGAGGTGTGTCTGTGAATGCATGTAGCAGACCCTTGTGAGTGAATGCAGCAAAAGGTGTGTGAGTGAATGTATGTAGCAGAGGTGTATGTGATCTCAATTATATTTTCCTTTTTTATGACTAAATCTGCGGTGCTTCTTATTTAGAAAAACACGGTCATTTTAATGTGAATGATCAATTTGCCACATCTTGATTTATAAAACAATGAAACATGTTTATTTTGTGTCTTTCTTGCAAATGTATCACAAACTATTTTTCTGAAATGCTGTTGTTTATAAAGAAAAGATTTAATGTGCCAAATGTTTTTTTCCGCATGTAATACTTCATTTAAAAGATACGAAAAGATGAAGGATGAAGTGCCTGCAAGGTCAAAAGGTATGTCCAATACTCAGTACAGACTGTACAGTTACCATGGCAGCGACAGACAAGTGATATTGGAAAACAATGGCTTTCAAACCACTAGAAACATGTTATGTAACCTGAAACACAAAATTATATGATAAAGTTACTATATGAAAACAAATGACAGGATTTACTTTTCCCTGTAATTATCACAAATATGACATTTATGAAAGATACCACTCACCTAAACAGGAAAGGAAGGTGAAAAACCACTTTACCTTTTCCAGTCACTAATATCACATCACCTAAATGTTTATTTGTAATATTAAAAATAGGAAAAGTCACTTCTACACCTAGTACTGAAGCTTAATCCTGTTCAGGCATTGGAGCTGAGCTATTATAACTTACACATGGGCTGGAGCTGTAAGAAAACAAAGGGAACCTGTCACCAGAGACCTTATTTTTACTAAAGACAGTTTGCAAAAGCTCATTATAGCAGCATTGCACATGTGCCTTTCTGCCTTTTCTAAGCATTTGCATTACAATATAATTGTGTGTTATAACTTACCTTGCACCCTGACGAAATCCTCTGTTTAGTCCCAGGAGTTGGACTTTGGTTTGGATGCATTTCAAAAATCAACATGTGACTTGTCTGTGCTGCTCACTCGTCAGCTCTCAGCCCCCACCTTTGTGCTCCTGTACAACAACTCCTCCCTCCCGCACTGATGTCAGCTCACCAGGCTGTGAGTTCTTTGAAGGAACAGGAGGGAGGAGCTGTACAGGAACACAAAGGTGGGGGCTGAGAGCTGAGCAGCACAGACAAGTCACATGTTGTTTTTTGAAATGCATCAAAACCAAAGTCTAACCACTAGGACTACACAGCGGAGTCTGCCAGGCTGCAAGATAACACACAATTATATTGTAATGCAAATGCTTAGAGAAGCATATTTGGAATGCAGCTGTAATAGGTTTCTGTAACCTGTCTTTAGTGAAAATGAGTTCCCTGGTGACAGGTTCCCTTTAACATTGACCTTCTATGGTGAAGAAAAAGGGAGTTATAGATGGAATTAAGGTTCTCAATAGGATATATTGTACACAGACTATTCATTTTAATACCAACCAATCAGGACACATAAGGAACTCTTCTAATGTATACCTTGTGGAAGTTTTGTTCGGACTACACGAAGTCTGATGAATTTAATTGACTGATAATTATTAAATTGCTCCAGGGGCCCACCTGTCATGAGGCGGCTGGAGACAGGGGGCGGCGTCGGGCTCCAGCCACTTTCACCTGCTGCCGGCTGGACCCCTCTCGCCGGCTGGCACAACTGTACCGGCTGGCCGGAAGATCCTCATGACCGCCAGCCATCACAGGTACCTGCACATCCCCTTGCCCTCTACATTCGGCTACACCCGGCCAGCACTCCCATCCACCGGCGAGTACAGGTACCCGACCGCCGGCTGGCACATCATATGACCAACGGCCAGCACATGCACCGCTGTCTGCTCCCCGGTCACCGCCCCCCCAGTCTCCGCTCCCAGCTCCCCGGTCTCTGCTCCCAGCTCCCCAATCTCCGCTCCCAGCTCCCCGCTCTCTGCTCCCAGCTCCTCTGTCTCCGCTCCCCACTGTCCGCTCCCCAGTCTCCGCTCCCAGCTCCCCACTACCAGCTCCCCGGTGTCCGCTCCCAGCTCCCCGCTCTCTGCTTACAGCTCCCCGGTCTCCGCTGTCCGCTCCTTGCTACCCTCTCTCCGCTCCCAGCTCCCCGCTCCCTCCTCCGATTCCCCCCGGCTCTGGCAAACATCATCCACCCCCCGCGCCCGAGGACAAGGCCGAACCGGTCAGAACAAGAAAAGAAGAAAAAAGTAAGACATCTTCTATGTATGTATGTATATATAGATTTGTATATATGTGTGTGTGTATGTATATATGAATGTGTATGTATAGATGTTTGTGTATGTATATATGTATAGATGTTTGTTTATGTATATATGTATAGATGTTTGTGTATGTATGTATGTATAGATGTTTGTGTATGTATGTATGCATATATGTATGTATAGATTTGTGTGTGTATGTATGTATGTATAGATTTGTGTGTATATGTATGTATAGATGTGTGTGTATATTTGCTTTATATACTGTTTATATATGTGTATTTGCTGTATGTATACTCAGTATGTGTGTAGATGTTGTATATACTGTATGTGTGTGAATATATATTTTTATGCAGTATTGGTGATATTAATCAGGGCTGCTATGCCATGTCAATTTTAGTTTTATACTACATGGCAGCACACTGTATGCATTTTACACTACATGGTGGTACGCTGTATGCATTTAACACTACATGGGGGCACTCTGTATGCATTTTACATTACATGGTGGTACGCTGTATGCATTTTACACTACATGGTGGTATGCTGTATGCATTTAATACTACATGGTGGTATGCAATATGCATTTAATACTACATGGCGGCACGCTGTATGCATTTTATACTACATGGCGGCACGCTGTATGCATTTTATACTACATGGCAGCACGCTGTATGCATTTTATACTACATGGCGGCACGCTGTATGCATTTTATACTACATGGCGGCATGCTGTATCTAATTTTTACGCTGTATCTAATTTTTACGCTGTATCTGGTATATTACATATATGGGGGGCGTCGCTCAATAGCTCACCTCAGGCAGCAGAAAGGCTTGGTACACCCCGGAGTTACTGTACAACCTTTTAGAAAGATATTATTATACCTTAGATATTATGTTGTGCCATTCTTTTATTTTGCCAGGTAAAACTTGATAAATGTAAAATGAACTGAATCTCCTTGAAGAGTGCTGTGAATCACATGACCATGCTCTGTCTGTGAAACATGGACCAATGAAATGGCAGACTCACAGATGGAGTGGTGGAGGCAGGACTCCATGCATTATAATGAAATATGATGCAGAGAGTCCCTGCTTACTGGTGAAATAGCAGAGCCCACACTACTCCACTACTCAAAAAACAGGATTTTCCTCGGAAGTATACAGCAATGAGAATTTCATTGTGGACTTCAATGAAGAAATGCTAAGTAAAGGCATTCATATCATGAAATGTTTTCTTTGATGCAAAAAAGTAACACCATTTGTAATACATATTTTTCTAGTTTTTCCCACCCATTTTTTCTACTGTGGAATTTTTTTTCTGCTTCCTCCTCCGGGGTAAACATGAGAAAGAAGCAGCTTACTCCTCTCAGTGGATTGAGGTCTTTAAGAAACCCTGGATCTCATGTAGTGCTTGTTTTTATAGATGAGTTACAACCATGCTGCAAGATTTCTACAATTTCTCAGCTGTTTCCATTGCTGAGCTTCCCAGCTGCCTAAAGGTGCTAAATGACTCTCACAGAACCAGGGAGGTGTAGTGAAGAATCGTCAAGTATTCTTCCACTTGTCACAAATTGCTAATATGAATTTTTAAAGAGGTCTACACCTGGTGGGATGGTAGATAACTAGAACCCAGGATTAATAGACCCTGGACTGACACAAATTCCCAGAGGCTCAAACCTGTAGCTGTGCATTTCTCTATAGAAGAAATAAAGTCTACGTTCAATATGTAGGTGGATTAATACTTAAGGGTGGACGATTTGATGAATAATTTAAATGACTGCAGAGTGATTCTTTATTACAACAGACATCTATTATCCTGCCCTAGTATCAAGGCAAGATCAGGAATGCAGACTACATGGACAAAGCTATTGGGATATACTGGGATTGGGATGCATAAATCAATCCCATTGCTGCCAATGTATAAGATCCAGCCCATAGCCATATAGTCTGATATTTGTGACATAATTACTTGTTCTGAAGAGTTCACTGAATTCCAAGGTGGAACTCTCCTGCCATTGCAAGTCACTGTGTGAAATTGCACTGAGATTGTTGTTATTGATAATCTGGGACTGTCTTAGGCTCCATAGCAGAAAAGAAGAAGTGTTAAAGGTTTACAATATTCCAATATACTTTCCGTATCAATTCCTCATGGTTTTCTAGATTTCTGCTTGCTGTCCTTGTATAGAAAGCTTCTATATTTACTTCCAGTGGATAGAAATCTATGTGGACTTGTGATGGACATGCAGGTGCACATGATGTTATTATCACACGGCTCTGATTATTCTCGGTGATAATAACAGCTTGTGCACCTGTGTGACATCACATGACCATTGACAAATTTCTATCCACTGGAAGTAAACATAGACGCTTTCTATAGAAAGACAACAAGCAGAGATCTAGAAAACCACGAGGAATGAATACAGAAAGTATATTGGAAAATTGTATAATTTTCCTTATACAAACAATATCAATTATTTGCTGAAAGTGGACAACCCCTTTAAGAATACCTTCAATGATCGTTTAGAGAATTGTATGTGGTTTGTGAAAGACCCTTTTTGTAAAAACATTACTGTACCCCAAAAGCAAAGAAGAACTCTATCCAAAATTATTGCCTGACCCCACAAATGAACTTCTGGAAGAACAGCGCCTTGATCCCACATGCATGGATTACTTTTTGGACATTTCATTTAGTAAGCATCCACCATGTCCTTATGTATAAGTCATGTGTTAAAGCAGATAATATACAAATCACAAATTAGTTCAATTTACTGCTGTGCATATAAGCATCTAATGATGTAGGGGAAGAGATGGCTGACTGACCAGAATGCTGGCCTGTACCTGGCTTTAGGATGAACAATACCATATTTTCATTGCTTTGTCATTTAGCATAAAAGACATTAGGCATCAAATTAGAGAGATCTGTCAGCTCAGGGAACAGGCAGTGCCTTGGAAGCCTTAATAATAACAGGATGAACAGTCCACTAGTCCAGAATTATAGCCATTGTGAAAGTAATGATCCATGGATGGCTGCTTATGTGTCACTGGAAACATTTGCAGCTCTAAAATCTGAGAAATAGTACAATCTGTTCTATCTATATATATTGTAAGAGATGTGTACTTAGCAAATTATGAGAAAGGAGGCATTCTATTTATAAATAACTAGACTTTAAACTCTTATGAATTTATCATTTGCTAAGCATTTAATATAATTTATTATAATGTGATACCTCATTCATTCATTTACATTTAAAAATAATACAACAATTTCTAAATTATCTGAACAATGTTTTTCACATTTCCCTTTCTGCTTCATTCCAAATGACTAGGTAACTGTTGTACTGTGGTGACATGATTTTGAGTAGCAGGAGATTTGGATTGTCCTCTCCCCTTTTACATCAGGGATGAGAGAGGGAGGGAGAGAGAGAGAGTAAAGTGATGATGTGCTATGTGCTCTTCTCCGATCTACCCCATCTGCTATGCTGCAAGTAGACTAGATAGGTAGATAGATAGATAGATAGATAGATAGATAGAGAGGATAGAAGGTATTTCCGTATTACACTTTTCTCTAGTTTCAAAAATTAGAAACTAATACAGAAACTTTGCTTGTCATTGAATAAACCTTGACATTTTCACTTATCCTGGGTACACATGATTTAGCCTCTTAACTACAAGCGCAACACTTGCTGGTGTGGGTATGTCTAAGATGCACAAGCTACGGTTTCATCATTCAGCATCACGTTCTTGTGATGATGTCACAGGCGGCATCATCTTGCCAACTGTAAGTTTTGCAGAGCTGAAAAATATGGTTGCTAATACAAAAAAGGTACTAAATGGGGACTGAGAGGAAAAAAAACTTACCTGGAGAAGATTTATGTGTTTGGAGTTTTTTTTCTCAAAACTCACCCTTTAAGAACAAACTTATAGAACAGTGGTGGCGAACCTATGGCACGGGTGCTAGAGGTGGCACTCAGAGCCCTTTCTGTGGGCACCAGGGCCATCACCCCAGCACACCAGACAGGACTCAAAGAATCTTCCTGCAGTTCCAAGCAACTTAAAAGATGCTGCTTTCGGTTATATATTAAACTGATACTTGCTTCACTGCTTGAGACTGTAGGAAGAGGGAGAATTAGTAGACAAGGCTGAATTATTTTTGAAGGACCTTCTGCTTGCTCCACAAGGCCAATATGATCGTAAGTTGTTGAAGAACAGGAAGCAATAAGTTACTGCTTTAATGCTTTGTTGGCACCTCACGATAAATAAGGGGGGGTTTGGGTTGCAGTTTGGGCACTCAGCCACCAAAAGGTTTGCCATCACTGGTATAGAACCTATCTTGTACGTAGCTAAGGCACTGCCGGCTCCTACATTTCTCTGGTGCTCAGTGGAAGTATGGCATCTCTAGTTTAAAACAAACAACAACACAAAAAATATAACTAGAAAACAAAGTCTTAGTGATCTACCAACCTCCAGTACATCTATTTTATAAAACATTGTTAGGACTATGAACATATCTCAGGCAGATTGTCTGGGTTTATCTAGACACAAGGTGTGTTTCTGCCCTTTAAGCTGATTAGAAAAAGAAACTTAGAAGGTTTTAGTTTGTCCATAATGGTGACTAGTCTCTGATACCTTTATGGCATAATGTAGCAGGAGATAATAGGGCATCACACTGGAGATAATTGTAACATTTTATCCTGTCACCTGGTATTTACACCAAGTGACAGAATCGATCTGTACGTGACTGGCTTCCATAAGAGTTTACAAGTTTCAATGTTAGCTCAAATGATTTAGGGTGGTGAAGGATTGTAATTGTGGTTAGTATATAATTGTACATGATGTCTTTCTGAAAAGTCACAGTCATTGATAAGAACAATGCACATTGATATTTGTGGTGTCATGTCACTTCCCCACCCTGACAGGTCTTCTTAAAATTAACTGGATTACTGCAACAACTTGCATTGCAAAGGTTAAAAACTACACTGTGTGGAACAGATGTGCTAGATACGCATCCACTACAATGATACCATGTACTATATCAGTACATTTATTTTAAAGATGGATTTGAACAACATTTTTATTAGCATCTTAATACAGCGGGTACAGAAACATTCAGACCCATTTAAAATTTTCACTCTCTTTCATTGTGGCCAATTGGTAAGATCCAAAAATCCTTTTTACGTGCTCATTAATGTACACTCTGCATACCATATTAACAGAAAAAAACAGGCGTGTAGATATTTTTTCCAATTATCTAAACATGAAAAACTGAAACATATGGTCAAGTAGTTAGATGCTTGGCTTTGACACTCATATTTAACTTATATGCTATCCATTTCCTTTTGATCTTCCTTGGGATGGATCTACTCCTTTATTGGAGTCTAGCTGTGTTTAATTAAACTGATTGGACTTGACTAGATAAGGCACAAACCTGTCTATATTAGACCTCACAGTTAACAGTGCATGTCAGAGCACATGAGAATCATGAGGACTAAAGAACTGCCCAAGGAGCTCAGAGACAGAATTGTGGCAAGGCACAGATCTGGCCAAGGTTACAAAAGAATATCTGCAGCACTCAAGGTTCCTAAGAACACAGAGGCCTGCATAATTCTTAAATGGAAGAAGTTTGGGATGACCAGAACTCTTCCTCAACCTGGCCATCCAGCCAAGCAATCATTGGAGAAGAGTCTTGGTGAGAAAGGGTAAAAAAGAGCCCCAAGATCACTGTTGCTGAGCTCCAGAAATTCAGTAGGGAGATGGGAGAAAGTTCCACAAAGTCAACTATTACTGCAGTCCTCAACCAGTCGGGGCTATATGTCCATGAACAATCGCCAACTAGAGATCATATGACCCTCCATCTGCAGCCATTTTATGGTCAGGAATGTTTGGCTGATGAGGTAAAGGACAGCAGATTTCACTTTACATATCAAGAAAGCAAAGCAGAACTATTAATAGATGTATATTGGTAAATTACCTAATATCCTGCCCCCCACACTTACACACACATTACAAAAAGTGGGCAACCCCTTTAAAGAACACAACTATGTTGTATATAAGGAACTGAGATAATAAATTCCATGGCTGTGGAAGACTCTAGCTCTCTTGAGTTACCACACTCTTGGCAAATCCGGGTATCATTCCAGGTACTTATCATTTCATACTTATTAAACATCAGTAAAGGCCTATTAAACATAAATTTCACGAATCATTATAAAATGACAGAAAAAAGTGGTGTTTCCATAATAAAAAATCTTAGTAGAATACAATTCTTTCCAAAGGCGCCATATGGCAGCGACCCATCTACAGGATATGTGCACATTACTTTTTGTAAGCATTACCCATTAGTTTCTTTCTTTATATCAACTGTGTGATTCTTAGTGCGAATTAAACAGCTGATAAGAACATCAAGTATCACATTTGGGAAATAATGTGTGATAATGTAATTAATTGTTAAGGAAACTGTGATTGATTAACACTTAGTAGTAAGCTGTATACCAACATGTTTCTGATTCAACTCAGCTTGAAAAATGCCTTCATTCTCATTACTGAGTCAAGTTTACAATGTAATGGCTCTTTTACATTACGTTTTTTTTTCACATCAGTGATTTCTCCAGAAGCCATTTCGTCTTGGGGCAGATTCGCACAGAGAGACATCACTGTGATGGACGGAACTGCTTGCATGATATCAATCTATGATATAAGGAGTTCCTGCTTTTTTACTAAACAACAGCTATCATGTAAGGAATTCTGTCTCCAGAAGCGATGTCGGTCTGCGCCAAAGCACTCTGCACAGTCTATGGTTCACAACAGCAGTGTGAATCCCCCATATGGACACTAAGGGTGGCATGTCTGTTGCGCATCCATTGTGTTTTGTCTCTGCTTTGCTACAGACAACTCACTACAGACTACTCATCAGATGTATCACAAAGGGGAAGACCTTAAGATACATTGCAATGATTAAGAAGGTCAACTTCAGGAAACTTGAAAAAATGGCAGAACAATGATACATGTGACCCATAGACTTCTATTGCCTTGCGTGATCCGCATCAGTGTAAAACAACAGACTGGTAACAAATGTTTTTCCATGGAACATGAATCATTAAAAAAAAAAAGCCAATGTGAAAACATGCATAGATATCAATGGCTTAATGAAGCATCCGTGAAAATCACTGAACCACGGTTGCAGAAAAACAACGCCAATGTGAAAGAGCCCTAACAGATTTGTTTTCTCTTCCTAGATCCAGTGATTTTTTTCCGATGCCTTACTGAACCGTTCTTTTCACACTTCAGTTTTTTTCCACTGATACAATGTTGTTGTTGAACAAGAAAAGGACAGGTTCCAATTTTTTTTCCATTACTGGAAAAAACTGAAGTGTGAAAAAGCACATATAAAAGAATGGTTCAGTAAGACAACTGGGAAAATCTCTGAAGCCAGGACGAGAAACCAATCTATATGTGTCCATAACCAAAATCAATGATGTTAAAAAAAAACACACATTTGAATCCGTCCCAAAGTGGTTGATAAAGCAAAGGACTATAATAATTTTATGTGGCATCCTGGGAGGTTTATCAATCTGTTTATGACATAATTCTGGCATAATTTGCAACAAAAAAACTTCCTGGGCCTCATTTATCAAGAGTTTAAGGCAGTTTTTACACATTTTTGTGACTAATATGACAAAATGGGCATAAGCTCATAAAAAGGTGTGGCTTTGTGGGAAAAAGTCAGTGCACCATAAATTATGCTAATGTCTCTGGCATTTTTTTTTTCTTCGTTCATAAGCGGAACATGTGTTTGACAAAGGCAGCAATTGCCAAAATGTTACACATAAATTTCATTGGCCGCAGAAATAATGATAAAAGTCATATAAGTCATTTGACATGTGCCTGGAATTTTTTGGTGGGATCCAATCCTCCAATAGCAGCCCAAGGGTCTGGCAGGTGTCTCCAGCAGGCAGAATCCCTATACATATCTAATAAAGTACAAAAAACACCCACATATTTAGTATTGCCGCGTCCGTAGCAATCTGTACAATAAATTGGAAACATTATTGTACCTGCTCCATGAACGCAGCAAAAAAAATTAAAATCCTACCAAATATGTATATTTTTCATAAAATCCCAAAAATTAAGTGAGCAAAAAAAGTGATGTGCGCCAAAATGGTACCAATGAAAAGAACAACTCAACATGAAAAAAATAAGCCCTAAAAAAGATATCTTACATATATTAGCATACTAATAGAAATAGGGTAACAAACTTTGTGGAGCATTTAACTCATTTTCACACCTAATTCACATCTTACTAAATAAAAAACCATGTCAACATAAAGCAGTGTGTATTGAAGCAGTAATGCGTTCAAATTAAATCATTTCCCCTAAGTATTTAAGCCACTGTGGATAGGGAATTACAAGGTAATTGTTGGGAATACAACTATTGTCCCAATTGTACCACCGATCAAGAGCAGGGCCAGTTTTAGACAAAGTGGGTTCCTAAAACTAGTTTATGAACAGTCATATTCAGTAAGAGGCTCCCTTTAGCACTTTGTAGTCAACCAAGGTGTATTAAAGAAGCAATACATCCTTTGCGCACAAAAGTCCACTTACAGGGGGCCCCTTTGTGGCAGGATGCCCTGGCCAAATGCCCAGTTTGCTGACCCCTAATGCTGGCCCTGATCACAAGAACTCAGCATCCTCCCTGAGACTCTATTCACTATCTATGGGAGTGGTGAAAGATATGTGCTTTACGCAGGGGCGTCGCTAGGTCAAAAGATCCGGGGCTCTTTTGGCTGGAGCCCCGGATCTCCCCTGCGCATCCTCCTCTCTCATCACGATCTCCACAGATCGTGATGAGAAGGAGTGCAGTCACTGTTTTCCCCAGCAGGGGCTGCAGCCTCTGGAGGAATAATACTCTGAAGGACCTGTGATGTCATGGATGGTCACAGACCTGCCGGGGAAACACACAGTGAACACATAGACCTGCAATCATTGAGGTAAGTGGGGGCTGTGTGGGGGACATTAGCTACTGGGGGGGGCTGTGTGTGGGCACATTAGCTACTGAGGGTGGCTGTGTGGGGGCACATTAGCTACTGGGGGGGGCTGTGTGGGGGACATTAGCTACTGGGGTGGCTGTGTGGGGGACATTAGCTACTGGGGGGGCTTTGTGGGGGACATTAGCTACTGAGGGTAGCTGTGTGGGGGCACATTAGCTACTGAGGGTGGCTATGTGGGGGCACATTAGCTACTGAGGGTAGCTGTGTAGGGGCACATTAGCTACTGAGGGTAGCTGTGTGGGGAACATTTTGGGGGTGGTAGATGTATGGGGGTCATTGATTTGTGGCAGTGTGGGGCATGTTACTGGGGGGCTGTGTGTAGCACGTTACTGGGGGTATCTGTGTTGGGCATGTTACTGGGGGGCTGTGTGGGGGACATTTCTTGGGGCGTGTTCACACTTGGCACTAGAACAGGCCTCAGTTTGATCTCATTTGCGTTTCTAGTGAGACCAGTGTGATGGGTAACAAGCTCCTGGTGTTTAAATACAAGCCTTACAGTATTTGGGGGACATTGTTGGCGGCAGCAGCAGGATAACACTGTCCAAGATGTAGGGACAATGAGGAACATAAGATGTGGTGATGAGAGCCATAGTGAGACTAAACAAAACCAGCTTCTTGAAGCACTACAGTAGCGTTATAGATATTTGATTTTGGTTGATCTGCTGGTGGCTTAGTTTCGCAGTGCATGTACTCTGCAATTCTGAGCAATTTGTAGTGAACTTGCGACGCTCGCTGTCTGCGCTTAGTGGCGCAACATATCCATAGCAAAGGCTGAGTGGGAAAATTCAGTAGGGTTGGATTTTATTAGGCACTAATCAGTGCATCTCATCTGGCATAGTAGTGTGCGTTCCTTTGATCTTGGCTAGAAAAAATAGGCCCAAGGAGAATACAAACAGCTTCTGTAAGCCTAAGTACGTTCTAGATATATGATTTCTGGGTGATCTGCTGGTGCTTTAGTTTCTGCAGTGCTTGACTTTTTGCATGACTTGCCTTGAGCAATTTGTAGTGAGGACGTTCGACCGATGTGGTTCTGCGCTTAGGTTGGCGCACTATTCCATACGCAAAGCTGAAGGGGAAAATTCAGTAGTGGTGTTGGATTTCTATAGGCAACTAACTCAGTGTCATCTCATCTGGCATAGTAGTGTGCTTCCTTTGATACCCTTGGTACATAAAAATGCCATAGGAGGAATACAACGCCTCTTGAAGCCTACAGTACGCGTTCTATATATTTGATTACCTGTTGATCTGCTGGTGGCTTTAGTTTCTGCAGTGATTAATTGCCAAAATCTGAGCATTTGTTAGTGAGACTGCGCCCCCGTGTGTTTCGCGCTAGGCCCCATAACCCCTGCACGAGGTGCATTCATAGGATCCTTCTATCTAGTCATCTTTCCAAGCTCTTCGTCGATCGCGCTCCGAGTGAACATTCCATGCAGCGAAGTGGCATTCAGTAGGTGGTTTCTTGGAATTTACAGTGTCCTATTGCATAGTATGCTCTTGTATGGCTAGAAAAATCGCTAGCAATAGATAGGATTGTTTGGTTTAAAATCAAAAAAAAAAAAAAAACACAAAAAACACAAAAAAAACAAAAAAAAGTAAAAAAAAAAAAATTATAACTCTCATTTTAAAAAAGTTTAACCCCAGGGCTAGGGTAGAGGAGATGGCGGGGACGTGGCGATCCACTACTGCAGGGGAGAGGCCTGTGGTCCGGGCGGGGTGAGACACACTGCGTGATGAGGGAGCAGGGGAACGCCGCAGAGCTACATCCCTAGGTTGCATGTCTGAAGGTATTCTGGACTTCGTGGTAGAGCACTTTGAGCCAGAACATGCGAACAGGTGAGGTTCGTGATTGCTGACAATGCCTTCGAGCAATTTGTCCACCACCAGTCATCTTCCACGCAGTCACCATGTCCACCGAAATCCCCACACTCCTCAGCTCCTGCAAAGCCCTCCTCTCCCCCCGTCTGCCCCACTCCCAGAAAGTGTTTCCATTTGAACCGGCCATATCTGATGTGAAACGTGTTTCTGGACCCTACCCCAGTCCAACACACTGGTCCGGTTGCTGCTGGACATTTCGATGCACCGGTTTTCACCAGTCCAGTCTGTGGGTGATGATGACTTCTTGACGTAGTGGAGTGGGTAAAGAGGTGTCGCGACGATGAGGAGACACGGTTGTCAGACAGTGGGGAAGTTGTTTGTCAGGGCAGAAGTCGCGAGGGGGAGGCAGACTGAGGATGCCGGAGGTGATGGTGACAGACCCAAGCTTGGGTGAGAGGCGGGTGAACACAGTTGCTTGTGGAGAGGGAGGAGAGTCCGCGACTGAACAGTTGGAAGTAGGCAAGTGGTGGGGCCAACGGAGAGGCAGGGCCAGAGCTGGTGCATAGCGCCACCTGTTAACAGTGAAGCTCCCGTGGTGAGGGCTCTTGACGGGAGGCTAGATCTTCAGAAGTGTTGGAGGTTTGTAAGGAAACACCGGATGACCGAGCGATGTGGGTGTGCAACTTTGCCAAACCATGTCTCAGCAGGGGTTCCACCTACTAACAGCTTAACTCCACCATATGCGCATGCATTGAATGGCAAGCCCCCACTCAGTGGCCAACAGAACCCGTTCACCTCCGCCGTGGCCCACACCCTGCTCTTCCCCTGTGTCAGCTGCTAGTCAGCCCCTGCCAACCGGACCCTGGCCAAAACACCCATCGTCCCTCCACGATACTCCACATCATCCCAGTCGTCAGCTCTCCATACCCCGACGCTGGAGCGGACACGCAATATAGTGCAACCACCCGCACGCCCAAGCTCCTAATATGTGCACATACTACCAGATTGTCTTAGCCTGGAGATGCGTGCCCTATAGGGGTAGTACGAGACCGAGGCCTTTCGCAACCTCATGTCGGCGGCCGCCCTCGGTATTCGGGTCCCAGCCGCCACTACTTTTCCCGATTTGCCGTCCCAGCCTGACACCACACGTGTCAGCAACATCATCGTGCCTGGACCAAAACGCTCGTTTCTTGGGATCAAGGTCCCCTGACCAACGGAACACGTGGACGAGTGCTGCCGGCAGGCCCCTATATCGCTACGCACATTGGTTAGACTTGGTGGAGGCTGGGCCGAGGACTGACCCTGGGGCTGTGGCTCTATTTGCCGACGTCGAGGATTGCGGGGCTACCTCGGTTCCAGGTGTTTCAGGCCTTACTATGCTCCTCCTCTCCCACCCCTCTCCACCTCCTCCTCCGAACTACATCCGTGGGCACGGCGCACTCATTCGTAGCTCTAGCAGCAGCAGTGCCGTACGCTAAGCGACCAGCAGTGCGGTTGCTCAAACTGCTTGCCTAGGCGACAAAAGCACCCGCCCAAGGAGCTTTACAGGGAACACGTGCGCAAGACTGATCTGGGGCTGCAAACCGCTGAACCTCAACCGGAATGGTTGTGTGTGTACAAACGGGCCGTATAACCTGGTGCGGCTGGCTCTGCAACTCGGCAGACTGACACATGTGTCCATGCCCTGGCCATGTGTTAAAATCTGTAGTGCAGCGTTTCCTCAAGACATACCCAATGTCTGATTTGCTCACGAAGGGCGCCCGCATCTGTGTGCGCATTCAGAAGTCCAGCCCAGATGCTGCACTCTCAGGGCGCCAGCGCCGCTCCAACGCCCGCTCACCGAAAAACTGTTGTTCGAGTGCCCACGATGTGGAATTCAACACTGACCATGTCTATCCAGGTTATTCCCAGCATCGCAAACGATGTAGACTGCCAATGTCAACTTCCACCGAACTGGTAGTCAGTCAGTCATCTTCCTCAATCTACAATGAGGATGACGTGGATGTTGATATCTGTCAGTGCTGAGTTACTCTTGAGGAGTCAACACAGATGGTCAGTGGCGATGCCGCCATCATAGCCTCACCCCGTGCTTGGCCTTGTGAAAAACGTCTCTGGTCAATCATGAATCGGAAAGCTTTGGCGCTGTCAAGAACGGGGGAAGAAATAATTCCCGTGTGATAGCCAAAGCACCGAAGGTCGTTTTCTCAGCGCATATCGGAGGAGTGTAGAGGTGGAGGAGGATGAGGAGGAAGAGAGGAGAATGTGGGAGACAACCGGGGACCATTTGAGTCCTTCACTGTTCAGTGTATGGGCAGAGAAGAGGAGTTTGGAGGAGTGGAGGAGGAGGAAATGTGACAGTCAGTCTGCCAGTGAGGGAGTGAATTGCTTACGCGTTGGTACTCTGCGCATTGGCAGATTTGCATGGCTAGGTGCCTATCCTGACCCTCGCTTTCAAAGAAGTTTATTCAGCCTCAGATTACTGGTGTCATCCATGGCCGCTGGACCGGCACGGTAGCAAGCAAAATCTTGCCACTGGCTCTCCCGCAGAGGAAAGGAGTGTTGAGAATGCATGAATAACGCAGCAGCCCTGGTTGCACAGCGTGAAACAGTATTTTCCCTCTGACAGCGCTAGCGGCAGAGTTGCGCTATGTCTGCGGGACATCGTAGCGAGGGAGAGTAGGCCGACAGCAGCTTGCCAGCAACTGCAGGGTGCCTTTACAAGGCTTTTTGCCAGTCTTGGTCACCCCAGCAAGACACTGTCACTGTCCCCAGTCTCGGCAGAGTAGGGCTGTATTTACAGAAATACCTGGTTTTGAGGTGGAGTACGTAGCTGAACATACCTCGTCCTAAATGATCACACAGCTCCCACAACTACGGTTTCAAGCTGGCCGATGGTGGTCAGGAGAATCTGGCGCTGTACGCCTTGAGTTATGCCTGCCCTGCCGCTAGCAGTCTTGTCCGAGCGGGGTTTCAAGTGCAGTTGAGTTGCATCATACAGACAAACGTACACGGCCTGTAGACTGACCAGCGCTGACAGGCTGACGCTTATAAAGATGAATAAGGACGGATTGTCTCAGGAATTTCCCAATTCACCCCAGGTGACGCAGATTGCAACTGAATAATTGATCCACTCCTCCTCCTCCTCCTCATTTTCCTCCTTCTCCTCCTCTGTGTACAGTAAAGTCAGAGGAGAAATGGACTTTTTATGAAGCCCACTGGTCTTTCTAACTTCAAGCATTTTAATTTTTCTGGAGGGCCACCTACCCCTCCTCTGTTTGAACAAATTTTTGTGAGTGCAACAACAGGCACTCAATTATTCCATTTTTCTGGAGGGCCACCTACAGGTCCTCTGGTTCGAACATTTTGGGATGTGGGCGCACTACAGGCAACTCAAATCTATTCCATTTTACTGGAGGGCACCTACCTGCTCCTCTGTTTGAAAATTTTGGGGACTGCACCATACAGGCACTCAATCTATCCATTTACTGCAGGACACACTGCTCCTCTGGTTGAAACATTTTGGGGACTGCCACAAGTACAGGCACTCAATCGTATCCATTTTACTTAACGAGGGCCACCCTAGCCTGCTCCTCTGTTTTTTGAAAAAATTTTGGGACTAGCACACATCAGACTCAATCTATTCCATTTTAGTGGAGGGTCACCTACCTGACTCCTCTGGTTTGAAAGAAATTTTTGGGACTGCCACATACAGGCACTCAATTATTCCCTGTTTACTGAGGGCCACCTACCTGTCCTCTGGTTTGAAGAAATTTTGGGACGCCACATCACGGCAACTCAATCTATCCATTTTATCGGCGGGGCCGACCTACTGCTCCTTGGTTTGACAATTTGTTGGGACTGCCACATCAGCCACTCATCTATTCCATTATGGAGGGCCAACCTACTGGCTCCTTCGGTTTGAAGAATTTTGGGAACTGACCCATACAGGCACTCATCTATTCCACTTTTACTGAGGGCCACTACCTGTGCTCTCCTCTGGTTGAAAACTGTTTGGACTTTGACCACACACAGCACTATCCAATAGTAAATTGTGACATTAGCAGCCTCCACACGTTGTCTCCATGCTAACGTCTCCCAACCGCAAGTCGTCCCTATAGGCCTCCATACACCGTCCCTTATCAACGAGGTGTGTCAGGCAGAAATTTGGGTTGTTTCATGGAGTCCACACAAAGTTGTTAAACTTTGCGCCACCGGTGCCGGGGGGGGGGGGGGGGGGCGGCTGCTGGTTTCACACAAAATAATATGCATAACTTCTCACATTTAGGGATAAATTATTTCCGGCTTCTTGCGCATTGTTTACATTCCCCTCACCCGGCATATCTACACTTATAAGACCTACTACACTTGATTCTTATACAACAGTCTAGAAGTGCTGTTTGGGAGTAGCTATAGACAGGGGCTTGGATGTTGCGAAGCTCGCCTGCACGGAACGCCAGTTCCTTGCGCCTCATGCGCTTCTTGCGCATCTGTTTACATTCCCGGGCGGAACCCGCCATATCCACTTAGAAGAACGCACTACACATTAACTGTTGTGCAGGCGCGGGACCGGAGTCCGACCCTGGGCTGGTAATATACGCCGACGCAGGAATTGGGGCATGACCTCGTCCAGAGGTCTCAAAGGGGCCTACTATGATACCTCTCACCACCCTCCTCCAACATCCTCCTCGCGAATTACATCCGTGGGCATGGCGCCATCAGTCGGTAGCTTAGGCAAAGCAGCAGTGCCGTCGCTACGACGACAAGCAGGCTTGCTAAACTGCTGTAGCCTGCGATAAAAGGCCACACCTCCAAGTAGCTATTACAGGGCGAGGACACCAACTAACACAAACAAACACTAATAACTAACTTGGGTGGCGGTGGGGCAAAAAAATCAGACAACATAAAAAGCCATTCACAGACAAAAAGGTGGGGTGGGACGCTCCCCAAGTGGTGCGGGGAGCGCAAAACAACCCCCACAAAAAACACAGATAAGCAACAACAACCGTCCGCCGTCTGCAAAAACAATATAACAAAACACAGCAACAAACACACCAAAAAGGGGGGGGCTGGTCAAAAAAAAAAAGCAGCGTGTGGCTGGCATCTTGGGGGAGCGACATGAAAACAACAGGGGAACACACGGAAAAAGAAGAAAACGAAACACAAATAAGGAAAAGAAACAAAAAAAAAAAAAAACAAAAAGACAAAGAAATCAAAACAACAAACCAAAACAAAAAAACACAAAAACGATGAAAGAACAAAAAAAAAATAAAAGAAACCAAGCACCCACGCGAAAAAAAAACAAAGCACCCAGCGGGTAGGTGGGGGGGGGAGGGGCACAAACGGGAAGGGCGGGGGGAGAAAACCGACGAGAAAGGAAAAAACGACAAGAGAAAAACAAAAAGAACAAAAATAAAAAAAAAAAAAAAAAAAGCAAAAAAAAAAAAGGCAAACAAAAAAAAAAAAAAAAACGCGAAAACCAAGGTCAGGACACGGGGGGGAGGGGGGGAATAAAAGGAGCGAACAAATAAAACAAGAAAAAAAACGAGCTCTATCCGCTGATAAACAAAAGAGTTTCTCTATCCCGTCTCGGGCTTCTCTCGATCTGCCCAGGTTACAGCGTACAAAGGGGAAAAGGTTAAGACCGGGCCGTGGGGGCTGGGCAACAAAAAAAAAAAAAACGGACGAAAAAAAAGGTATTGTGTTTGGAAGAGGGAAATACACAACTAAAACACGCAAAAAAAATAACACAAGGAAGAATCAACAAAAAAAAAAAAGGGGGAAACAACAAAAGAGAACAAAAAAAGTAAAATAAGAGCGACTTAAGCTAATAGGAAGGAGGGGGGGGGGGGAAATGCGGGGGGGGGGGGGGGAAGCAGGGGTGGGGGGGGGGGGGGGCGGGGGAAGGGAGGGGGGAGGTGGGGGCGGGGGGGGACGGGGGGAAGGGAAACAAGAGAAGGTGGGGGGGGGGGGGGAACAAGGGGGGGGGGGGGGGGGGGGAAGGGGGGGGGGGGAAAAGGCGGGGGGGGGGGGAAAAAAAGAGTGCGATTGGTGCAGAGAGAGCAACACGCGGGGGGGTAAAAAAACAGCAAAACAAACACCGGGGGGGGGGAGGGGGCCGGGTGGGAGGGGGGGGGGGGGGGGGGGGGAAAAAAGGGGACCGGGGGGAAACAATAAAAAACGAGGAAAAAAAAAAAGCAGGAAGGTGGAGGGGGAACAAAAAAAAAACAGTAAAGGGGGGGAGGGGGGTGGGGTGGTATAACAAACAAAACAAAAACACAACCACCAAAACGGCAAAGGGGGAAAAAAAGAAAAAGACTAAAAATCCCCCGGCGTTTGGGTACCACTCAAACCCCACACCCCACAACCCACACCCACAACTTGCGTGTTTCGTGCGGAACTCCCTTACATCAAAGTTGTTAACTTTGTCGCCACTGATGTGTAAGCCACAAAATATACTGGAAAACTTTTACCATTTAGGGATATTATTTCAGCGCGCTTGCGCATCTGTTTACATTCCCTCACCGCCATATCCTAAACTTATAAGAACGCTACTACACTTGATCTTATACAAAAGTGCTGTTTGGGGAGTAGCCCTAGAGAAAGGGGCTTGGATTTGCGAAAGCTCGCCTGGCAGCGGAGAGCCAGCTCCATGCGCATCATGCAGCTTCTTGCGCATCTGTTTACATCCCCTCACCCGGCATATCTAAACTTATAAGAACGCTACTAACACTGATCTTATACAAAAGTGCTGTTTGGGGAATAGACTAGAGACAGGGGCTGGATTGGCGAAAGCTCGTCTGGCAGCGGACGCCAGCTCCATGCCAAGATCCAACTAAATAGTTTTAAATGCAGCACCTTTATCTACTTACTAGTCACTGCCTCCATACATGGGTCCCCTTATCAAACGAGCTGTGTCAGGCAGAATTTGGGTTGTTTTCATGGCTTCCATGTTAACTTTGTCGCCCCTGCTGTGTAATAACAAAAGTATACTGGCAAACTTTATCATGTCGATATTATTTGAGCACTTCTTGCTCACCTCTTGGTTCTCTCTGCCACCATTGGTTTGAAGCCTAGTCCATTTTAGGGTATGTCGCCATGGACATCTCTAGCCTGCTGCGCTGCCTCTGCATGCCTCCCCTATAGTGTCAGGGTCTTATTGAATGTTTAGATACTATCTAGCTTCATTCTGTCACTCTGTCATGGCCATGCTGTTGCCCATAATTTTGGGCATAATGGTGCGTTTAAGCAGCCTCAGAGGCATCAAATGCATGCTGCCCCTGCTGTTTCCTGTCCATTTACCGTGGTGTTCCATCCTTTTCTGAGGTTCACAGGTGTTTGGCCAAGCTTCCCGTGCAGAGCCTTGGTTCCTTGAAAAATGACTCGAGTCTCCCATTGACTTCAATGGGGTGTTTTCGAGACGAGCACTCGAGCATCGGGAAAAGTTAGTCTCGAATAACGAGTACCCGAGATTTTAGTGTTCGATCATCTCTATTTACAATATTCCCAATACTTCGTATCAATTCCTCATGGTTTTCTAGATTCTGCTGGTGTCTTGTATAGAAAGCTTCTATATTACTTCCGTGGATAGAAATCTATGTGGACTTGTGATGGACATGCAGGTGCACATGATGTTATTATCACACGGCTCTGATTATTCCGGTGAATAACAGCTTGTGCACCGTGTGAATCACCGACCCTTGACAAATTTCCCACTGGAAGTAAACATAGACGCTTTCTATAGAAAGACAAAAAGCAGAGATCAGAAAACCACGAGGAATGATACAGAAAGTATATTGGAAAATTTATATTTTCCTATACAAACAAATATCAATTATTTGTGAAAGTGGACAACCCCTTTAGAATCCTCAATGAGTTAGAGATAGTATGTGGTTTGTGAAGAACTTTTTGTAAAAAATTACTGTCCTTTTTCTTCTACCCCAAAAGCAAAGAAAGAACTCATCCAAATTATTGCCTGACCCCACAAATGAACTTCTGGAAGAACAGGCGCCCTGATCCCACAGCATGGATTACTTTTTGGACTTTCATTTAGTAAGCATCCACCATGTCCTATGTATAAGCCGTGGTTAAAGCAGATAATATACAAATCACAAATTGTTCATTTATGCTGTGCATATAAGCATCTATGATGTAGGGGAAGAGATGGCTGACTGACCCGATGCTGGCCTGGACCTGGCTTAGGATGAACAATACCATATTTTCATTGCTTGTCATTTAGCATAAAAGACATTAGGCATCAATAGAGAGATCTGTCAGCTCGGGAACAGGCAGTGCCTTGGAAGCCTTAATAATAACAGGAATGACAGTCCACAAGTCCAGAATTATAGCCATGTGAAAGTAATGATCCATGGATGGCTGCTTAGTGTCACTGGAAAACATTTGCAGTCCTATAAAATCTGAGAAAAGTACATCTGTTCTATCTATATATATTGTAAGAGATGTGTACTTAGCAAATTATGAGAAAGGAGGCATTTATTTATAAATAACTAGACTTTAAACTCTTATGAATTTATCATTTGCTAAGCATTTAATATAATTTATTATAATGTGATACCTCATTCATTCATTTACATTTAAAAAATAATACAACAATTTCTGAAATTATCTGAACAATGTTTTTCACATTTCCCTTTCTGCTTCATTCCAAATGACTAGGTAACTGTTGTACTGTGGTGACATGATTTGAGTAGCAGGAGATTGGATTGTCCTCTCCCTTTTACATCAGGGATGAGAGAGGGAGGGAGAGAGAGAGAGAAGTGATGAGTGCTATGTGCTCTTCTCCAATCTACCCATCTGTATGCTGCAGTAGCTAGATAGGAGTAGATAGATAGATAGATAGATAGATAGATAGATAGATAGATAGATAGTATAGAGAGGATAGAAGGTATTTCCGTATTACACTTTTCTCTAGTTTCAAAAATTAGAACTAATACAGAAAACTTTGCTTGTCATTGAATAAACCTTGACATTTTCAATATCCTGGGTATACATGATTTTAGCCTCTTAACTAAAAGCGCAACACTTGCCGTGTGGGTATGTCTAAGATGCACAAGCTACAGTTTCATCATTCAGCATCACGTTCTTGTGATGATGTCACAGGCGGCATCATCTTGCCAACTGTAAGTTTTGCAGAGCTGAAAAAGGTTGCTAATACAAAAAAGGTTCTAAATGGGACTGAGAGGAAAAAAAAACTTACCTGGAGAAGATTTATGTGTTTGGAGTTTTTTTTTAAAACATACCCTTAAGAACAAACATAAACAGTGGTGGCGAACCTATGGACGGGTGCTAGAGGTGGCCTCAGAGCCTTTCTGTGGGCACCAGGGCATCAGCCCAGCACACCAGACAGGACTCAAAGAACTTTCTTGCAGTTCAAAGCCGCTTAAAGATGCTGCTTCGGTTATATATTAAAACTGATACTTACTTCACTCTTGAGACTGTAGGAAGAGGGAGATGTAGACAAGGTGAATTATTTTGAAGGACCTCTGCTTGTCACGAGGCCAATATGATCGTAAGTTGTTGAAGAACAGGAAGCAAAAGTACTGCTTTAATGCTTTGTTGGCACCTCACGATAAATAAGGGGGGGTTTGGGTTGCAGTTGGGCACTCAGCCACCAAAAGGTTTGCCATCACTGGTATGAGAACCTATCTTGTAGTAGCTAAGCACTGCCGGCTCTACCTTTCTCTGGTGCTCAGTGGAAGTATGGCATCTCTAGTTAAAACAAAACAAACAACACAAAAAATATAACTAGAAAAAAAAAGTCTTAGTGATCTACCAACCTCCAGTACTCTATTTATAAAAACATGTTAGGACTAGAACATATCTCAGGAGATTGTCTGGGTTTACTAGACACAAGGTGTGTGTCTGCCCTTTAAGCTGATAAGAAAAAGAAACTTAGAAGGTTTTAGTTGTCCATAATGGTTGACTAGTCTATGATACCTTCATGGCATAATGTAGCAGGAGATAATAGGGCTCACACTGGAGATAATTGTAACATTTTATCCTGTCACCTGGTATTACACCAAGTGACAGAATCGATCTGTACGTGACTGGCTTCCATAAGAGTTTACAAGTTTCAATATTAGCTCAAATGATTTAGGGTGATGAAGGATTGTAATTGTGGTTAGTATATAATTTACATGATGTCTTTCTGAAAAGTCACAGTCATTGATAAGAACAATGCACATTGATATTTGTGGTGTCATGTCACTTCCAACCTGACAGGTCTTCTTAAAATTAACTGGATTACTGCAACAACTTGCATTGCAAAGGTAAAAAAATACAATGTGTGGAACGAGTGCTAGATAAGCATCCACTACAATGTACCATGTACTATATCAGTACTTTATTTTAAAGATGGATTTGAACAACATTTTTTTAGCATCTTAATATCAGCGGGTACAGAAAAATTCAGACCCATTTAAAATTTTCACTCTCTTTCATTGTGGCCAATTGGTAAGATCCAAAAATCCTTTTACTGCTCATTAATGTACACTTGCATAATTAACAGAAAAAAAACAGGCGTGTAGATATTTTCCATATTCTAAACATGAAAAAACTGAAACATAGGTCAAGTAGTTAGATGCTTGGCTTTGACACTATATTTAACTTATATGCTATCCATTTCCTTTTGATCTTCTTGGGATGGATCTACTCCTTTATTGGAGTCTAGCTGTGTTTAATTAAACTGATTGGACTTGACTAGATAAGGCAACAAACTGTCTAATTAGACCTCACAGTTAACAGTGCATGTCAGAGCACATGAGAATCATGAGGACTAAAGAACTGCCCAAGGAGCTCAGAGACAGAATTGTGGCAAGGCACAGATTGGCCAAGGTTACAAAAGAATATCTGCAGCACTCAAGGTTCCTAAGAACACAGAGGCCTCATAATTCTTAAATGGAAGAAGTTTGGGATGACCAGAACTCTTCCTCACCTGGCCATCCAGCCAAGCAATCATTGGAGAAGAGTCTTGGTTAGAAAGGGTAAAAAGAGCCCCAAGATCACTGTTGCTGAGCTCCAGAAATTCAGTAGGGAGAGGGAGAGAAAGTTCCACAAAGTCAACTATTACTGCAGTCCTCAACCAGTCGGGGCTATATGTCCATGAACAATCGCCAACTAGAGATCATAGACCCTCCATCTGCAGCCATTTTATGGTCAGGAATGTTGGCTGATGAGGTAAAGGACAGCAGATTTCACTTACATATCAAGAAAGCCAAAGCAGAACTATTAATAGATGTATATTGGTAAATTACCAATATCCTGCCCCCACACTTACACACACATTACAAAAAGTGGGCAACCCTTTAAAGAACACAACTATGTTGTATATAAGGAACTGAGATAATAAATTCCATGGTGTGGAAGACTCTAGCTCTCTTGAGTTACCACACTCTTGGCAAATCCGGGTATCATTCCAGGTACTTATCATTTCATACTTATTAAACATCCGTAAAGGCCTATTAAACAAATTTCATGTCATTATAAAATGACAGAAAAAAGTGGTGTTTCCATAATAAAAATCTTAGTAGAATACAATTCTTTCCAAGGCGCCATATGCAGCGACCCCTACAGGATATGTGCACATTACTTTTTGTAAGCATTACCCATTAGTTCTTCTTTATATCAACTGTGTGATTACTTGTGCGAATTAACAGCTGATAAGAAATCAGTATCACATTTGGGAAATAATGTGTGATAATGTAAGTAATTGTTAAGGAAAACTGTGATGATGAAAACTAGTAGTAAGTGTATACCAACATGTTTCTGATTCAACCAGCTTGAAAAATGCCTTCATTCTCATACTGAGTCAAGTTTACAATGTAATGGCTTCTTTACATTACGTTTTTTTTCACATCAGTGATTTCTCCAGAAGCCATTTCGTCTTGGGGCAGATTCGCACAGAGAGACATCACTGTGATGGACGGAACTGCTTGCATGATATCAATCTATGATATAAGGAGTTCCTGCTTTTTTACTAACAACAGCTATCATGTAAGGAATTCTGTCTCCAGAAGCGATGTCGGTCTGCGCCAAAGCACTCTGCACAGTCTATGGTTCACACAGCAGTGTGAATCCCCATATGGACACTAAGGGTGGCAGTCTGTTGCGCATCATTGTGTTTGTTCTGCTTTGCTACAGACAACTCAAACAGACTACTATCAGATGTATACACAAAGGGGAAGACCTAAGATACATTGCAATGATTAAGAAGGTCAACTTCAGGAAACTTGAAAAAATGGCAGACAATGATACATGTGACCCAATAGACTTCTATTGCCTGCGTGATCCGCATCAGTGGTAAAACAACAGACTGGTAACAAATGTTTTTCCATGGAACATGAATCATTAAAAAAAAAAAGCCAATGTGAAAACATGCATAGATATCAATGGTTAAGAAAGCCTCCGTGAAAATCACTGAACCACGGTTGCAGAAAAACAACGCCAATGTGAAAGAGCCCTAACAGATTGTTCTCTCTTCCTAGATCCAGTGATTTTTTTCCGATGCCTTACTGAACCGTTCTTTCACACTTAGTTTTTCCACTGTACAATGGTTGTGTTGAACAGAAAAGGACAGGTTCCAATTTTTTTTCCATTGTGGAAAAAAACTGAAGTGTGAAAAAGCACCATATAAAAGAATGGTCAGTAAGACAACTGGGAAAATCTGAAGCCAGGACGAGAAAACCAATCTATATGTGTCCATAACCAAAATCAATGATGTTAAAAAAACACAACATTTGAATCCGTCCCAAAGTGGGTGATAAAGCAAAGGACTATAAATAATTTTATGTGGCATCCTGGGAGGTTTATCAATCTGTTTATGACATAATTCTGGCATAATTTGCAACAAAAAAACTTCCTGGGCCTCATTTATCAAGAGTTTAAGGCAGTTTTTACACATTGTGAATAATATGCAAAATGGGCATAGCTCATAAAAAGGTGTGGCTTTGGGGAAAAAGTCAGTGCACCATAAATTCTAATGTCTCTGGCATTTTTTTTCTTCGTTCATAAGCGGAACATGTGTTTGACAAAGGCAGCAATTGCCAAAATGGTACACATAAATTTCATTGGCCGCAGAAATAATGATAAAAGTCATATAAGTCATTTGACATGTGCCTGGAATTTTTGGTGGGATTCAATCCTCCAATAGCAGCCCAAGGGTCTGGCAGGTGTCTCCAGCAGGCAGAATCCCTTACATCTAATAAAGTACAAAAAAAACACCCACATATTTGATTGCCGCGTCCGTAGCAATCTGTACAAAATTGAAAACATTATTGTACCTGCTCCATGAACGCAGCAAAAAAATTAAAATCCTACCAAATATGTATATTTTTCATAAAATCCCAAAAATTAAGTGAGCAAAAAAGTGATGTGCGCCAAATGGTACAATGAAAAGAACAACTCAACATGAAAAAAAAAGCCCTAAAAAAGATATCTACATATATTAGCATACTAATAGAAATAGGGTAACAAAGTTTGGAGCATTTTACTCATTTCACACCTAATTCACATCTTACTAAATAAAAAACCATGTAACATAAAGCAGTGTGTATTGAAGCAGTAATGCGTTCAAAGTAAATCATTTCCCTAAGTATTTAAGCCACTGTGGATAGGGAATTACAAGGTAATGTTGTGGATACAACTATTGTCCCAATTGTACCACCGATCAGAGACAGGGCCAGTTTAGACAAAGTGGGTTCCTAAAACTAGTTTATGAACAGTCATATTCAGAGAGGCTCCTTTAGCACTTTGTAGATCAACAAGGTGTATTAAGAAGCAATACATCCTTTGCGCACAAAAGTACCACTTACAGGGGGCCCCTTTGTGGCGGATGCCTGCCAAATGCCCAGTTTGCTGACCCCTAATGCTGGCCCTGATCACAAGAACTCAGCATCCTCCCTGAGACTCTATTCACTATCTATGGGAGTGGTGAAAGATATGTGCTTTACGCAGGGGCGTCGCAGGTCAAAAATTCCGGGGCTCTTTTGGCTGGAGCCCGGATCTCCCTGCGCATCCTCTCTCTCATCACGATCTCCACAGATCGTGATGAGAAGGGGATGCAGTCTGTTTCCCAGCAGGGGCTGCAGTCTCTGGAGGAATAATACTCTGAAGGACGTGATGATGTCTGGATGTCACAGACCTGCCGGGGAACACACAGTGAACACATAGACCGCATCATTGAGGTAAGTGGGGCTGTGTGGGGGACATTACCTACAGGGGGGCTGTGTGGGGGACATTAGCTACTGTGGGGGCTGTGTGTGGGGACATTACTTACTGGGGGGGGGGGCTGTGTGGGGGACATTACTTACTGTGGGTCCTGTGTGGGAGACATTACTTACTGGGGGGGGGGGGCGTGTGGGGGGACTTACTTACTGGGGGGGCTGTGTGGGGACATTAGCTACTGGGGGGGGCTGTGTGGGGGCACATTGCTACTGAGGTGGCTGTGTGGGGGCACATTCGTACTGAGGGTAGCTGTGTGGGGACATTAGCTACTGGGGGGGCTGTGTGGGGGGCATTAGCTACTGGGGGTAGCTGTGTGGGGGACATTAGCTACTGGGGGGGCTGTGTGGGGGCACAGCTACTGAGGGTGGCTGTGTGGGGGCACATTAGCTACTGAGGGTGGCTGTGTGGGGGACATTAGCTACTGGGGGGCTTGTGGGGGCACATTAGCTACTGGGGGTAGCTGTGTGGGGGACATTAGCTACTGGGGGGGCTGTGTGGGGGACATTAGCTACTGGGGGTAGCTGTGTGGGGGCACATTAGCTACTGGGGGTAGCTGTGTGGGGGCACATTAGCTACTGGGGGGCTGTGTGGGGGACTTAGATAAGGGCGGGCCGCTGTGGGGGCACATTAGCTAATGAGGGTAGTGTTTGGGGGCACATTAGCTACTGAGGGTAGCTGTTTGTGAGGGCAATTAGTACTTGTCAGGAATGCTTAGGGGTTGTCTAGTAGATCAGTAGGCTATGGTTGTCTAGTATTCTCAGTATGGCTAATGGGTGTTGGTTCAGTATTATCATAGGGCATGTCCATATTTCATAGACAGTGGCCTACATTATCATAAGGTGATACCATGTGGCCTTGTATATCAGCATGGCTATCATTTTCAGACTTTTATCGGTACGTGCGCACACTATATATGACAACTTACGAGTGTTACAATATTGAGAGACGTCATTGTTTTTGTATTTAGACTTGTATGCAGTATGTTCCTAGTATTATCAGTACTGTTTTCTGTGCCTAGTATTTTCAGTATGGCTACCGGTATCTAATATTATCTGTACAGCTACCGGTGCCTAGTATTATCAATAGCGCTACTGGTTTCCAGTACTATCAGTATGGCCACCGGTTCTTAGTATTATCAGTATGGCTAATCCGTTGTCCAGTATTATCCAGTATGGCTACAGTGTCTAATATTATCTGTACGGCTAGCGGTGCCTAGTATTATCAGTATGACATAGGTTGTCTAGTATTATCATAAGTATACCGGTGCCTTGATTACTCAGTATGTCTATGGTTGTCTAGTATTATCAGTATGGCTTGGTTTTCTAGTGTTATCAGTATGGCTAATGGTTGTCTAGTATTATCGTAGAGAATCCAGGTGCAGTTAAATTATCAGTATGGCTATGGTTGTCTATGTTATCAGTATGGCGATGTTGTCTAGTATTATCAGTAGGGATACCGGTGCCGAGTATAATCAGTATGGCGCATGGTTGTCTAGTGTTATCAGTATGGCTATGGTTGTCTACTAATGTATCAGTATGGCTATGGTTGTTCCTAGTATTATCAGTATGGCTATGGTTGTCTAGTATTATCAGTTAAGGCTACCGGTGCCTAGTGATTACATATGGGCGTGTGTGTGTGTCTAGTAGGTTATCATTAGGCTATGGTTGTCTAGTATTATCAGTAAGGCTATGGTTGTCTAGTGTTATCAAGTAAGGCTACCGGTGCCTAGTATTATCAGATGGCTGTTGTCTAGTGTTTCATGTATGGCTTTTATTTTCTAGTATTATCAGTAGGGATGAGTGCCCTAGTATATCTGTATGGCTATGGTTGTTCTAGTGTTATCAGTATGGCTATTGTTGTCTAGTATTATCAGTATGGCTATGGTTGTCTAGTATTATCAGTATGGCTATGGTTGTCTAGTATTATCAGTTATGGCTATGGTTGTCCTAGTGTTTATCCAGTATGGCTATGGTTGTCTAGTATTATAGGGAATGGCTCTGTTGTCTAGGTATTATAGTATGGTCTCTGGTTGTCAGTGTGATCAGTATGGCTCTGGTTGTCTAGTATTCATATATGGCTCTGGTTGTCTAGTATTATCATATGGCTCTGGTTGTCTAGTGTTATCAGTATGGCTCTGGTGTCTAGTATTATCTATACGGCTCTGGTTGTCTAGTGTTTATCAGTATGGCTATGGTTGTGCTAGTGTTTCAGTATTGGCTATGGGTGTCTAGTGGTTTATCAGTTTGCTATGGTTGTCTAGTATTATCAGTATGGCTATGGTTGTCTACTAATATCAGTAGGGATACCAAGTGCTTAGTATTATCAGTATGGCTATGGTTGTCTAGTTATTTCAGTAGGCTATGGGTTGATGTATGGTTGTCTAGTAATTATCAGTATCGGCTACCGGTGCCTATATTATCATATATGGCTCTGGTTGTCTAGTGTTTATCAGTATGGCTCTGGTTTGTCTATATTATCATTATGGCTATGGTTTTCATATGTGTATCAGTATGGCTATGGTTGTCTAGTTTACATTTATGCTAGGTTTGTCTAGTATTATCAGTATGGCTATGGTTGTCTAGTATTATCAGTATGGCTATGGTTGTCTAGTATTACATATGGCATGGTTGCTAGTATTATCGTATGGCTATGGTTGTCTAGTATTATCAGTACGGCTACCGGTGCCTAGTATTATCAGTATGACTAATGGTTGTCTAGTATTATCAGTATGATGTCTATGGTTTGTTTGGTGTCTATATCATATGCTTGGTGTCTAGTATTATAAGTAAGGGATACCGGTGCCTAGTATTATCAGCATGGCTACCATTGTCATATTTTATCGGTACGGGCTACCACAATAATTATGACAACTTACGGTTGTTACAAATTGAGAGACGTCATGTTTTTGTATTTAGACTCGTTCATTTGAGAGACTGAACTGACGGCTGAAACATTGCTCTTTAATTCACACTTCTGGGTGAAATAATGATAAAAGGAAAGAAAGAAAACACAGGGAAGAGGAGGCAGACATATGCCAGGGAATGTTTAATGTTTATTACGTTGAGATATGCCATCTGCTGCCGCTAGAGCTTTTATGGAGTTCACTGTCTCAAGTATATGTGGACAAAGACTAATTAAGGATTTTTTTCTTTCCTACCACTGTTAGTTCTGGTCCAGGCTGTGCACTCTTATGAAGTCCAAATAACTACAAATCGATCCTAAACCTACTATACTAATCTAAACCTAATCTAATAATAAAACGAAAGTCTAATATCTAAAACTAAAGTCTAACTAACTATATACTAACTATATAATCTTAAAAAATTCTAATCCTACTAAATAATATAAAATACTATATATAATAATATATATCTAACTAGTCTATATAAACATGGGTAGATATATATAACATACTAAAAAACAAAAGTCTAACCTATCTAACTACTATTAAAGTCTATAATATCTAAATCCCTAATAAGTCTAACTACTATAACTAAATCTACTATAGTCTACTAATTAATCTAAAAAAAGTCTAAAGGCCTACTACGATTAATCGTCCTATACTAATCTACTAACTATTAATAAGTCTAATAACACTAACTATATCTCCTACTAACTAGCTACTACTATAGATATATATATACCCCTACTACTAATATATAATATCTAAAACTATATAGTCTATAACGACCTATCTATAACTATAAAGTCTAAACTAAACTAACGAAACTACTAAAAATAAAAATCGACTATACTATAACGAATATAAACTATAAGTCTATAAGTCTAACATATCTAACTCGAATACTACTACGATATAATATACTCGAATTACGATAAAATATATAATACTATAAATATATAAGTCGATCTACTAATCCCCCTAAATAATCTATCTAAACTATCCAAACTATATACAACTAAAAAATATCTATAATAAAACCTAAATATCCTAGTCTACTACTAATATCTACACTATATCATATCTTAAGTCCTAATCTAAATCTAATCTAAAGTCTAATACTAAACTAAACTACTAACTAACTATATATACTACTATCTATAAATATAAGTCTATATAAAGTCTACCTAATAATATAGTCTTATATATAAATATATACTAAAACAACTAAAGTCTATCTACTAACCCTATCTAAATCCTTATATCATTACTAATCTACTACTAATAAAACTCCTCTTATAAGTCTAATCTACTAACTACTAAATAACTAATCTAAATTCTAAATATCTACACCTCCTATATACTAGTCATATATATAATATCTAATACTAAAGACTTTATAAAAATAATAAAAACTATAATACTAATAGTCTAAATACTATTACTAATCTATAAAACTATATATAATACTAATACTGATAATATAAAAATCAACATATAATACTAAATACTATAAGTCTCCCTAACCTCTATAGGGGGCTGTAGCGGTGTGGGGGGGTGAAGTGGGGGGTGGGACTATAAATACTCATAAAAGTCTACTAAATCTAATATACTAATTTCTATAAAAATACTAATATATAATCTTATATATAACTAACACCTAATACTAACTTACAAACTAAACTAAACAAGTCCCTCCTAAATCTATCTACTAACCTATTCTACTAATAAATAAATCTACTATATACTATAAACGACTACTAAAATCTATAATTCTAAAAGTCTAAAGTCTAACTAGTCTAATCGACTATAAATAACTAAACTATAATAACTAAACTATCTATAATCTAATCTGCTATAATAGACTAAAGTCTAAAGTATATATAATAACTATCAACTATACTATATTCTACTAATAAACCTAACTACTAATCTCCGTCTACTGATCTACGACCGACTATCCTACTCTAAAAAGTCTACTATAAAAATTACCCATAACTACAAACTCTAATATATAAGTCTATAGCCTATAACTAAATATACTAATAAATAAAACTATAAACTATACTAACTACCCTCTATACTATAATAAGTCTAATCTTATAAACTACCTAATATCTAATAGTCTAAAAAACGATACTAAAAATATATAAAACTACTAAATCTATAATCTACTACGACTATCGATCTAACTAATCTATCTAAAATTAATAACTACTATACTAATAAATAAATCTACTACATACAACAAGATATATAAAGTCATATATAGAAATATAGTCTATAACTCGTCACTAAAACTATATAAACTATCTCTAAGTCTAAATAAAGTCCTAATCTACTAAGCTTAAATATCTAAAATAATAAGATAAACTAGAAAGTCTATACTATCGAAATAAAATAATAATACCTATCTAATCTAAAACTCTATAAAGTCTACTAACTAACTAATTCGAAACCTATTATCTAACTAAAACTACTATATCTATAAAAAAGTCTAACTACTACGTAAAATCTCTACACTACTATAAGTCTACTAAAACCCCCCCCCCCCCCCCCCCCCCCCGCTATATTATATCTACATATACTAACTATAATAATAACATATAATCAGTCTAAAGATAATAAACCTAGATAGATAAAAACTAAGACTTCAAATAATATCTAATACTAATAAGTCTATACTACTAATACTATTCATAAAATAAGTCCTAGCTAATACTATTAATAAGTCGAATCTCATAAAATATACTAAAAACTAATCTAAAGTCTAATCTAATCTACTAATACTATAACTAGACCCTAACTAATTAACTAACTAACTACTAAAAGTCTAATAACATAACTTCTACTATAGTCTAATAACCTAAACTACTACTAGATAATATATCTATATAAACGTCTATACAAATCTAAACATATAATATCTCCAATTATCTACATAAACTATATATATAAGTCTATATAAACTACTAAACTATCTACTCTAGATCTATCTATTACTAACTATAACTACCAGATATCTATACTAAAGTCTACTACTAACTATACTTCTACCTACTATCTACTAATATATACTCTTACCTCTAAACTAAAAATAAAAACTAACTACTATATACTACTATATCCCTAAAGAATACCATACTAATATAATAATCTAATATCTAAATAATAACTAACAATAATATCGACTATATACTACGAAAAAAAAAGACTAAAATTCTATCTACTATACTAGAATCTAATATATCTACATCTACTACTAACTAATATATCTACGAACTAAGTCAACCTAACTACTATACTACCTATAACATCCTATAGGGCTAGCTGCCTATATAATATACCTACTAAAAGGGTCTATAATCTAATAATAAATCTACTAACTATATATACCTATCTACACCTACTATAATCACACATCTACTAAGACATCAAAGGTTCTATAGGAGGTAAAACGGGCGGTCGCGATAGCTATACTACTACTCATCTGATATATCTGGTTATATATACTCCAATAAAAGTCGATAACTTAAACTAAAAAATATATATATTACCTAAAGTCTAATAACTAAATTTTTTCCCCCCCCTAATCTATAATCAAACCCTACTATATCCTATACTAAACTACTAAGCTCTATCTAACTATACGATATAATATAAAAAGTCTAAATCTACTACTAAACTAAGTCCTACTAACTACTACTACCTAACAAACTAACAAATACCTATAAAACTAATATCTAAAATGTCTTAACTATATATCACCTAATCTACTATCGAATATAACTCTAAATAAATATCTTATATACTAATATCTACTAATCTAATATATCTATACTATAATAAAGTCTATAAAACTTATAACTAAAACTACTATATATAATACTAAAGTCTATATACTATCTATATACTATAGAACTAAGCTATAATATCTATCTATATATACTATCTAGCTGGGGCGTGGAGGGGGGTATCTAAAGGCGTCTACTAGGGGTCACTACGAAAGTGAAGTCTATCTACTCGGCGGGGAGGGTCGGGGGGCGCCCCCCCCCGCGCGTGGTGGGCGTTTACTAATCTCAGTCTATAAAGTCTACTAAACTATCTAACTATCACTACAGTCTAATAATACTCCTACTATAACTAACTATATACTATCTAAGTGCTATGGAACTATATCAACTAACTATCTTACTATATAAGGGGGCTGGAACTATAAACTAATATACAATACTATGGGTCTAGTGCTGAAATCTACTCCTAACTATAACTAAAACCGTCTAAAATAAGTCAACTATCCCTATACACTATAACCTAGAATATAAAACCCCCCCCCCCCCTTTTTAAAAAATCCCTATAACTATATACTACTAAAACTAATCCACTAAATATAATCTATAACTATACTAAAATAAGTCCTAAATACTATAAAATCTCCTATATATAAAGGGGGCGTAGGGGGGGGGGCCTAAACTGCGAAAGTGAGATCTTAAGTATCAGGCTATACTAGCGTAGAATGGCGGTCTACAAAAAAATCTAATAGTAGGTGAGATAAGTAAAAAATCTATAACTATAATACGAGGGGGTAGGCGTCTAGAGTGGTCTAAACTATCTTAAAATACTAAAAAATAAACTATATACTACTATCTATAATATAAAAAAGATAATCAAATCCTAAATACTAAAAATACTACCTAAAATCTAAATCAATAACTAAAACTTATTAACTAGAATAATATAACTAAAAATAATCTAATATAACTCATACTATACTAAAGAAATATACCTACTAATAAAATACTCTACTATACTCTTCTAACTACTAAAATACTATATATATAAAATCAAAAAATAATATAGATACTAAACTAAAAGTCGACACCTAAAAATCTAAAGTTCTATACCTGATCTATAACTACAATACTAATCCTCCTAAGATAATCTTATTAAGGTCCCTACTATAACTATACTATATATAGTCTAAAGATACTACTCAAAAGTCCTAATCGTCTATTAAAAAATACTCTCACGACCGACACTAATACGAAACTATATATCCTAACTCCTAAAAAAGTCCTAGCTAATATATCTACTACTACTACCCCTAATAAGTCTATCTAAATCTACTAACGGTCCTATATAATCATATACTACTACTACTACTAAAGTCTAAAGTCTAAACCTAAATCTAATATATATATCCTATCTACCTATACTAATCTACTATTACTACTATAATCTAATCCTACTATAAAAGTCTAACTAACAATAATATAAAAGTCTACTACAATATCCTAATAATCACTACTACCATCTCAAGCTATACTATATCTATTCTATTAACATAAACTAATAAGTCTATATAATAAAAGTCTAATCTACTAATCTAAACTTAATATAAACTACTCTAAATCTACTACGACTATCTATAGCTTCTAATCTATCTAGTCGATAAAGTCTAAGTCTATATGTCACTATAAAGTCGCTCTTATAAGTCTAATCTAACGATAAAAAATAATATCTAACTAAAAATAATCTAAATAAAGTCTAAAAATAGTCTACGATAAATATAAGTCTATTACCTACTAACTAAAATTCTATCTATAAATACGTACTCCACCGCTATAACTAACTATATATAACTTCTACGATAACTAAAACATCTACTAAGTCAAAAATATCTACTATAAAGTCCTTAATAACCTAAAGTCCTAAGTCTAAATAAGAAAAGCTATACTACATAAACTAATCTAATACTACTAAAGATAACTATACTACTAAATACGATAATACTAACGATAAAGTCTACATCTATAGCCTACTAATCTATATCCACAATAATAAAGGTCTAATAACTAGTCTACTACTAAAAACTAAAGAAAATATAAATAAATCTAAATAACTAATAAATTCGATATATATACTTATATATACCTAATAAACTATACCTATAATAACATAAGGTCTATAGACGATAGCTATCTACCGGTCTATAGAAGTCTACTACCGTCTAAATAACTAATTCTATAGCTATTATAAATCTATTCCCCCCTACCTAAAGTCTACCTATAAAGTCTCACTACCTACCAAAGTCTAAACTATAAACTCTACCTAATACTATATATATACTATATCTCACTAAAACTATAAAACTAATACTAATATAGTCTACTAATCCTACCAAAATCCTATAAATAAGTCTAGCTACAATCTATCTAATATATACTATATCTAAACTATAAATTCTACCTAGATAACAACTCAATAAATACTAACTTTAACTATCCTAATAATAAAAAATACTATAAATAACTAATCTACTAAAGTCTAATATACTAAGTCTAATTACATTTCCTATACTAACTACTGATATAAATCCTATAAATCTAAATCAATTCCTTAATAACTACTATCTAACTATTAGTCTATACTACACTCAAGGCTAAACTACTAATACTAAATAATACTACGAAGTCTAACTATTAGTCTCATCTAAACTACTAACTACTGACTAATTTACTAATGTCTATATTAGTCTAATACTACTACTCTTAGTCTATACGAGACTTAACTACAACTAAAAGTCACTATCTACTATAATATCCCTATATACTAGTACTAACTATAAAAACTAAAATATAAAAATAACCAAATCCTAAAATAATAATACACTACTATACTAAACTAATATATATAACCTATACTAAACCTAACTAATATCTATAAAATACTCTAAAAACTAGTCTACTATCTATAAAAGTCTACTAAAAGTCGCGTCTAACTATCTTACTGTCTATGTATCTATCAACCTATACACTACTAACGAAATATCTACAGATCGACTACTATCTAATAGTCTCCTAACTATATAAAGAGCTACAAAAAAATAAAATCACTACTAATCTAAATATACAACTAAAATTCTAAAATATATAAGTCTCGAGTAAATTATCTAAATATAAATACTAAAATCTAAAATCTACCTAATATCTAAACCTAAACAGAGGAAGAATAAATAAATCAATCTATAAAAGTCTACTATTCTAAATTCTATACTATAATCTACTATTACTAAGAACCCCTTTAGGGGAGGGAGGAAATGGGGAAAAATGAAAAATATTGCTATTGGTTATATTAGCAGATGACGAACACCTAAATGCTCGGGTACTCTTATTCGAGACGAACTTTTCCCGATGCTCGAGGTGCTCGTCTCGAATAACGAACCCCATGAGTCAATGGAGACTCGAGCATTTTTCACGGGACCAACAAGGCTCTGCACAGGGAAGCCGTGGCCAAACCCTGGGACCCTCACAAAAGGATGGAAAACACCACGGAAAGGACAGAAACAGCAGGGCACTGCATGGATGCCTCGGAGGCTTCATCGCACCATTATGGCCAAAATTAGGAGGCAACAGCAATGGCCATGACAAGAGGGACAGAAATGCAGCTAGATAGCATCTAAAACATGCAATAATGACCCCTGACACTATGAGGGGACGGCATGCGAGGCAGCGGCCGCAGCTAGAGAGGTGTTCATGGCGGACATACCCTAAATGGACTCAGGCTTCAAAACCTAATGGGTGGCCGAGAGGAACCAAAGGAGGTGAGCAAGAAGTGCTCCAAATAATCTCGGTACATGATACAGTTTGCCAGTATATTTGTGGATTACACAGCAGGGTGGCGACAAAGTTAACATGGAAGGCCATGAAAACAACCCAAAATTATTCTGCCTGACACAGCTCGTTTGATAAGGGACCATGTATGGAGGCAGTGAACTAGTAGTAGATTAAGGTGCTGCACAGTTAAAACTATGTTAGTTGGATCTTGGCATGGAGCGGCGCTCCGCTGCAGGCGAGCTTTCGCCAATCCAAGCCCGTCTCTAGGCTACTCCCAACAAACTTTTGTATAAGATCAAGTGTAGTAGCGTTCTTATAAGTTTAGGATATGCCGGGTGAGGGGAATGTAACGATGCGCGCAAGAAGCGGCATGATGCGCATGGGCTGGCTCCCTCTGCCAGGCGAGCTTTCGCAAATCAGCCCCTGTCTCTAGGCTACTCCCCAAACAGTCACGTTTGTATAAGATCAAGTGTAGTAGCGTTCTTATAAGTTTAGGATATGGCGGGTGGAGGGAATGTAAACAGATGCGCAAGAACGCTGAAATAATATCCATAATGTAAAATTGCAGTATATTTTGTGATTACACAGCAGTGGGTGGCGACAAAAGTTAACACTTTGATGTGGAATGCCCTGTAATAGCTCTTGGGCGGTGTGCCTTTTATCGCCTAGAGCTCATGCAGTTTCAGCCACCTCTGCTGTCTGCTTAGCGACGGCACTGCTGCTGTGCCTGAGCTACCGAACTGATGGCGCCATGCCCACGGATGGTAATTCGGAGGAGGTGAGAGGGTGGGAGGAGTATATAAGGCCTTTGAGACCTGACCGAGGTAGGGCCCCGCAATTCTCTGCGTCGGCAGTATATGACCAGCCCCGGTCAGACTCGGTCCCAGCCTGCACCAAGTTAAGTGTAGTAGCGTTCTTATAAAGTTTGGGATATGGCGGGTTAGGGAATGGTACAATGCGCAAGAAGCGCATGATGCGCATGGAGCTGGCGTTCCGCTGCCAGGCGAGTCATTTCGCCAATCCAAGCCCCTGTCTCTAGGCTACTCCCCAAACAGCACTTCTAAGACCTTTTGTAAAGATCAAGTGTAGTAGCGTTTCTTATAAGTTTAGGATATGGCCGGTGAGGGAATGTAAACGATGCGCAAGAACGCTGAAATAATATCCCTAAATGGTAAAAGTTTGCCAGTATATTTTGTGATAACACAGCAGGGTGGCGACAAAGTTAACAACTTTGATTGTGGAATCCATGAAAACAACCCAATTTCCTGCTGACACACCTCGTTTGATAAAGGGACGATGTATGGAGGCAGCTATATGGACGACTTTTGGAGGGTAGCAATGGAGACAACGTTGGAGGCGCATGGAGACAATTTATTTGGATGTGCCTGTATGTGGCCGTCCCAAACATTTTTTCAACCAGAGGAGCAGGTAGGTGGCCCTCCAGTAAAAGTGGATAGATTGATGCCTGTATGTGGCAGTCCCAAAAATTGTTCAAAACCAGAGGAGCAGGTAGGTGGCCCTCCAGTTAAATGGAATAGATTGAGTGCCTGTATGTGGCAGTCCCAAAAACTTCTCAACCAAGGAGCAGGTAGGTGGCCCTGCAGTAAAAATGGAATAGATTGAGTGCCTGTATGTGGCAGTCCCAAAAAGTTTCAAACCAGAGGAGCAGGTAGGTGGCCCTCCAGTTAAAATGGAATAGATTGAGTGCCTGATGTGGCAGTCCCAAAAATTGTTCAAACCAGAGGAGCAGGTAGGTGGCCCTCCAGTAAAATGGAATAGATTGAGTGCCTTATGTGGCAGTCCCAAAATTGTTCAAAACAAGGAGCACGGTAGGTGGCCCCTCAGTAAATGGAAAGATTGAGTGCCTGTATGTGGCAGTCCCAAAAATGTTCAAACCAGAGGACCGGGTAGGTGGCCCTCCAGAAAATGTGAATAGATTGAGTGCCTGTATGTGGCACTCACAAAATTGTTTCAAACAGAGGACCGGGTAGGTGGCCCTCCAGAAAATAAATGCATGAAGTACATAGCAGAGCCAGTGGGCCCTGTCAAAAAATAGCCATTTTCCTCTGCTTACTGTACAAAGAGAGGAGAAGGAGGAAAATGAGGAGGAGGAGGAGGAGTGGATCAATTATTCGGTTGAGTTTCCTTCACCTGGTGGAGATGGAAATTCTGAGAATCCAGCCTTTATTCATTTTAATAAGCGTCAGCCTGTCCAGCGCTGTCAGTCGACAGGCGTGTACGCTTATCGGTGATGATATGCCACCAGCGGCACTGAAAAACCCCTCGGACAGACGCTGAGCCGGCAGCAGGCAAAAACCTCCAAGGCGTACAGCGCCAGTTCGTTCCACATGTCCAGCTTTGAAACCCAGTAGTTGTAGGGAGCTGTTGATCATTAGGACGATGGTATGGTCAGCTACGTACTCCCTCACCATCTTTCTGGTAAAGATCAGCCCTACTCTGCCGAGACTGGGGACGGTGACAGTGTTCTTGCTGGGGGGTGACATAAAGCTGGCAAAAAGCCTTGTAAAGCGTACCCTTGCCAGTGCTGGACAACTGCCTGCTCGCCTATCTCCCTCGCTACTTGTCCGCAGAACTACGCACTCTGCCGCTAGCGCTGTCAGAAGGGAAATACTGTTTCAGCTTGTGCACCAGGGCCTGCTGGTATCATGCATTCTCACACTCCTTTCCTCTGGCAGGATGAGAGTGGCAAGATTTGCTTGTACCGTGGTCCAGGCAGAGTGAACACCCAGTAATCGGTTCTGGAATAAAATTCTTTGAACGCGAGGGTCACGGGAAGGGCAGCCTAGCATGAAATCTGCCATATGCGCCAGAGTACCAACGCGTAATAATCACTCCCCACCTCACTGCCTGACTGTCCATTTCCTCCTCCTCCAACTCCTCCAACTCCTCTTCTTCTGCCCATACACGCTGAACAGTGAAGGACTCAACAATGGTCCCCTCTTGTGTCTCGCCCAACATTCTCCTCCTCTTCTCCTCATCCTCCTCCACCTCCCCTCCTCCGATATGCGCTTGAGAAACAGACCTCAGGGTGCTTTGGCTATCAACAAGGGAATATTCTCCCCCGTCTCTTGTGACGAGCGCAAAGCTTCCGACTTCATGCTGACCAGAGAGTTTTTCAACAGCCAACAGCGGATAGGTGAGGTGATGATGGCGGCATCGCCACTGACCATCTGTGTTGACTCTCCTCAAAGTTACTCAGCACCTGACCAGATATCAGACATCCACGTCCCCTCCTCATTGTAGACTTGAGGAAGCTGACTGACCTGACTACCAGTTCTGGTGGCAGTTGACATCTGGCAGTCTACATCGCTCTGCGCGGCAGGAACTGCTGATAACAGGTCAGTGTTGAATTCCACCTCGTGGGCACGCGCCCAACAGTCGGTGCGCGGGCAGTTGGGAGGCGGCGCTGCGCTGCCCTGAGAGTGGCAGCATCTGGGCTGGACTTCCTGAAATGCGCACAGATGCGGCGCACCTTCGTGAGCAAATCAGACAGATTGGGGTATGTCTTGAGGAAACGCTGCACTATCAGATTTAACACATGGCCGCATGGCACATGTGTCAGTCTGCCGAGTTGCAGAGCCGCCACCAGGTTACGGCCGTTCACACACAACCATTCCCGCTTGAGTTCAGCGGTGCCGCCACAGATCAGTCTGCGCCAGTGATGCCCTGTAATAGCTCTTGGCGGTGTGCCTTTGTCGCCTAGGCTCAGCAGTTTGAGCACCGCCTGCGTCGCTTAGCGACGGCACTGCTGGTGTGCCTAGAGCTACCGACTGATGGCGCCGTGCCCACGGATGGTAGTCAATCGGAGGAAGAGTGGAGTGAGGGTGGGAGGAGGAGGCATAGTAGGCTGAAACACCTGGACCGAGGTAGGCCCCGCAATCCTCGGCGTCGGCAGTATTATGAGCAGCCCAGGGTCAGACTCGGTCCCAGCCTCACCAAGTTAACCCAATGTGCCGTCAGCGATATATAGTGGCCCTGCCGCGCAGCACTCGTCCACGTGTCCGTGGTCCAGGTGGACCTGTCAGAAACGTCGTTGGTCAGGGCACGGATTATGTTGTCTGACACGTGCTGGTGCAGGGCTGGGACGGCACATCGGGAAAAGTAGTGGCGGCTGGGGACCGAATACGAGGGGCGCCGCCGACCATGAGGTTGCGAAAGGCCTCGGTCTCTACTAGCCTATAGGGCAGCATCTCCAGCTAAGCAATCTGGAGATGTGCACATTAAGGCTTGGGCGTGCGGGTGGGTTGCACTATATTTGCGTTTCCGCTCCAGCGTCGGGGTATGGGAGCTGAACGCTGGTGGGATGCTGTGGAAGTCGTGGAGGCGACGAGCGGGGTTTTTGTGGCAGGTCCTGGCAGGGGGCTTGACTAGCAGCTGCACACGGGGAAGGAGCAGTGGTGTGCACGGCCGGAGGTGAACGGGCTTGTTTGCCACTGAGTGGGGTGCTTAGCATTCATTGCCTGCGCATACTGGTGGTAGTTAATCTAGTAATGTGGAACCCCTGCTGAGCCTGTTGGCAAATTTGCACACACCACAGTCCGTCGGTCATCCTGTGGTTTCCTTAAAGAACCTCCACACGTCTGAAGATCTAGCCCTCGCCGCAAGAGCCCTCACCACGGGAGCTTCACTATTGACAGGCGCTGATGCACCACGCTGGCCCTGCCTCTCGTCTGGCCCCACCACTGCCTCTTCCAACCTGTTTCAGGTCGAGGACTATCCTCCGTCTCAGAAGCACTGTGTTCACCCGGCCTCTCAAACATCCAGCTTGGGTCTGTCACCTCATCACCTCCGATCCCTCAGTCTGCTCCCCCTCGGACTTCCTGCCTGACAACAAAACAACTTCCCACTGTCTGACAACCGTGGTCCTCATCGTCGGACCCTCTTTACACACTTCCACTCGTCAAGAAGGTCATCATCACCACAGGACTGTGACTGTGGAAAACCTGGGCATCGGAAAATTGCTCAGCAGCAACCGGACAAAGTGGTTTTGTGACTGTGGGAAGGTCCAGAAAACATTCCTCAGAGTATGCCGGTTTTCAAATGGCAACATTTCCTGGGAGGGGGCAGGACTGGGGGGGAGGAGGCTGAGGTGCAGGAGCTGGAGGGTGGGGATTTCGGTGACCATGGGTGGACTGCGTGAAGAGACTGGTTGGGTGGACAAGTGCTCGAAGCATTGTCAGCAATCCACACATCACCTGTTCGCACTGTTCTGGCCTCAACAGTGCTCTACCACGATTCCAGTAACTTCAGACATGAACCTAGGGAGTGTAGCTCTGCGGCGTTCCCTGCTCCCTCATCAGCAGGTGGTGTTCACCCCCGCCCAGGACCACGGCTCTGACCCCTGCAGTATTGGACGCCCACGTCCCCGCCCTCAGTCCTCTACCCCTACGCCCTGGGGTTAAACATTTTTAAAATGAGAGTTATAAACTTTTTTTTTTTTTTACTTTTTTGGTTTTTTTTTTGTGTTTTTTTGTGTTTTTTTTTTTTTTTTTTTTTGTGTTTTTGTGTTTTTTTTTTTGAGTTTTTAGAACCAAACAATACATCCTATTGCTATGGCTATTTTCTAACCAGTAATCAAAGGAGCACACACTCTATTCCAGACTAGATGACACTGAGTTAGTGCCTAATAGAATCCAACCCCACTGAATTTTCCACTTCAGCCTTGCTATGGATATGTTGCGCCACTAAGCGCAGAACACAGCGGTCGCAGTCTCACACAATTGCCAATTGGCAAGTACATGCACTGCAGAAACTAACAGCCACCCGCAGCATCAACCAGAAATCAAATATAGAACGCTACTGTAGGCTCAAGAAGCATTTGTTTCTCCTATGGCTATTTCTAGCCAAGTATCAAAGAAGCACACTACATGCCAATGAGATGACACTGAGTTAGTGCCTAATAGAAATACCAACCCCTACTGAAATTTTCCCACTTCAGCCTTTGCTATGGATATGTTCGCCACTAAGCGCAGAACACAGCGGTCGCAAGTCTCACTACAAATTGACTCAGAATTGGCAAGTACATGCACTGCAAGAAACTACACCCCACCGCAGATCAACCAGAAATCAAATATATAGAACGCTACTGTAGGCTTCAAGAAGCTATTTGTTATTCTCCTATGTCTATTTTCTAGCCAAGTATCAAAGGAAAGCACACTACTATGAGCCAGATGAGATGACACTGAGTTAGTGCCTATCTAGATCCAACCCCTACTGAATTTTCCCACTTCAGTCCTTTGCATGGATTGTGCGCCACTAGCGAGAACACAGCGGTCGCAAGTCTCACTACAAATTGCTCAGAATTGGCAAGTACATGCACTGCAGAAAGTACCGCCACCAGCCATCATATAACCAGAAATCAAATATATAGAAACGCTACTGTAGGCTTCAAGAACTGTTTGTATTCTCCTATGGCTATTTTCTAGGCCAAGTATCAAAGAAGCACACACATACTATGCCAGTAGAGTGACACGAGTTATTGCCTAATAGAAATCCAACCACCTACTGAATTTTCCCACTTCGGTCTTTGTATGGATAGTGTGCCACTAAGAGCTAAACACAACGGTAGCCAGTCCCCCTGCTAATTCCTCACAAAATGGTAAAAGATGCAAATTAAAATAAAAAAAGTAGAACGTTATTGTACCCTAAGAAGGGCTGTTGGGTTCTTTGAGAATCACTCCTGCCTAACATAGCTAATAGAACACCCTAACGCTTTCCCTGACAGCAGAAGCTCTCCCCTAGCGGCATCCCGAGACAGAATGATCCGAGCAGCGCGGCCACGGCTAGTCTATCCCAGGGTCACCTGAGCTGGCCAGCAACCACTGCTATCAGACGTGTAAGTACCACGTCATGCTGGTGGAGTGCAAGTCTCCTGGCTTGTGATTGGCTCTGTTTCTGGCCGCCAAAAGCAACAACGGCGGGATCTGCCATTTTCTCGAGCGGGCGAAGTATCGTCCGAGTAACGAGCAGTTTCGTACCCTAATGCTCGACCGAGCCTCACGCTCGACGAGCATGTTCGCTCATCTCTAGTTATATTACTTTATGATGTTTTCTTTACAATTATGTACAATGTTATGATTGGGTTTTGAGCTAGACCGCTTTTCTTTGTGTGTTTTTTAGAATTTTTGGGCATGCATAGGAAAAATAAAAATTAAAGTGTACTTACTACTGTGGCTTCATGTTCAAGTGTCAGTCCCCTAACACTCCCTTCTGAGGTGTACGTGTTGGTGGTCACAGGACCACTGTGACCAATTGGTAGACACATCGGTCTGCAAACCTCAACACTTTGGGGACAGCTGAGGGGTCATAGTGCAGGAGAAAGAGGGTCCTGTTTAGGCAGACTGAAGACATTTGTGCATTATGTGTACCTAAATTTATTTGGCTGCCTGTGAAAGGAGTTCATTAATGTCCCCTGTAAAATTTTATAGAATCCCCCATAATGTTGCCGTCACTACTGATAATAGATTATTTTTAGCATCCCATCAGAGATCAACATAGACAAAAGTTCTATGGACCAAGGACACCCCAGCATATCAGCTATACCTCTGACAATCCACTAGTTTCTATGTGTGTCATTTCCACTTATGAGGCATCATAAGGGTTTTCCAGAACACAGCTATTTCAACTAGCCATGTGAGAGGGATCAATTCGGGGTGGTGGTGGGGGGTCTGAAACCTGGTGCCCCCAATCACCTATTTGAAGAACTTACAGCATGAGGAACAAAACACCACTGTGCCTTCACAGCTCACCAGGACATGGTTGTGCTTGGTTGTACAGGGCAGCCAAATTCACTGAATTGGACTGAGTTCGGAATTTCGGTCTCTGCTGTGCAGCAGAATATCTCTGAGATCATCCTACAACCATCCATGATCGGTTATTGGCAGCTGTAGCAGAACTGAACCGTAGGTGACACACGTGCAAACAGGGTCCATGGGACCAAGGCAGGTAGCCTGACATTGATGGACCTATGTTGACGGCCATCTTTCCATAATGCAATTGCTCAGAATTCCAGAAAAAATTGATTGGGGCACAACTGGACTCCAATTTAAAGATAACGGCAGAGCAGTAAAGCAGTAGACCTCTTGCTCTCCCATTTGGAGCGGAGTTATTATGGTGGGCCACCACCATAACTTTGCTTAGGTCCCAGAAAGAAAGTCATCACTCTTTTCGTTCTGGAAATTCCCTCCCCCTTTAAGACTATTAAAGCTCTAACGCAATAATCTGCTTGGATGCAGAAAATGTAGTCTAGCTGATCCCCTTGGGAAAAGCGAATGAAAGACAAATTATGAATGACCTTGGAATATTAGAACAAAATGTTTTTGTATTCACACTCATTGTATTCCTCCAGCGGAGCTGAAAAACGGTAGCTCAGACACCAGGTAAACACTGACAAACTCCCCATGGAAAGCCCAACAAATCCCTGATGTGTTTCCTAATTGTGTTGAGCTCATCAAACAACCTATACGAGACAACCCAACTTGGTGGCATTAACTCTGTAAACGCCGATCAGCAAGATACCTGTGGCCAATTTCTAAGTGGTCATGCTGATCAGCACTAATTCGCGATTGAACCAAGACCCGTAGAAGCTTTTAAATTTTTGTTGGGTCGGCTGAACTCATCTTTAGTTATACCAGTGTAGGTGTTGGGGTAACTGAGCATCAAAGGTAGAAGCTTCCGGACCTCACAGGCGACTTTTGTGGTTGGAGCGCCAAAAACAGTAACGTACGAGCTTGTACCAGATCCCAAAGAAGAACGGCTTTATTTCGAAGCTTTTAAACATTTGCGCAACAAACAATAATAAACAGCCTAGCTCTAATTAGGGCACTACCTCACTTCTTAACCCTAACTGCCCTTCTAGGGTTCCGGAACACTGCTGGGGTTTCCTCCTCAGGGCTCTGGCTCTCAGTGTTAGCTCAAAACAAAACATGTTCCCTTATGACTTCCAGTCCTCTTTGGAAGACCACCTTCTGTCTCAATGTCCCAAGCTCCTGATACTGCAGGACACACAGCACTGCTTGCTGTGACTCCCCTCTGGAGTGTTCCAGCGATGGAGTTGTTCGCTCTTTTCACCCTGGTTGTGGGTCGCTCTCCAGCGCCCCCCTAGTTCACAATCTTACACCACTAGTTATCAGGTAAGTAAATATACACCATTCAGACTTCCACACTAGGACTTCTTTCTCCTTACTTCCTTCCCACCCAATTAATTTCCCCTAGGTTTTACCTCCAGAACGAGGAATAAGACAATGCTCCCCTTAATTTACATATAAAAAGCCTTTTATTGTACAAGTATATGAGCAAAAACACACGGATATCATCCTACTTGGGCATACCATGTCAGTTGGGAGAGTGGAGGCAACGGAGTTGCTGAAGTAAGTCTACCAGGAAATGGTTTTTTACATAAATTCTAGGGACTGTATGTCCACATAGGCCACAAACTGTCTGCTCATAAGACGTGTGATTTATTATTTGTTGAATAGGTCTAATAAATCGGTGGGGCCAACCAACAAGTTGTTGAAATGAAACAGAGATAAGTAGACAGTCCTTTGGGGTTGCCACAATTTGCGCCCAAATACGTGTCAAGAAACAGAAGACAGGACCAAGTGTTGTTATTCACAAGTTGTTCCCCGATTCAGTCAACCAAAAGAATGGACATGTGGTGGACAGAAGCTCTAGCTAGGGCGCCCGCGCCGGTTTTCAGGATTTAAAGCCAGCGCGCTGGATGATGTGGTTAATCCGGCTTGATTTATAATCAAGCGCTCCTCATTGCTCCGCGGATCTTAGGCCATATTCCTGTGAATGAAAGCCTCCTGTGTTCTGTTCCTAGTTCGGTATCTGATCCTGTGTGTCCCGTTTTTCCTGTGTCCGTTCCGGTGTCCGTCCTTTGTCGGGCTGTGTTCTGTGTGCCACTGCTGTGTTTCCGGCGTGAATTCCAGTGATCCTCCTGTGTGTTTCCCGCTGTCACCTCAGGCTCGGATCTGTATCTAAAGTATACTTGGCTGCCTTGCCGGCTAGTCGCATGTGGAAGGACCTGGTGGTACTTGCCGCAGGAAAGACGCATTTCACTTTGGGCGTGACTTGGTGAAGAACAGGTACGCATTAGAGACTAGTCCGGTCCGGTTGCAGCTAGTACCAATCGTCCCGCGGTGGTCCAATGGTCTACAGAACCCACTCACACCCCACGATTCCCCTTGCCCGTGGAGGTTTTTATTTTTACCTGGTGGTCTGAACGCAGTTTTAATGGTTTGACCGTTATAAATATTATCTCTATAGGTCATTTTTGTGATGTAGGAAAATATTCGTAGAATTAGGACAAGTAAATAAAAAGTTTCCATAGAAAAACGAAATGAATAAATAAACGAGATAAATGGAAAGTAAATAGATATAAACTGTTAGATGCTCCCGAGGACCCTCCGTGGCGTACGTTGTCGGAGATAATTTTAGGTAGACATTGTGGCGGTTAAATGTGGCCATCGCCACAAGGGACCAGAGCAGATAAACGTCGTCACTGGAAATACAGTCAACAGATAAAAAACGCGGAGAACACACACAGTATTTGGGAGAACTGCGCTGCAGAAAGATTACACGAAACATAAAACTCTCCTCTAGACGCACGATGTGGTTAATCATGCGTCCGAGGGAGAACTATGCATTGCTGTTGATTAGTACATAAGGCGCTTTGATGCCAGCAATGTGAACGCAAGGCACAGCGTATAGTTACACCATTTTAATTAATTACAAAATTGTAAACACTATAAAAAGTCAATTGACGATTGTTAGTATTAACTGCTTATTGCATGATTTGACGAGATGCTCTGTGTTTCTTACCCTTAATTTTATGTGCTATCCCGCAGTATATATAATTTAGTGCGGTATCAACTTATTTAGTTACTGCTTCCTCCTATAATTCCTAGGTTTATATTGATTTGTTGTGACCTAAAAACAGATAATATGGGTTTGCTAATCAGACAGGTAAGTCTATCTCTACTTCCGCTGAGGACGGTAACCCATGAACTATCCAAGAGGGGGACACAGAACTTATAATAGCTACTGCATATGGGTGGGTTTCTGTCTAACAGTATTAGTGATGTAGGGCACAGTGCCAGACGATTGTAAACTTTTACACTACTGTTGTTGTTACGGTATAATAGGAGAACGATAACTTTCCCTAGGGGGTCATTATCTTATCTAACATATGTGTTTGGCAGTTTTTGCTGTTGTTTTTCCATCTGTTTTGGTATTGATCGAATCTCACTGTTTTCTTGGTTCATGTTATTTTTTTTTTTCAGATCTCTTTTTGAGACCCGTACTTTTTCAAAGAGTGACCATGGTTCAGGAATAAAATGTGTTATTTAATTAAAAATAAATCTAGTCTTTATAATTTGCAAACATCTGCGATCTTCTTCACCTGTTCCCTCGGCGCGTTATTATCTCCCGACAAGGTTGCAGTGTAAGGACCACGTGAAGAATAGAATAAAAACAGTGAACACAGTGAACAGGATATTGTAAGAAAATAACACACGTGCGAGAACACAGTGCAGAATAGATTACAGATGTTCGTCACAGCTCTGCTTATCTTTCGGGAGATACGCTCGAACGGCGCGACAATAGCATGTGAAATAACAATATATATGTGTCGAAGAACACATTGCAGATTTTAAATCATGCTGCACGGTGTTCTTCACAATATTATTGTTCTTCAATTGCTATTTGTTTCGCGCCGTCCGCGCGTATCTCCCGACAGTAAGTAGCAATGTGCCAACATCTGTAAATCCTATTGCACTGTGTTCTGCACTGTGTTTTTATCTAAATATGGATCCTGTGTTCACCTGTTTTTTATCTATCTTTCCTTGTTTCACTGTGTTTTTTTTATTAAAATGTCTCGATCTCGAGCAGGGAATACTCGTCGATGCAACGAGCCGTTCGGTAGATACCTTAATGCTCGCCCGAGCATCAAGGCGCTCGGACGAGCATGTTCGCTCATCTCTACACTCGATCTCTGATCAGACTGTCGACGGGAGAACTCTGCCACCGCATTCCGTAGATAGTGCGCCCCCGATTTCCTGCTGGTCGTGTCCCCGATCAGGTCCGGCCGGAGTCACCTTCTTCTTCCCGGCGTGTATGTGAGTGCTGGCTTGCGACACAAATTTGAGATGTAAATCCTGCGTTGAGACACATCCACGGCCCGCCCCCGGATTTTTGTTGCATGAAAGCCAGAGCGATGCGCCAAAATCCGATCACGTGCGACACATCTCCGTGGATCCCGAAAATGAAAAACCGGCGAAATCGTCTGAGGACCCTTATTAAATACGCCCCCTTGGAGACAATACAGCGCTGTGAAGCATGTCTATTGGGGAATGGGAACCCTAGTATCATGAGAATTGGGTACCCCTCACTCTTATGATTGAGTAGTGTAAAGCATTACTATTTTGAGGATGCAAGAGGTTAATTGTAGAGGCTTAACTTGCTGCTTCCTAAATAAGGGGGAATGGATCTGTGATCTTTGGGGTCCCAAGTATCAGATCCCAAAAAATCATCCTTTGCGCGCAAGGCTTGAGTCTCCCTGAGACTCTTATATTCCACCAACTTTGTCGCCTATTCATAACCCCATATGGGTCCTGGTCATAAAGGACTTTTTCCACTAATGGGACTATTTGGTATCCAAGGCACAGGGAATAAGCCTTTGATTAACTGGGAGAAGGGCACAAGAACAGGGTACTATATGTTTTCTTAGGTATGGGTGACATGTGGGCATGGCTTGCCTATAGTTCCATTGACTTGTATGGGGAGTGGTATAACGTCCCGAGGAGGATGAAAGGTACATGGGTTAAGCAGCAATGCCAGCATTCTATTCACACGGGGCACAACCTCTTTAAGAATGTCAATGTTGAAAACCATAGTTCTGGACTACGTCTACATTTTCAGTTTGGCAGGTAAAGGGGTAGAAACCTAACTTTTTTGCATAAACCCAACTATGAGCAAAAAATCCCACAACAGCGTCGTAGGTAACAAACCCAAAAACCTCTCACTTTCATCTCTATATCCATAAGTACCTGTAGTCTTGTAACTCTAGAAGAACCCCCGCGTCCTGTGCTGAAATCTCCTCTCTGACTCATAGTTCTGAGCGCCGTCGCTGTGGAAATTGATTTTGTGAAATATAAATAAATGTGTTTCTACTCTAAGAACAAAGACCTATTTCGATTAGAAATTTAATTAACTATAGTTCAATGGAGCGGCATGTGTTGGGGAATGACTACAAATTACAGTTCACACGAGAACAAACAACGCCATTTAAAGATTAGATTCGCGTTATGTTAGCAAAATGGAAATTAACAAATCCAGCATTGTTTGGAGAACACGCGCGCATTTCATGCTTCACTAGAAAGAAGTATTAAACTGATCAAAAGTTTTTCGGCAGAAGAACAGAGAGCGGGGATAGGAATCCGGAGGTAAAAAAATACGAAGAAATATTGTTAAAAATCATTAAAAATGATTGTGGGAATTATATAATTATTTCTAATCTAATTTATTTATGAATTTGTCTCTTTATGATATAATTTATTTGTTTACTTTTTAAATTATTTGTTTCTATTGATATCAATTATTTCTCGCACAATCCTCTGAAAATGGTGGCGTGCATTGTCAACAAAGGGTAACACCTACGTGAGGGTGTGGGGGTGAGCGTCCAGATTCGGTACTTAAACCAGAACCTTCAGGTTTGGGTTTTGGCCAAACCCAAACCTTATGCGGGTTTTCTCATCCTTAATATAGAGTCGACTGTTCTGTAGAGTCTCTATAGTTCTATATACAGTCTATAGTTTATATAAGAAAAAATATTACATGTATAACTGCGATTGACTAAAGTACTCACGTGTGGAGGTGATTACTGTTATTGAGTACGGAGTATCCCTAGAGTTCTATTACATTCCTTTAGTGACATAGAATAATTTATACACTCAAATCTGATATACATAGAGGGTGATATTTATCAGGCTTCGGGCACCAACGCACTGATGTGAAGCCCTGAAATAATCCAAATGCTAACTCAATTGGTCACCTCTACACAAGAGGGGCATGGGAGGTATGTTGAAGGCGGGGAGGGTGCGGGTGTCCGTGGGGAGTCCCTGATGCCGCGTCTGTGATTCACTCCTGCGACGTTGAATTTTCATATGTGGCCTGACGTAAGATAAAGCTGTGCACAACCCCGCTAGATAGATGCAAGCGCTATATGATGTATCGCTGGAGTCTATGGGGTTATCATATGCATCTATAATCATATTACAATAGATATGGGGGGAATTATCTATGCCTGCACCCTGCAATGCGCAACTCACTTCTATGCTAGGTCTGACTTGGTGTAGAATGCGCTATGAATAGTTCCCAAACCTGCACCGGTCCATCCAGCCGCCTCCTGGCCCAAATGGCAAGAAGGCAGAGTATGGCCTTGTCCACCTTGTCAGGTGTGTGGGAATTGCTCTGGTAGAAGCCTTGTAGCAGTGCAGGAAGCAGGGAACACACGCAGGTTAAAGTCCAAAAATATCAGAGTTTATTCACACTTCCTTGACAAAACACAAATTCAGCTCGGCTTAGGCCACTGATGCTATAATAACCCTGCCCGGCTGGGCACGCCTCTAAACAATAACAGCCCCTAATACATGTACCCAGGCTGCTGGCACACGCCTCTTGGCCAGCAGAATATCAGGAGGCACTCAGTTAACCTTTGCTGTGGGACACGGTCCAGCCTTCAGCTCTCAGGTAGTGCCTCTCCTATGCTTTGGCCTGCAGTAATAAGTAGGCTCTAACGAGGTCTGTGACCACGCACCTGTGACCCACACTTGTGACCCCCACCTGGGGATGTACAGAAACCCCCATGACCAAAGCCCGGATGGAGTAGGAATTCCCACTACCAGCTCTCCACTACTCCATAAGCAGGCCCATTACGGACATAACAAAGGTGTCTATGCTAGCGAGGCCAACATTGACCAACAGAATTCTCCCTTACCACATGTCTTGGTATTTATATTGTTCAATATGTCACCATCGGCTGCGGGTGAATGGAGAGGTGCTCACAGGCTTAGCTCCCTACATATCCAAATAAATGTTTTGCTGCATATGCACAAACACTTTCCAGTAACAACCACGAGCGGTGCTAGCTTGTCCATCGCAAAAAGATGGCAGTGCTTGGACGCCGCCATCTTGGTGAAAATCTACACTCCCCATGATGTTATTGGGGGGGCTGTGATTGGTGCCATGACAGCCTTGGGCTTCCAAGAATTTCCCTCCTCATTCATCACAACAATTGTAAGGAATAGGAGAAAATCCCCATATACTTCCATACTGTAGAATGGCAGTAAATGGTTATTGTGGTGGGGGTAGATTAACTAAACTAAGTATTAAAAAAACTAATTATAAAAAATCAAAAATTCAAATCACCCCCTTTCCCCAAGAGTCATATAAATTGTAAATAAACGTAAAAATCATAAGCAAATTAGTATCACCGCGTCCCAAATGCCGATCTATCAGATAGAATAACGATTTTTCGAGATTTTAACCCCGTAACAGAGAATAAACCCAAAAAGAAAAAATGGCACTTTTTTGCCATTTTTGAAAATGATATAAAACATCATTATCAAATTCACAAAAAATTACACCACCCACACTCCGATGCACCAAAGTTATTAAAAAGTATTAGTGCCAGAAAATGGCAAAATCAAAAAAATATTTTTGTGCAGGTTTAAATTTTTGTAAATAATGAAACATTTTAAAACCTAAAAATTTGTTATCCCCCGTGATTACACCCAACCCAAAAGAAGAGTTGACATGTGAATAGGGACGCACAGCGAAAGCTGTAATATCCGAGCCCACACAAAAACGGCGCAAATACTTGTTTTCACTGCATGTTGGAATTTTTCTCCTGTTCTCATACATGGATGACTATTTTAATATTACACACTATGAAGGGCAATTGTAGCCAGAAAAGTAAGACTGCTCACACAGCCTCTTTGACATGGAAAAAATAAAAAGATATTTTGAAGGTGGGGAGAGAAAATGGAAATGCAAAGAAACAAAATGGCCAGTATTTCATTAAGGGGTTATGGAATCAAGTAGTAGTATAATTACAAGGCAAAATAAAATATCACTACTAAAGTTTATACAGAGCCAGGGCCGGATCAGGATGGGGGAGGTCCTGGGCACAAATCTGGTGGAGGGCCCCACACTCACATGTTTCGTAGATGCAGGCTGGGGTCTGACCCCAACTACTTCGATCCAGTGATGTCGGGTTCCCTATTGGTCGTGAATCTGTCTTGTGACCTCCTCTCCCCGCCCATCACCATTGTTTCCGTGGGTCTCCTCCATATAAAAATTATTCATGATTGTATGTTCCAACGTGAGACTAAGGACTTGCTAATTGCCATTGTCCGAAACGATCACCAGCTTCATCCCCCTTTTGTGATGTCAACTTTTCTAACTATGTATTCGGGGTATAAAGTTCCCAAAAAGATTTTTCAACGTTAGCAGTTGTGTGGAGATTCCTTCCCTCGGGTCTCATGGGGGGGAGTGAGTGGGTCCGGACTACTGGGTCAGCTCGCTGATATGGCTAGGACTAGGCTGCATCCCGTTCCGCCATAGGAAAAATAAAGTCCGCTTCACACCTTCTGAAGATTGGCGCAATGTTTTCAGCATACAGCACTATTAAATCATAAAAAAACTATAATACTAAACAGAGCGACGCGTTAGGGCAGTCAGCCTTAGGCTATATTCAACTGCCGTTGCCCCCGGCCCCGCCGTGGACCTAGGGGCTGTGGCAGCAGGTGAGGCTGGGGGAGAGGTAGGAGGAGGGTGAGCGCAGATCACCCCGGGCCGCCGGTTCTGCTACGCGGCAGCTTATGCGCCGCGCCGTATTACCGGGAAAAGATATGTGACAGGTCCTATTCTTTTTCACGGGTATGGAACGTACGGTGGCCGCACATGTGCGGCCCTTACCGACTCCCCTGTAGGGTGCTGTGCGCGGATGCGGCTGTATATACGTCCCCCATACATTAGGTGGTGATATGGTAGCACGTCTTTCCACCTTCCAATCCAACCAACCAACGTGTTACGGGACTAATGGGGGTCAGGTTTTGAAAGAACGCTCCTGCAAATTAATTTAGTATTGGCAGACGGTTAGGGTGGTGGGCCCTACTCTTACTGACAAAGCCAACCAACCTACTACATACTGGACCAGACCGATGAGTTACTGTTTACAGACTTGCGCAACAGCCGTGCTGCCATCACTCCCAAAATCAGCTGTGAACATTACTGGTGGGGGCCCCCTTATGGTAAAGTGGTGGGGGCCCTAGGCTGGCATCCGGAGCCTCCCTATATCCGGCCCTGTATAGAGACCACTATATACCAGTCTTCCCCATAAACACACAAAGATATTCCTCCTGCTGTGCAGAGAAGTGTAGGATGAGGTGCAGGTCCTTTCAGTGCAAGAGTCAAGTCTCTATGCCCCAAGTCCTCCCGATTTAACTCGCACTATGGTTTCCTGTGTTTGTCTCCTGGTTCTCGAGGGTCCACTCGTTGCATTCCCACCTCTCCCGCGGAATTGCGACGTATAAATCATGGCGGCTGTCTATGCTTAGGCGTACAAGTTGTGATCATGTGGAGTGTCCACTCTGTCTAGAAAATGGATATCCGTATATCTTCCGGATATCACAATCTGGGACACACGAAACGAATTGGACGTCTTCCACTGTTGATTTATACGGGAATGTTGCTCGCTGGTTTAGTTCCCCTTTAAGCTATACCAGGTGAATGTAGTAACAACACTTTCTTTGCTGACTATCGTTTTCTCGCGAAGATTTCTCTGATCCACACAATTAATTCCGGAATATGTTGAACTGTAGGTGCTCCTGTAGAGCATTTCCTGTAGTAGTAACTGGATTAGGAGCAAATTATCATCTGAGCTTTCCACAAGCAGGAAACCGCTTTCAACACAACACGCCGCGCGTTCGTTAAGGTACACAAATATCACGGATTAATTAAATCCATTATATTAAGACGGCATTGAAAATCTACATAAGTGGCCGGCTTACCATCGATTACCTGCCAGTCCCGCGCGCCCCCTGGTTTTATGGAGAGCGAAAGCCAGTTATTAATTATTATATTGCTTTGAAAAATATATTACCAAAAAAAATAAAAATTCCGAACCAATTAAATTAACGCGGTGTTAATAGAATCTTTTGTTCTCACATCTGTGGTTATAGACAAATGTGTCAAGTAATAGGTTAATTTTTAGAGTATATTAAAAAACAAAATGGGAGCAAAAAGTTTTACTCACGAGTCGATCGGAGTAAGAGTTTTTATGTATTTACATTTTATGCAACTAAACTTTGTCTTAAGAAATATCGCATTGAGAGAATATCAAAATCATCATGATAAACCAGGGACATTATTTATAGATCAAGGCGCTGTGATGATGGTGGGTAACCCATCCTCTTCTAAAATCAGCTTTTAAAATATGCTAATGAGGCAGAAGGGAGGCATTAACGCAGCCCTACATGCTTAGCTTCACAGGCTTTATGCTGAGCTCCCCCTACCAACAGAATACCGGTACAAGGAAGGAGGAGGTCCATGGATTAGGGAAGGGAAGACAGGTAAGCATGTGAAGCTGAGGCATGGAGGAAACACAACCCCTATCTGAGAGGGAGTCTATTTGAGGACAAGATGTTTTTTTGCTGCGTGGTTGGCACCATTTTTGATAACATTTTGTTTAAATTAATTTTTTATACGATGTTGACAGGCAGTTGTTACTCCCCTCTAATATACCAGATTACAATATGGGGATTTTGATTATTAATAGGTTATGAAAATTTTGTGCCCCCAACCCAAGTCTAATTTATTATGGTTTGAGATAGAGGGGAATGAAATATAATAATACTAAAATCCTTTATTTATAACAGTGCACACAGATTAAGCAGCGCTTGCACGAGCTTGCAGATCAGTCCTGTACCCAATGGGGCCCACAATCTAATCAACCTCAGTAGTTTTGGAGGGTGGGAAGGAACAGCGGAGGACCCGGAGATGTGTGTTTGCAGATGTTGACCTGGATGGAACTAGAACCGGCTCTATTGGCTTTCTGTTGCAGTTAAAAAGACATACCACCGAGTGAAAATTGTAAACCAAGCACCCTAGCATGTGGTGTGCGCCCTCTCTTGCAGGATCCTCCCTTCTTTTACAAAAAAATATTAAGAATCTGCCACTAACCTAGCGTCTCTGAGTTTAATTAAAAGATATGGAGCTCTCAGCAGCCACTAAGGTTTATGTGCATAATTGGTAAAAAAAATTGTTGAAACAATGGAATAAGAAGCTAAAAGAATCAGTGGATCTTGCTTCGCTTACAGTTCTTGATTCTGGTACATTTCCTTTAAGGGAACCTACCACCATGATTCTACTGTAAGAGTCGATCGGGTGGTAGGTTGGATTAATGGGACCGTAGGTATAGACCTTTTTGGGCTGATCTTATGTGCCCGGCTATCTTTTGTAACCTTTAATAATCTGGATTGTACATTTTTTAAGCAGCTACTGGGCGTAATTTTCCCACTTCGGTCTTTGCTATGGATATGTGTGCCACTAAGAGCTAAACACAACGGTAGCAAGTCCCCCTGCTAATTCCTCACAAAATGGTAAAAGATGCAAATTAAAATAAAAAAAGTAGAACGTTATTGTAGCCCTAAGAAGGGCTGTTGGGTTCTTTGAGAATCACTCCTGCCTAACAGTAAGCTAATAGAACACCCTAACGCTTTCCCTGACCAGCAGCAGCTCTCTCCCTAGCGGCATCCAGAGACAGAATGATCCGAGCAGCGCGGCCAGCGGCTAGTCTATCCCAGGGTCACCTGATCTGGCCAGCCAACCACTGCTATCGACGTGTAAGGGTACCACGTCATGCTGGGTGGAGTGCAGAGTCTCCTGGCTTGTGATTGGCTCTGTTTCTGGCCGCCAAAAAGCAAAACGGCGGGAGCTGCCATTTTCTCGAGCGGGCGAAGTATTCGTCCGAGTAACGAGCAGTTTCGAGTACCCTAATGCTCGACCGAGCATCAAGCTCGGACGAGCATGTTCGCTCATCTCTAGTTATATTCTGTTGTGCTTGTGTGTACTGGGGGAAGTTCTGGCTTCTATGCCAGTTTAATACTCGTGTGACAACTATAAAACATCACTCTACTTGCAATGTAAATGATCCACCTGAGTTGGGTCAGGGCAGTCGCTCCAATTTTAGCATAAACAGCCCCCCCACCAAATGAAAAATATTAGAGACATGCATTTATGTATGGATTGTGGTATATGCAGCACTATCTCACTAACAAAGCTTAGACATTGCTCCCTCCAAATTATTCAGCATCTCTGGATTTGTCTGGTTCATCATATAGTAACCTTAAATCTGAAAAAAAAGATCTACAGAAGTCAATTCATGAGCATCAGGGGCTAAGGAAAAATAATGAGTGAAATAATGATGCCTACTCTCTAAGCATCATTACCTGTAGACTGGGACTTAAGACAAAAATACAGCTTGCTACTCTCTCTGAATGATAAGTAAAGTGTTCTATCTCCACTAAAGAGACAAACCAGAGGGAGCAGGGGGACACTGTTCCTGCAAATGAACCTGCTCAGCAAGGCTCTGAACTATCAGTGTGAGGCTTTGTATCTAGTTGCTAATGACCTCCATGATACTGGGGAAGCAACAAATGCCCTAGTCTACTGATTTTTATGGATAGTCAAAATGTAAGGCAGACCCGGGGGACAGACAGATGACACAGACAGTAGGCCCTAAAACTAAACCCAGTTCCTATCTGTCCCTTCCTATCGTCCAGCCTCCATAGATAAAACTGGGTTAGAAACAGCGGAATAAAATTCCAATAGAAATGTCAGAAAAACAGGCTAGAGAACAGATACCAGGAATAACAAATACACGAAGAGAGCAGTGTGATGAAGGTTTGACAAAAGTATGACCAGCAAGGAGTAAAGCCTGTGCTGGACACTTATATGGAGGCTAAGCCCTGCCACAGGTGGAAAGGGCAAGCTATCACAGGTACACAGAGTTAACTCGTGCAAGACAAAAGCAGAGTACAGAGTGAAGGGTCTGGCATATATGAGCTCAGTTGGCAACTAGAGCCGAGTACCAACTGCCGGAAGAGACAATAAGAGTAAAACTCAAAGTCTCCTGAACCTCCTAGTACAAACAGAGAAAAAAAGGATATGCAGATGTGACAGTTTGATTCTGTTTTTATAAAATACTCCATTAAAAGTTAAATAAAAGTAAAATATATGTATATTATCATGTAGTAGTTAGATCACGCTTAAAGATTGGTGCAAGGACTGAACGCAGGTGTCAACCCTTTGATCACCGCCGTCAAAGCTGCCATCTTGGCTTAGATCGTTGCTCTCCATTACATCATTAGGGAGCAATGATCTGTTGCCATGACAGCCTTGGCTGTATAGTTTCTGATCATTTGTAACAATGTGCAAGTGGCACATTGTAATAGATGATCAGCTAAATCCCATATATTGCCACGCATTAGTATGCCAGAATATGGTTGGATCAATCAGACAACCCAGGGTTAAAGTAATCCAAGGGGTTTGAAATATAGTAAAAAAAACTGATATAAAAAGAAACTGTAAAAATCATAAACATGTTAGGTATCACTGCATCTGAAAATGTCTGATCTTTTAAAATATAATAATGGATATTCCCGACAGATAACCCTGTAATGGAAAATAGTGCCCAAAAGTGCAAAATGCAAATTTGCAACATATAAAAAAATGTAATAAAAAGTGAGCAATAGGCTGTATAGTCCCCAAACTGGTAGCACTGGAAATGTCATCTCTCGCATAAAATGACACCACACACAGCTCCGTACACCTAAATATTTAAAAGTTTTTAGCGCCAAAAAATAAAGAAATAATTTTGTACAGAATGTTTGAATTTTTTAAAATGTATTAAAACACAATAAAACCAAATGTGGGATAACTATCCCTTCAGTGTCCCATATATCTCATGCCCTTACAAGGGCAGTACTTTCAAAACCAAAGCACATAGAGCCTTCAGGTCCAACAGTTAAATTTTTATTCAAAAAATATCACTTAAAAACACAACACAATTCTAAAAACACAAATCAAGAATAGAACTCCAAAATCATTAAGTATTGAAGCCCCCCATGCACCTCCCTGATGCATTTCATCTTTGATCTGATTCTTCAGAGGGACTATAGCAATTGACATCGAGTCCACCACTGAGGTAAGTGGAATGCAGTATCCCAGTAAGACCAGAGGAGGATTCAGGCCTTTTGTCACAAAAAAACATGTGGAGACAGCAACAATATAATTGGTGCACTTCATTTGCCCTCAATTCTCTTCAGCATCAGCAGTCCCTCTGAAGAATCTGATCAAAGAAGAAATGCGTTGGGAGGTATGTGGGGGCCTACACTGCATAGGGCTAGTCAAGGTACTGCCCTTGTAAGGGGAGGAGCTATATGAAACCAACATCTATGCCCACTTATCCATACAGCCTCTTGAATCATCGTAAGGTACAATCAATAACAATTTTCCATACTTAGTAATAATGTTACTATGTGTATTTACCCAGGTCGGAAAGGCGGATCAAATATGATTTCTGAACAGGTGTCGTGTCTTTAAATACAAATATTAAAGCTAATTTTTTGTAGGACATTTCTTTTCATTTACATTTATTTATAAAAACAAGTATACAATAAAAAAGTCACACAAATATTTAAAAAGACATAATAAATTAAAATATCAATAATAAAAAATGTAAACATTTTGATCAGTAAACTCTCCATACAAACCTAATATTCTATTAAACAATCATACACAGCTCTACAGTACATACATTGTTATACTACACACATATTTATATGTTCCAATTTGGGTGGCCATTGGCTCCATTAGAACCTGGGACTCCAAACAGCTTTTCAGCATCTCTGGATTTGTCTGGTTCATCATATAGTAACCTTAAATCTGAAAAAAAAGATCTACAGAAGTCAATTCATGAGCATCAGGGGCTAAGGAAAAATAATGAGTGAAATAATGATGCCTACTCTCTAAGCATCATTACCTGTAGACTGGGACTTAAGACAAAAATACAGCTTGCTACTCTCTCTGAATGATAAGTAAAGTGTTCTATCTCCACTAAAGAGACAAACCAGAGGGAGCAGGGGGACACTGTTCCTGCAAATGAACCTGCTCAGCAAGGCTCTGAACTATCAGTGTGAGGCTTTGTATCTAGTTGCTAATGACCTCCATGATACTGGGGAAGCAACAAATGCCCTAGTCTACTGATTTTTATGGATAGTCAAAATGTAAGGCAGACCCGGGGGACAGACAGATGACACAGACAGTAGGCCCTAAAACTAAACCCAGTTCCTATCTGTCCCTTCCTATCGTCCAGCCTCCATAGATAAAACTGGGTTAGAAACAGCGGAATAAAATTCCAATAGAAATGTCAGAAAAACAGGCTAGAGAACAGATACCAGGAATAACAAATACACGAAGAGAGCAGTGTGATGAAGGTTTGACAAAAGTATGACCAGCAAGGAGTAAAGCCTGTGCTGGACACTTATATGGAGGCTAAGCCCTGCCACAGGTGGAAAGGGCAAGCTATCACAGGTACACAGAGTTAACTCGTGCAAGACAAAAGCAGAGTACAGAGTGAAGGGTCTGGCATATATGAGCTCAGTTGGCAACTAGAGCCGAGTACCAACTGCCGGAAGAGACAATAAGAGTAAAACTCAAAGTCTCCTGAACCTCCTAGTACAAACAGAGAAAAAAAGGATATGCAGATGTGACAGTTTGATTCTGTTTTTATAAAATACTCCATTAAAAGTTAAATAAAAGTAAAATATATGTATATTATCATGTAGTAGTTAGATCACGCTTAAAGATTGGTGCAAGGACTGAACGCAGGTGTCAACCCTTTGATCACCGCCGTCAAAGCTGCCATCTTGGCTTAGATCGTTGCTCTCCATTACATCATTAGGGAGCAATGATCTGTTGCCATGACAGCCTTGGCTGTATAGTTTCTGATCATTTGTAACAATGTGCAAGTGGCACATTGTAATAGATGATCAGCTAAATCCCATATATTGCCACGCATTAGTATGCCAGAATATGGTTGGATCAATCAGACAACCCAGGGTTAAAGTAATCCAAGGGGTTTGAAATATAGTAAAAAAAACTGATATAAAAAGAAACTGTAAAAATCATAAACATGTTAGGTATCACTGCATCTGAAAATGTCTGATCTTTTAAAATATAATAATGGATATTCCCGACAGATAACCCTGTAATGGAAAATAGTGCCCAAAAGTGCAAAATGCAAATTTGCAACATATAAAAAAATGTAATAAAAAGTGAGCAATAGGCTGTATAGTCCCCAAACTGGTAGCACTGGAAATGTCATCTCTCGCATAAAATGACACCACACACAGCTCCGTACACCTAAATATTTAAAAGTTTTTAGCGCCAAAAAATAAAGAAATAATTTTGTACAGAATGTTTGAATTTTTTAAAATGTATTAAAACACAATAAAACCAAATGTGGGATAACTATCCCTTCAGTGTCCCATATATCTCATGCCCTTACAAGGGCAGTACTTTCAAAACCAAAGCACATAGAGCCTTCAGGTCCAACAGTTAAATTTTTATTCAAAAAATATCACTTAAAAACACAACACAATTCTAAAAACACAAATCAAGAATAGAACTCCAAAATCATTAAGTATTGAAGCCCCCCATGCACCTCCCTGATGCATTTCATCTTTGATCTGATTCTTCAGAGGGACTATAGCAATTGACATCGAGTCCACCACTGAGGTAAGTGGAATGCAGTATCCCAGTAAGACCAGAGGAGGATTCAGGCCTTTTGTCACAAAAAAACATGTGGAGACAGCAACAATATAATTGGTGCACTTCATTTGCCCTCAATTCTCTTCAGCATCAGCAGTCCCTCTGAAGAATCTGATCAAAGAAGAAATGCGTTGGGAGGTATGTGGGGGCCTACACTGCATAGGGCTAGTCAAGGTACTGCCCTTGTAAGGGGAGGAGCTATATGAAACCAACATCTATGCCCACTTATCCATACAGCCTCTTGAATCATCGTAAGGTACAATCAATAACAATTTTCCATACTTAGTAATAATGTTACTATGTGTATTTACCCAGGTCGGAAAGGCGGATCAAATATGATTTCTGAACAGGTGTCGTGTCTTTAAATACAAATATTAAAGCTAATTTTTTGTAGGACATTTCTTTTCATTTACATTTATTTATAAAAACAAGTATACAATAAAAAAGTCACACAAATATTTAAAAAGACATAATAAATTAAAATATCAATAATAAAAAATGTAAACATTTTGATCAGTAAACTCTCCATACAAACCTAATATTCTATTAAACAATCATACACAGCTCTACAGTACATACATTGTTATACTACACACATATTTATATGTTCCAATTTGGGTGGCCATTGGCTCCATTAGAACCTGGGACTCCAAACAGCTTATTTAAAAACACACATCAAGGGACACCCACATGACATAGAGGGATACATCAAGCACTGAATATGACTCTAACTACAAGAAGACCTTCATTTCATTACGATCATTGAGGCCCAGGGCACCCATAGCTTCAAATTTCATGATGCACCTACTTTCTCGACGTAATAAGTTTAGGGCACGATCTCCTCCATCCGAGGTACTTTCCACCCTCTCTATACCAGCGAACATGAGGACATCTGCATTCCCATTATGTTGTAGTCTCACATGTTCAATCAGGCGTGGGCAGCCAACACCAGTGGTAATAGACCTTTTGTGCTCCCTAAAACGGGTAAACATGCTTCTAACCGTTTTTCCGATATAATATCTCTGGCACGGACAGAACACAACATAGACGACAAAAGTCGTCCTACATGTGATGAAGGCTTTAACTTCTTGGGTGACTCCTCCAAAAGAAATATTTTTAACTTGGCTGTTAAAGTCGCAATAGCGACATGTTCCGCATTTGAAGTTCCCCCTAGGGGCACATTGTGAAAGCCAAGTGCTCCGGGGGGAAGTGTATCTACTGCGGACCAGCTTGTCACGTAGGGTCGTGCACCTTCTAAAGGCTATCATAGGTCTCTGTATGGTCAGTTGATTCAACTGAGGGTCCTGCTTAAGAATATGCCAATGTTTATTAATGGCTGTTTTTATGGCGGTTTCGCATGGTCCGTAATCAAAAGTAAACACGAAGCGTCTATTTTTTTCTTCTACTTCTCTATTCTTATGGGTACCTCTATTTCCCCTTAACAATCTTTCTCGTGGTACCTTTTCTGCTTTGCATAGTGCCCTATCTATCAGGGGTTTGGGGTACCCACGTTCTACCAGTCTTAACCTTAGCTGCTCCGCCTGCATATGGAAACCACTATCCTCACTGTTCAATCTCCTAAGCCGCAAAAACTGGCTATAGGGTAAGCCTTCCTTGGTATGTTGCGGGTGGTAACTTGTGTAGTGGAGAAGTGAATTTGTGGCTGTAGGTTTTCTGTAAGCTGTGGTACACAGATAGCCATTTTGAACAGAAACCTTTACGTCCAAAAATTCAAGTTCCATACCGCCGAATGCTGCCGTAAACCTCATATTCATCTGATTCGTTTGGTTAAGATAGGTTACGAAGTCCAAAAAGGACTGTCTGTCACCCTCCCATACGATGAATACATCGTCCACATATCTGTGGAAAGCCTTTATCTTCCTGGCATATGGGTTGTCCAGAGAAAATATATAGCGGCCCTCAAAGCAGGCCAAAAATATATTGGCGAGGGTACAAGCAACAGGGGTACCCATAGCCGTTCCCGTATTCTGGACAAACCACTTGCCATCGAAGGTAAAGGCGTTATGTGACAGTATTAGGCGGAGTCCCTCACATACAAATTCAATATAAGTGTCCTTCTGCCCGGCATTGATCAAGACATCCCGTACACTCTCCACTCCCAGGGACTGTGGGATACGGGTGTATAGACTTTCGACATCAATTGATGCCAGTTGATAACCATCTTGCCAGTGTATGTTACGAACGACTTCTAAGAAGGCGTTAGTGTCCTTGAGGTAGGAAGGAATATCAGGAAGGAGTGGGCGTAACAGCCAATCCAAAAATTGGGACAGGGGCTCAAAAAGTGAGCCGATGCCCGCAACTATTGGACGACCGGGAGGGTTACTAAGGGTTTTGTGTACCTTCGGGATAAAGTACCAACACGGGTACTTGGGATTTGCGGGAAGTAGTTTCTCAGCGGTGGATTCAGACAAAATGTTATTACTGACACTCCACCTTAAAAAGTTGCGCAACCGTGTTTGGAATTTGAGAGTAGGATTGTGATCAAGGGGGGTATAGGTGGACCTATCCCCTAGTTGCCGCATAGCCTCCCCCACATAGTAATCTCTGGTCATCAAGACCACGTTGCCCCCCTTGTCCGCCGGCTTCACTAATATATCAGTACGAGTTTTTAGCCAGTTAAGGGCATGCAACTCGCCCTTGGTTATATTTTTGGGGGCTTCAGGATACACCAGGGATTTTACATCTTTAATAACCATCTGGCAAAAGGTGTCGATCAAGGAGCCGGCCGGTAAGGGAGGACAAAACGTGGAATTGATGCCTCCTCTGAAGGCCGTGACCTCCAAAGTGGAATCTACCTCCTCAGAGTGTCGAAACACTCCCTCCTCGAGGTCGAGGTCCAACAATAGCTGGACATCTGCGCCTCGTACAGGGGCTGCTGTATTAGGGGGGATAAAACCTAAGGGACCCACAGTACAGGGAACCTCCCCTTCACACTGCTTCTGGGTGGTAACGGGTTTATCAGAGAAAAATTTATGTAGGCAAAGTTTTCGAACAGCCTTAAACATATCGATTTCAAATTCCACAGGATCAAAAGAACCACCTATGGAAAAACCGAGACCCTTAGATAACATGGGGTTGTGTCCCTCACTGTATGGCATTAGTGTTCCTCACTGAGTGGCGGTAGTGTCCCTCACAGTGTGGTGGTAGTGTTTTTCACTGTATGGCGGTAGTGTTCCTCACTCTATGGTGGTTCTGTCCCTTCGTGATCGCACCGAACCAAAGAATAAAGCTGAGGTGTTATTTTGAGTGCACAGTCAAAGTCGTAAAAACTGAGCCCACAAGAAAGTGCGTTTTTTAAAAATTTTTTCCACATTTGGAATTTTTTTTCAGCTTCACAGTACACGGCATGTTAAAATAAATAACATTACGGGAAAGTAAAATTTGTTACGCACAAAATAAGCCCTCACACAGGTCTGTACACATAAACATGAAAAAGTTATGGATTTTTGAAGGTGGAGAGCGAGAAATGAGCGAAAAAACCCTGCGTCCTTAAGGGGTTAAAAGGTGACCAGGCTAAAGTCATTGGGGGTCATTTAATTAGGGCCCGATTTGCGTTTTCCCGATGTGTTACCCGAATATTTCCGATTTGCACCGATTTCCCTGATTGGCCCCGGGATTTTGCGCATGCGATCGAATTTTGCCGACATAACGCGACAGCAAACCCATGAGTCAGAAAAACCTCCGCCTTTAAAACAAAAAATGTGTTGCGGAGCTTCACTTACCGTCACTAGGATCGCCGTTGAACTTGAGCGCGTTCCGATGATTTTCAGCGCAGCAGCGCCACCTGGTGGACGTCAGAGGAACTGCCTTAATAAACCCCAGCCGGACCCGAATCCAGCGCAGAGAACGCGCCGCTGGATCGCGAATGGACCGGGTAAGTAAATCTGCCCCATTGTTTAATAACATCATTAAAAGTGGAGAAGACCAAAGAGAGATATTTTAAATCATTGATGGTTTTATAAATAATCGAAGGTATTGAGCCAATCGTGGCTTTTCAAAGATGGTGAAAGAGGAGCCACGCAACAGTTGGAGGATGGAAGAGCAAAAAAGGATTTTTCTATCATGAACTATCATTTGGATGGCCTGTAATGTCCCAAGTTTACAAATTTATGCAACAATGAGGCTTTGTGAAAACATTTGATATCAGGAAATCACACTCCTCCCGTTAGTTCCAGTAGAGTAAGAAGCTGACAAGCTGCAGTAGCTTTCCTGCCTGACATTTGAACTAGGTGTCAACTTACACATGGATAGTTTTCCTCAGTGTATATGAAAGTCTTCTTCTTTTCTGAATCTATATTATACTTAAAAGCTTGAGAGAAAACCTTCCATATTTAAAAAAAAACACAGCATATCTTTGACTGTCTGCATCATGTCTGGGATTTATTGAAGTATTGCAGGAAAAAATTTCCCATGTCACCATATCACCCATCGAAAGGTTTCATCTAATAGCTACTTATAAAAAATCTATTACAAATAAAAAAAATCTATTCCTTACGTACATGAACTGCACCGGAAGGAGCATATCATGTGACGTTACCCACATATTGTGTGACACTAGACTCTTTGATGTAGTTAGCCCATGATGTGTGGTGATATTATAGTAAGCTTGGTACCTACACTGTTGTACCAGTCACGTTTTGCATTGCCTATCCAGGGTGTTAGAAATGGAGACTAAACTTGTCGTCTGCACTATTTTCCTCTAGACCTTTGTCCACACCAATTTATACTGCCATAGGATCTATTCAAATGAATATAGGATAGCTTATTACATTTGCAGAGCAGCCATTCTCTACACGCAGGCGCTAGATGCGCACTATACTACTTTCCAGGTAACCCCTCTCTTTCAATTGGCGCATGATCAAGCGTTGATTATTTAGGCGCACGCGCGATGTGCCAAATAACTTAGGCGCATGCGCAATATACACCATTACATATGCGCCAATTTAGGCGCATGCGCCAATTTAGGCGCATGCGCAATATGCACACATGTGGATCTGCTTACCATTACAACCTACAGACATGCGCAGTAGCGTCCAGGAGACGCCGTTTTGTTTTGTTTTGAGCCAGGAGGTGGATCCTTTACAGGTGAATCTTACTCGTATGCTTATCTATACACTTTGGCACTTTTTTACACTAAGTTGTAAATGCTTTACTTGATGCTGTATTCATGTATCATCTACACACAATTGTATATTGTATATTTGACTGTTGATGCACACAATTGTATATATTCTATGTATATGCACTGTTTACCTTTTTGTATGATGTCATCACACGGTGACTATATATATCTGTGAACTTCCTGACACTCACTGCTTGACAAAGGCTGAGACTACAGCCGAAACGTTGTGGGAGGTGGAATAAACACCCTTGTTTTTTCACTATTTTGGAGTGCTGCCTGTCTTCATTTCGTTGGATATCTACTACACTCTTACTGGTGAGAGTGAGGATAGCACCCATCAACTCTTTTTCTCTCAAAGACTGTGCTGCGGGGGCATTTATTATATGTCTGGGGTAGGCTGGGGCCATTATTTTTATGCCTGGGTCATAGTAGGAGCTCTATCCATACTGGGGTGGCGTGGTGGGGAGGTTAAGGGGGTTAAAGGAGAGAAAGAAGAAATAAATTATCCTTACCATTACAGTATGTTACATTATGGGGCACTATTTGTGTGGTGCTAATATTTCAGAGGGCTCTATTACAGTATTTGGGGCACAGTATTGGTGGTAGCAGAAAAAGGGACAATGGGAAAGTGCAGAACATAAGACGTCTGTGTGGTAAACTCTGCAGGAACGCTGTGAACCTGGAGGAAGAGACAAGGTGATGGTGGAACTAATGGAGAAGATGAGGAACGATCCGAGGATACGTCACCTAATGTCACCGGATGCAATAGGTGAGGATCTCATGTGTTTTCTGTAGCTGTATATGATAAATACTGATTTTTTTTATCATGTTCGCTTCTGTGTATATATGTTGTATTATAGTAGTTATATTCCTGCTTGACAAAGGCTGAGACTACAGCCGAAACGTTGCGGGAGGTGGAATAAACACCCTTGTTTTTCACTATTTTGGAGTGCTGCCTGTCTTCATTTCGTTGGATATCTACTACACTCTTACTGGTGAGAGTGAGGATAGCACCCATCAACTCTTTTTCTCAAAGACTGTGCTGCTTTTTTTCTTCTTTTTGTATAGCAGTATTATAGTAGTTATATTCTTATACATAGGGGGCAGTATTATAGTAGTTATATTCTTGTACATAGGGGGCAGTAGTATAGTAGTTATATTCCTGTACTTTGGGTGGCCATTGGCTCCATTAGAACCTGGGACTCCAAACAGCTTCCTATAAAGGACATATTTTTTGCCAGGGTGCCGCTCACAGTTGGTGCTTGTACTGCCACTGCTTTGAATTATTAACTATCCTTTAACTTTAAGTCCTGACTCCACTGCTTTACAGGCATGCTTTATAATTATAAATGTAACATTCTGGTATTGCAGTTCTTGTTCCATTGTTCTTTTTTTCATATTCAATTTATCAGTGTCTTGGAAATGAAGTGCAATTGGTGGTGTCCAATTTCAACAGAGTTGAAGGATATAGGATATCTACTAGAGAAGCATAAAACAGCTTCTATTTTTATGTACTCAGATCCCAAAGTGCAAAAAAATGATTTTATGTTTCTCTAGAAAACAATAATATAAAATGCAGGGCATGGCATCAGAGAAACAGCAGCATTTTATGTGATAGCATCTGGGGAACCAATTAAACGTGATACAGTGAATTGTGTTTGTTACTCTGAAATGATTACAGGAATAAGCTGGCAGTCTGATAGATTTACTGCTTCCTTAAAGATCCCTCTATGTGCCATCTATTCCTTGTGCTGCGGGAGTGTCTGTGGCATTGTTAAAAGCAGTTAAGAGAGGTTTAAACCTTAGATGTATTCACTAACTGGATGATTATTCGGAATAAAATAGCCTCACTGAGTCACCATTCCAGATCCTAAGGTTTTGTTTCATGCTATCTTACATGTTTGGCTTTTTGTATTATTTGTTATATGAATTATAAAGCACATAATTTGATTTTTACCCACAGTATAGCTATTAGAGTGACATCCATTACAGAGATATCCTGGGTGACAATCTGTTCCAGAGTGCTCCTGATGTCAGACTGGGCCGAAGGTTCACCTTCCAACAAGACACAGCTAAATAATAAAGCAGTGGCTTCAGAACAGCTCTGTGACCATCCTTGACTGGCCAAGCCAGAGTTTTGACCTGAACCCAATTGAGCTTCTCTGCATAGTCTTGAAAATGGCTGTCCACTATCCAGCCCAAGGGAACTGGAGAGTATCTGCAAGGAAGAATGGCAGGGTATCCCTAAATCCGGGTGTGAAAAACTTGTTTCAGAAAAAGTCAGAATATCAGGAAACAGAGACCTGAATCACAAGTTTGGAGCCAACAATGAGTTTTGATGGCCAGTACCCTAACAAGTGTGGGTAGGACTCTTATCAGAGCAGTGATTAGAACCCTGAGAACTGGATAGAACAGAGAGCAAGGCAGTAATGTGAGAAGCTGTCAATCACAGCGGGTTACCTATCAATGAACATTGACAATGTGGTAATGGGGTCATTGACAGTAGTCAAAGTACTCCACCTAGAAAAACTACTCCACAATCTCCACCTAGAAAAACTACAAAAATAACATCAAAACTCAGACTGACCACCACACAAGCACAATGACCACTTAAAAAAAACATTACATGAAGCTTAGAAGAGACATGATTCCATATCGGACTATAATTATAAGTCACCTCTTGGTACTTGCTATTGATTGAAGTCTTAAGGACAAACTCCATAAGATGCTCTTTGGGAATTTATATGAAGGTAAGACTCCCATTTAAAGTGAGCCTGTCATCGGAAATTTAATTTTTATCTAATGACAGGTTCCAATAGCCTATGCTATGTTGATTTTAAAAATGCCTTTGTAAGCTTTCTGAATCATTTCAGTAGTTTATATAAGATTATTTCACATTACCTGGCTCCCTGCCAGCAGCATCTGGGGACCTGAGTCCTGAGGGATGGGCATCTGCAGCTTGTGTGTGCATTATTCCTCTACTCCAAACCAGCCCACCCTACTCTGCCCTGCAATGCAAATGACAGAAAGTGAGAAAGGGTGAGGAAGCTGCATGAGTGTGGAGGAAAGGAGACTGACACAGGCACATATAGGCTGCAGCTACCTCCCCTGGCACTCGCCACACTCTGCTGGCAGGGAGGCAGGTAAAGTGAATTAAACTTATATAAACTACTGAAATTATTCAGTATGCTAACAAATGCATTTTTAAAACCAGCATAGGTAAATGAAAAGAAGAGATGAGATGGCACTCACCGATGGTGAAAAAGTCTTCTTTATTGGTGCAGGGTAAAATACAGGGAGGCACGCAGTGCCGCTGAGCCGACGGGCCGTTTCGCGCCACTCGGCGCTTTCTCCAGGCTATGACAGCGCATGCGCGCCTCTCGCCGGAAATAGGAAGAAGGCGGAAGCCCGCACGCGCTGTCATGGAAACAGCAAAACAATCTGGTGATACTGCACGCTCCGCTTGTGTTCGCAAAAACGGGGAACAACGGTACCTCCATCACCATAATTAGCAACAATAAGTTGATAGATTATATAGGCGATAAAACCAGCGAGGTAACAATAATAATAAATTCTTACAGCGAACCAGCGGAACGTACAGTAAAAGATGTGAAGTTAAAAAATGCAAAAAGCAATACAAACAATTTAAAAACACACATCAAGGGACACCCACATGTCATAGAGGGATACATCAAGCACTGAATATGACTCTAACTACAAAAACACCTTCATTTCATTACGATCATTGAGGCCCAGGGCACCCATAGCTTCAAACTTCATGATGCACCTACTTTCTCGACGTAATAAGTTTAGGGCACGATCTCCTCCATCCGGGGTACTGTCCACCCTCTCTATACCAGCGAACATGAGGACATCTGCATTCCCATTATGTTGTAGTCTCACATGTTCAATCAGGCGTGGGCAGCCAACACCAGTGGTAATAGACCTTTTGTGCTCCCTAAAACGGGTGAACATGCTTCTAACCGTTTTTCCGATATAATATCTCTGGCACGGACAAAACACAACATAGACGACAAAAGTCGTCCTACATGTGATGAAGGCTTTAACTTCTTGGGTGACTCCTCCAAAAGAAATATTTTTAACTTGGCTGTTAAAGTCGCAATAGCGACATGTTCCGCATTTGAAGTTCCCCCTAGGGGCACATTGTGAAAGCCAAGTGCTCCGGGGGAAGAGTATCTACTGCGGACCAGCTTGTCACGTAGGGTCGTGCACCTTCTAAAGGCTATCATAGGTCTCTGTATGGTCAGTTGATTCAACTGAGGGTCCTGCTTAAGAATATGCCAATGTTTATTAATGGCTGTTTTTATGGCGGTTTCACATGGTCCGTAATCAAAAGTAAACACGAAGCGTCTATTTTTTTCTACTTCTCTATTCTTATGGGTACCTCTATTTCCCCTTAACAATCTTTCTCGTGGTACCTTTTCTGCTTTGCATAGTGCCCTATCTATCAGGGGTTTAGGGTACCCACGTTCTACCAGTCTTAACCTTAGCTGCTCCGCCTGCATATGGAAACCACTATCCTCACTGTTCAATCTCCTAAGCCGCAAAAACTGGCTATAGGGTAAGCCTTCCTTGGTATGTTGCGGGTGGTAACTTGTGTAGTGGAGAAGTGAATTTGTGGCTGTAGGTTTTCTGTAAGCTGTGGTACACAGATAGCCATTTTGAACAGAAACCTTTACGTCCAAAAATTCAAGTTCCATACCGCCGAATGCTGCCGTAAACCTCATGTTCATCTGATTCGTTTGGTTAAGATAGGTTACGAAGTCCAAAAAGGACTGTCTGTCACCCTCCCATACGATGAAGACATCGTCCACATATCTGTGGAAAGCCTTTATCTTCTTGGCATATGGGTTGTCCAGAGAAAATATATAGCGGCCCTCAAAGCAGGCCAAAAATATATTGGCGAGGGTACAAGCAACAGGGGTACCCATAGCCGTTCCCGTATTCTGGACAAACCACTTGCCATCGAAGGTAAAGGCGTTGTGTGACAATATTAGGCGGAGTCCCTCACATACAAATTCAATATAAGTGTCCTTCTGCCCGGCATTGATCAAGACATCCCGTACACTCTCCACTCCCAGGGACTGTGGGATACGGGTGTATAGACTTTCGACATCAATTGATGCCAGTTGGTAACCATCTTGCCAGTGTATGTTACGAACGACTTCTAAGAAGGCGTTAGTATCCTTGAGGTAGGAAGGAATATCAGGAAGGAGTGGGCGTAACAGCCAATCCAAAAATTGGGACAGGGGCTCAAAAAGTGAGCCGATGCCCGCAACTATTGGACGACCGGGAGGGTTACTAAGGGTTTTGTGTACCTTCGGGATAAAGTACCAACACGGGTACTTGGGATTTGCGGGAAGTAGTTTCTCAGCGGTGGATTCAGACAAAATGTTATTACTGACACTCCACCTTAAAACCAGCATAGTATGGGCTATTAGAGCCTGTCACCAGCTAAAAATTACATTCTTAGTGACAGGTTCACTTTACTCAAAAATAGCAAATTAAACCTCAGCTCGGTGACTTCAGGAAGGAGTATATACACACAATGGATCCAGAACCCATTATGTAGATTCAAACCACTGCAACCAGCAACAAGGACATCAAATCTCAAACCTGTGAGGCTCTCAGAGGCATCAGTCAGGTCTGCATTGAAACTTAATTGTTCCCTCTGGTCATTCTCCCTCCAGATTTTAAAAGGTGACCAGGCTCAGGTCACAGGCGCAGGGATTCGCGTTTTCCCGACGTGTTACCCGAATATTTCCGATTTGCGCCGATTTCCCCTGAATTGCCCCAGTCGGGATTTTGGCGCACGCGATCGGCTTGTGGCGCATCGGCGCCGGCATGCACACGACGGAAATCGGGGGCGTGGCCGAACGAAAACCCGACAGATTCGGAAAAACCGCCGCATTTAAAACAAAAAATGTGTTGGGGAGCTTGCACTTACCTTTACTAGGAATAGGCCGGTGAACTTGAGCACATTCCGATGCTTTTCAGCGCAGCAGCGCCACCTGGTGGACGTCGGAGGAACTGCCTTAATAAATCCCGGCCGGACCCGAATCCAGCGCAGAGAACGCGCCGCTGGATCACGAATGGACCGGGTAAGTAAATCTGCCCCATTGTTTACTAACATCATTAAAAGTGGAGAAGACCAAAGAGAGATATTTTAAACCATTGATGGTTTTATATATAATCGAAGGTATTGAGCCAATCGTGGCTTTTCAAAGATGGTGAAAGTGGAGCCACGCAACAGTTGGAGGATGGAAGAGCAAAAAAGGATTTTTCTATCATGAACTATCATTTGGATGGCCTGTAATGTCCCAAGTTTACAAATTTCTGCAACAATGAGGCTTTGTGAAAACATTTGATATCAGTAAATCACACTCCTCCCGTTAGTTCCAGGAGAGTAAGACGCTGACAAGCTGCAGTAGCTTTCCTGCCTGACATTTGAACCAGTTGTCAACTTACACATGGATAGTTTTCCTAAGTGTTTATGAAAGTATTCTTCATTTCTGAATCTATATTATACTTAAAATCTTGAGAGAAAACCTTCCATATTTAAAAAAACACAGCATATCTTTGACTGTCTGCATCATGTCTGGGATTTATTGAAGTATTGCAGGAAAAAATTTCCCATGTCACCATATCACCCATCGAAAGGTTTCATCTAATAGTTACTTATAAAAAATCTATTACAAATAATAGATATTTTTTTAGATAGCATTTGATGTGCAATGATATTTAAAAAAAAAAACATGTGAAGCATCATTTTATTTTTAGGTCTTTATTTGTCCTAGCGTCTTTCAGTTAAATACTTTACAGGCCATCCCTGGGGTTCATACAAGATTGGTTCTTTAGGTTTTTACTTTAGTTGAATTTGTATGTAGGTCAAAATGGGTGTATTTTGTAATTGTATTCCAGACAAAAAAAATTTTGGCCCAGTGACAATTGGACTTAGAATTAAAAATATAACTTTATTACAGATAAATGTCTCTATCAGTCCTGGTGTACACAATTTTGGTTGCCCCTGGACCCTGGCTCTCTTTCTGTAGTCCCACCATTGCATTCCAGAATGAGCTCACACAGTCACACACTCACTTCCTGCTGTCAGCTTGTGAGGAGAGTAAAGCTACAGACAGATAAGGTCTTTATCTGGGGGAGGAGGAGGCAAAGCAGGTCTGACAGTATGTGTTATAGGTGAGATATAGCAGGGCTGTGTATGTTATGGCTGTAGAGTTAAGAGAGTTATGTGTACTGTGCATCTCATGGATCTTATCATCTCATCTCTGATCTGTCTCATCTCTCTTTCTATGTGTCTGATAATAGTAGACTTTTCAGAATCTAAATGAAAATATTTATAAACCTGTACCCTGATAATCTAACCGCATTGTCAACACACAGAACTAGAGGAATCATGAAGTGTCTGCTTAGAGAGTCCCTGCCCACACTCTGGAATCTTACACTGACCATCACTGAGTGATAGGAGCTGAAACACCATTAAAACTGCGTAATAGTGTAAAGTAAGGGGGTTAAAAATTATGTTTATTGTGTAAACCTCATTAGGGGGTTGAAATTTGAGAATTTTCTTTCATGGGCAAACCCCTTTAAGGGTTTGGCTCATACAATGTATTAAAAAAATTATATTTGGTTGGTTGTTAAATCGGTGATTATGCACCCTTGAAGGAAGGGGAGCATAACATTTAAACAATCACAAAATAAGCAATATTCTTAGTTTAAAAAAATAATAATTTTGAATGGGTTAAAAGGATTTTCCATGCTCCACAGCACTTATCCACAGCAATCAAGACATGACTCACTGTTGTCAGATGTCGTAAGAGCTTATCACATGTGTAGAAAATTTTGCAGTTATGACAAGTATTATTGCAAAAAAGCATCCATTTTCTTCAACTTTCAGAACACTTTGATGATATTTACATGAATATATAGCGGTTATGATGGTCAACTTGGTAAATGTCAAGCTTGTATATGGATTTTGAAAGCAGCAGTAAATTGGTTCTGCATCTGTAATGCTTATATGTTACATGATTTCTCCAGTGTTTGACAAGTAGCCATGAATCTCTACAGCTAAGTTTTACCTTTAGTGAACCTGAGACTGAAAAGTAGGGAATTGCAAGTACAGCAATATTCTAATATCACAGTTCACCTGTCATGTAGCTGCGATTATAAGCTTGTTGGATTCCATAGAAGAGCTGTAGAGTAATAGGAAAATCAGAAATCTAGCAATTGGCTTCTCAATCCACCCTGGGGAATTCAATTTCCAGGTAGTTGTTCCATAACGCTATGGTCACACATTACACATTTCGAGGACAAGTTTCTTTTACTGAGGAATCAGCTCAACATGTTGCAGACCTTGTATAGCTTGCCAGCAGTGGATATCAGATAACAGATAATAGCTACATCCCCATCAATTAGACTGAAGATTACATATTTATGAAAAAAACACAGTCCTTGTAAAGGTACAAGTAAAAAAAAAGTACAGAGGTATCTCAGCACTGACCTAACCCCGGAGACTACAAATGGTTGTTGGGCGGTGGAGGTGCTAACGGTATTATACAGGTGCCATCCTGTATAGATCAAAGAAAGAAAATAAAATGCAAAAACCAAGTACTAACTCACACAGTACACCAAAAGTGGTTTGTATCTAAAGGAAAAAAAAAAAAAAAAGTGGTTTGTATCTAAAAAATATTTATTGAGTCTAAAAGCAGAACATATAGGTGAAGGGATGCAAATGGTACATAAGACATAAGCCACACATGAACAACACATAGATATTATCTTGATTCTATGATATGAACCATGTAAACATATTGCTTGGATTACATTTTTGAAAATCACAGGCTGGGCAAAAAATAGATATATGGAGGGTGGCACTGAAGGGCCCAAGTACCTACCTCTACCCTAAAATAAAATATCAAATATAAAAATAAAAACATAAAAATATAAAATAAAAAATATAGGTGGGAGGTCCAGAGAGCAGAGTATTCGTGCTGTTTATGCTTCTTGTGATTGGAATGGGATGTAGCAATACTGTACGTCATATTTATCAGGGGGGTAGTCATCATTACCATTTGCATCCCTTCTTGAACATAGTGATATTCATCACCTACTGTATATGTTCTGTTTTTAGACTCAATAAAAAATGTTTAGATACAAACCACTTTTGGTGTACAGTGTGAGTTGGTGCTAGGTTTTTACATTTTAAAAGTGCAAGGTCTCCTGCGTGGGGCTATGGAGCAGAGGGATATTACAGCAGACGGAACCACCTGAACTTTTTCAGCACCACTGTATAACATTACAGTACGTGGTAAAAGTCTATAACAGATGGTTAACAAATAACTTTTTATGTGATTGTTATCTATTTCCACAGAACAGTACAATGCATTGAATTCACAAAACACCAATAACAAATTATATACCACAAAAAAACATTATTTCTAGCCCAGTTTATATTTCCCTTAGACTTTCCTGTAACATTACAGGATAAACACAATAAAAAAGAGACTATGGCACTAACCTGAGGTAGATCAATTCAAAGAGAAGACAAATAAATTCTCTGATAAACCAGGATGGATATGAACTGTGGTTTAATGATGAATTGTCAGATATTGGTTATCGATTTACAAGTAGACACCATAATAGCAAGTCTCTATCCACTACAAAATGGACAGCTCAGAGATAGAAGTGGAAAAGTGGCACGGATACAGAATGTAAATCTTATAATAGTATTTATAGTATTACTTCTTATACAAACACAAAATTTATGATACATTGGTCCACATTTATCAAAAACAGTGCAGTTTGTCTGTGAAATGTGCAGAGTGACTCCTGCACTTCTCTGGATGAATGCACCATTTTTTTTGGTGCTCTTGGTTGTTTTTGCAGAATTATGGCACAGACACAACTGTGGCACACATCGGACAAAATTGTGGTGCACGGTCTGACTAAGCAATAACACTTATCAGACACAGTGCAGCCTGACACAAAACTAGCGCAAACATGTTATAAATACATGTGCAAGCAGTTTGCCCCTTCTTACTTGTGCAAGGGCAGACGGAAAACTGGCGTAAACACTTTCCTAAATGTGGCCCAGTGTGTTACATTAGGTACAAATTAAATTAATAAATCTGATTGATTGCTGTAAGGCCTTATGATTTAACTTTTTTTGTAGTTTTGGTAAAGTATAGATTTTTTTTGTCTGACCCATCACACAGTAAGGGTTCATTCACACTGCTGTCTGCAGGGACGTACATGTGGCCGCATATATGTCCTCATAGATGGCAATGGCGGCATGGTGACAGTACGGTAAGGTTTCACACTTGTGTGGCACCGTTCTGCGCCACACACCAGGAAAAGATAAAACATGCTCTATCTTTTCCCAGGTGTGCGGCCGTGCGCCTCTGTTTCCTATGGAGGGAGGAGGGGACACCTCCCCCTCCTCTCCAGCACACGGCTGTATGCCCGAACAGCAGGCATACCGCGTCTGAATGCACCCTAAGGTGAAGAAACCAAAGCGATTCAAAACAGCAAGCGGCAGAAACATAATAAATGCATTTTATGATGTGATTTACTTGTTATTCAAGTGAGCAGTTTTATTAAAAGTTCCATAGTGGGAGACCAGACTACAATATGTATAAAGTAAATGACCTCAAGTAAAAGAGGCCAATCCCATCCTTTCATTGTTTGCTAGAGAATAAGCAAGTGTCCAATTTAATTTTCTTACTGTAATTGGGTTATAACCTTGAAATGATAAAGTTGGGGAATCGAAATGAAGCCTGTAGAAATGAAAATGGTGTATCCTGTTATTTCTAGACACTTACTTTAGCTACATTGGTTCTAAATGTCAAGTAATAGAGCAGTCACACTATGATACTTCTTCTGTGATGAATTAACTGTGTGCGTCTCTACGTGTCCAGAGCACAGCAAAGCTCTTACTAAGGAGAGAGCTCATTACAACGCTCCTAGAAGATGTCGGCCAATTACACGCCATGTCAGGAAATATAGAACTTATTATCATTATTTCTAGGTTGTTAAAGTTTATTTATGAAACCATTCTCATGTCTAATAAAGGTTACAAAAACTGTGTGGCCGGAGGAAATCTACATTTTATAACGACCATTATGTAGTATGCTCCAATTATCAACAAATAGTTGTCACATAGTATGACAACAGTACAAGCTAAAAGAGTGACAGTAAGAAGCCTATTGTGTGCAACATGTATTCTTAGTGAAGTCTCATATATCATTTATAAAATGGAAAGTGCATTAAAACAACCCTTAGTATATAGTGTTACTGAATGTGTACAAATGGTCAGACTCAGCAGAATCTTCTGAGAGAATGGGTCAATGTAATGGTTGAAAACAAGAGATGAGCTGTCCCTTAGGGCCCCTGAAATGTTCACTAACCCTACCAAACCCTTAAACCCTCAATTGGTGGCACAGATAGCCAGTGTTACATCAGATTCCCTGATGGTAGACTACTTGTGAGTTTCTTCTTTTTCTTTGTGGATCTGTTAATCTTAAATGCTGGAATGCCTTGAATTTTATAAAAACTAGCTTTTATTATAGGAATGTATATGAGGGGCCTGTACATAAATTGGGTGGAGGAAGGTACTGTATATTGTAACCACTGGGAGTCTGTGGACTTATGGTAAGGGGGTTTTGTATATAAATGATATAGTTAGGTTGTATAAAATGAAATTTGTTGAGGGGTTATATATACATTTATTAGCAGGCTGCAAATTAATCAGTGAGATGATACATATACAGGCCCCCTACTCAAGAACACCCGACTTATAGACGACCCCTAGTTACAAATAGACCTCTTGTAATTGGTAATTTACTGTACTTTAGCCTAAGCCTACAATAGCTATAACAATTATCAAAGGTGTTTCCAATTAAACTTTATTGTTAATCCTAGTTCTTATGACAATCCAACATTTTTAAAATCCAATTGTCACAGAAAAAAAAAAATTGTCTTGGGTTGCAATTATGAAATATAAAGTTCCGACTTCCATACAAATTCAACTTAAAAACAAACCTACAGAACCTTGTATGTAACCTGTGGACTCCTGTATTCATTAATGAGGGTGGCACTATGGTGAAATTCATTAGGAAGGGAGGTATAAAAAATAATTAATCACAAGTTGCTCAATTAAAATGAGCTGGGTTCCTTAAGTTAATTAATAGCAATATGACATTAGGTATTGAGCACATTATATTATTTTGGGGTTCTCTATATCAATTAATTGACTAGGGTTACATATAATTCAAGGGGATGATGTCTATAAAATAATTGGGTGGTGATGTATTTAATATAAATAATTACAATAAATTGTGCTGTATGTATTATTTATAGAACACTATACTGTAAGCAACTATGATATTTTTTTGATGAATACCAACTATCCAGGAAAATTAAAGAAACACAAGACCTGCTACAAAACAGATATATTATACCTATATCCAGACCTTATAAAAACCATCTAATTAAGTAGACAACAATTGTTGACAAAATATGGCCTGGTCGGTATACATGAATTTCTCTGCACTATGCACTTTATATACTTATATATTTGTGTTTACTAGGCGTTTGCCTACCAGGATCCATACTGTATATAGCCAGTGATATACTAGGGGCAATAGTGTTCACACGAAACTATATATTTTGGAGGTTCATTAGCACTATATTGTGTGACCGGTGTAACATTTCTTCAACTTGTCTATTCTAATTGTTTTGATTGTAATATTATATCTATTGTCCTTCTGGCTATGTATTTACTTGTATTGTGATACTATTACTACAGGAATGGCCATGCACTTTTTTTTAGTCCACCAGGGATTATTTTAATGGGCTGGTTTTAATCTTGGTGATCATACGTCTGTAAAATTTGTGTATTAATTATTAATAAAACATATATTTTGTCAACAATTGTTGTCTACTTAATTAGATGGTTTTTATAAGGTCTGGATATAGGTATAAAATATGATATTTTTATGGGCACTGTGTGAAGATGTGAAAATTTGCCTTTTAACTTTAGGGGACCTGATATAAAGGGGAGGGAAAGAGGTAGGCCACTGTATCTATGTAAAAACTTGAGACTGGTGGAGGCCCAACAATGCTGCTCATGTTCCATGCTACTCTTAATAATAATACATTGTACAGTATGACGAATGAGACAAAATAATGACCTACTGAACAGTATAGCATTGTATCAGCCACAAAGAATTGCATACATTTATATAGTAAATGGTAACATTCATACCACAAATTATACCACAAAGAAATGTATTACCAAAGATAGGTAATTTCCATCACTCTACCAAACACATACACCTGAAAAACTCAAGGAACATATGGTACAAGGTTTTTTCCAAGATTAGATTGACAATATGTAATGGTTTTGCCGTTTCATGAAAAACACTTCTTTTTCCACTGTTGTTATGATGGTCCACCATGTGTCAGATTAATGTATACTGTAGTATATGTTGCACATGTGTTAAGTGCCTTAAAATTCCACATTCCTTCACATAGGATCATTCATTCAGTGCCACTAGGACATTCCCAGACATACATACAAGTGTAAATTTCTCCAGGGAAAGAGCTGCAGTGCCTATGTAAACATGCCATCCATAGTAGTGGTCACACCAATGCCATAGTAACTGCAGTTTCTATACAAATGTTGAAGTGTACCTATGCACCTGAACAGTTCACAATAAAACTTCAACATTAATAGTGGACTGGTTTGCAAGAAAAAAAGTAGCCCTTAAGTGATATCCAAGGATTTATGGAAGGAGTGGTTTCATGCTGATCACATACTTGTGTCCTAGTTTTATCAGTATAAGGCCTCATTCACAAGGCTGTTTTGGGACGTATATTCAGATATATGTCCCCCACTGGCCGGCAATCGGCACGTGGTGCTGTATGGAGCGGTACAGTGCAGCACACGTGCAGCACCATACCGTTCCCTAGCAGTGAAAAGATAAGACATGTCCTATCTTTTCTCTGACTACGGCGCCATACCCCATGTTTCTTTATGTAGAGTGGCGAGGATGAGCGGCGCTCACCCCCTCCTCCTCTCCCTGGCGCCGACGTGTGTCCGCCCTGCTACGGCATGGCAGGCACACGTTCTGTGTAAATGTAGCCTTAGTTTAAAAATTCAAGACTGGTGCTGAATTAAAGATGGAAAGGACAAGACAAAAATAAATGGAAAAAAATGTATTACAAAGAAAGGAGCCTAACAAAAGTATCTAAAAAGGGAACACAATGGGGCACACTTACTAAGGTGCTTGCGCCAGTTTTCTGTCGGACTGTCGGAAGTGTCAGTGTCACAGTTTCGCACTCTACCGTTTTGTGGCGTGGCTACTCTATTCATCATGCAACACACATTTCTGCACTGAAATGTGCTTTTCGGTGTTAAGTTGGACCAAGCACGACATTTATCATGAAAAAGTCAGACAGAAATCTGTTGCACATGTTTAAGGTGCACCACAGAAAGATTGGTGCACTCTGTTGGAACAGTGCAGAGGGTGCCAAATTCATGGAGGAGCACAATGGCTCAGCCTTGCAGCGCTGGAGTCCTGGTTTCAAGTCCCATCCAGGTCAACATCTGCAAAGAGTTTGTATGTTCTCTCCTTGTATGCATGGGTTTCCTCTAGGTCCTCCGGTTTCCTTCCACACTCCAAAACATACTGCTAGGTTGATTAGATTGTGCAAACTGCAAGCTTTGTGCAGCACTGCAGAATCTTTGTGCGCTATATAAATAAAGGAATTATTATTAAATTATAACATGTACCAGAAATCCTGAATCTCGTGCCCTCTGCACACCACACAGGCAAACTGCATATAGTGCAGTTTGCACAGTTTGTCAATTTATTGGGACAGATTTACAAAGAACAGTGGAAATGGACTAAGTGTGGCTAGCCTGTGTATTGTGCAGTGTGCGCCAGATTCAAGATTTCTGGAGCACATTCTTCATGAATCTGGCGCCACACTTCTTTCAGACTTTGCATGTTAAATCTGGTGCACGGTCCGACTGCGCAGCAGAACGCCTGCTAATTAGTGTCGCATGATGCCTTGTGCAGCTGCACTTCTTAAATACCTGTGCAAGCAGTTTGCACTGAAAAAGAACGTACAAAGTCTGACAGAAAACTGGGGCACGGAGCTTAGTAAATGTCCCCCATTATTTAGAAGTTTTGAGTACTCTACATTTGTAAAACAGTCCATGTCAAGTTTCTTTCATTAAAAACAGTATTTAGATCATCTTCCTTTATACTTAGAAAAGTTATTTAAAAAATAATAAAACCCCTACACTTTGTGCTGTTTATAGGAATTGCTTTGAAATTGCTTGTACCGTTAATTAAAAGATTTTCTAGGTATACTGAACTTACAGTAAGGGTTAATATACCCTTAGCAGTGGGGGCTTTGGTATGCCTGGAGTTTGTTCGCACAGTTGTTACTGCCATAAATAGTTTTTCAGAATTATATTATACTGTGTATTATGTTGTTGAGGTTACTGCCATCCAGAACTTTACTGTGTGGAATTGTTGTCATTGTGAGTAAGGACTTACAATAAAAGCAAACTGCATACTCTTACACAAGGTCAATGCTTCTCACTATAGATTCCTTTAAGTGGGGACTTTAACAAGCTATTGTCAAAATTTGCTGTGGCGCGTGACCACTACATGGATCTCTACACTGTATATGAAATGTTATTTCTACAGTATGGAAAATAAAACAATCATGGTGAGAACAGAGCTCATAGCCACAGGGTGTCTGACAGCAATGACATGGTCACTGTGGAGATGAAGAACTGTGAAGCTGGAGCAGACATTCGAGGAACTTTAATTATGAAAAGACGCTGACACATTTGTCCCGGATCTCATTTCTAACTATAATTATTAACCCTTTATCACTGCCTCAGTTCTGCCTTCTGTTATTGCACTGGTTTGTATTTTTCATGTGCGCCATGCCTCAATTCTGCAATATGTGTCCCAAGACTAAAGGGCTCCAGCTTGTATCAGCATCCACCTTCCATCTGTACAGCATTGAGTCATAACCCGGGACATAATATCAGGAAAGTTTAACATATTGGGGCTTATTTACTAAGGTCCCGCAACCTCATTTCTGTCGGGTTTTCCGTCGTTTTCGGGCATCGTGCCGGGGATTGTGTCGCACGTGATCGTTTTGTGTCGCAATCGCGTCTGCTTTCACGCGACACAAATCGGGGAGGTGGCCGTCGGGCGATCTGATGGATTCGGACTATGCGCAGGATTTAACAAATCAAATTGTGTCGCAAGACATGCACTTACATACACCGGGAAAAAGAAGGTGAATTCCGGCGGATCTGAGCGGGGAAGCGACAGATGAAGGATCTCGGGAGCACAATCTCGATGAATCGTGGCAGACTTCATCCTCGTCGGACAACGCAACGGACCAGGTAAGTAAATGTGCCCCATTGTGGTTAAACAAACCCATAAGACATAGAAACAAATGGAAAATAATCAACTCAAGTGGAAATGCACCTCTGGTTGGCTCATTAGAGCATCTCCTGGTACCCATGCGGTTCTCAAATTTAAGAGCTCATTTTGACATACTTAATAAGTGCTGAATGAACCATCCTTGAGAAGCTTCAGGGCATTTTTTAGGAAGATTTCTAAAAATTCACAGCCCACTTTATTGGTAAAAAGCATAATATGAAATGAAAACTGTTCTCTGATTGGTTGTTTTGGACAGCAATGATGTTTTTTCTTTTCAGAAAGAAAATTAAAAACATTTTTTAGCTGCACTGTTACTCTACGTACACTCACCAGCCACTTTATTAGGTACACCATGCTAGTAACGGGTTGGACCCCCTTTTGCCTTCAGAACTGCCTCAATTCTTCATGGCATAGATTCAACAAGATGCTGGAAGCATTCCTCAGAGATTTTGGTCCATATTGACATGATGGCATCACACAGTTGCCGCAGATTTGTAGGCTGCACATCCATGATGCGAATCTCCCGTTCCACCACATCCCAAAGATGCTCTATTGGATTGAGATCTGGTGACTGTGGAGGCCATTTGAGTACAGTGAACTCATTGTCATGTTCAAGAAACCAGTCTGAGATTATTCCAGCTTTATGACATGGTGCATTATCCTGCTGAAAGTAGCCATCAGATGTTGGGTACATTGTCCCTGCTGCTTGATGTCTCCCCGTGCTGCCCGATGTCTCCCCGTGCTACTTGATGTCTCCCTGCTGCTTGATGTCTCCCTGCTGCCGTTCCGCGCGTATCTTCCGACAAGTAAGCAGATGTGCCGAACATCTGTAATCTATTCTTCACTGTGTTCTTCACTTTCTTTTTCACTTAAATGATCCTGTGTTCACTGTGTTCACTGTTTTTATTCTATTCTTCATTGTTCTTCACTGTGTTTTTTTAATTAAATGCTCGATCTCGAGCAGGGGAAATACTCGTCCGAGCAACGAGCCGTTTCGAGTACCTTAATACTCGAACGAGCATCAAGCTCGGACGAGTATACTCGCTCATCTCTAGTCCCTATATATATTGATGTGGAATCATTTGTAAAATTATACTTATTATAACAAAAGAATACAGAAAATTTAAGATTATTAAATTTATTTTATAACTTTTCAGAATTATTGAATTATTAATGAAAGCAGATCACAAATCTATACGAAAGTAGGAGAAGTAAAGGAAATATATGACTTCCCCTCTTGGATATTTTCCTGCCAACGTGTATTGGAGAAGACGTTGACAATGAGATGAACAACAGAAAAATATTCCATCCTGCAAATATCTATAATTTTTTTTCTCCCCTATTAACCAAGGATCATAATAAGTGTTAGAAGAAGAAGTCCAGCAGGAGAAGACACACAATGGCCGGAGTATGGAGGACCTCATGGACGCGTTGCTTCGCTGCAGGTCACTATTACTTCACTATAAAAAGTATCATCTACATGACGAGAACTAGTTCCCTTTGTTACAAGCAGAGAAACAAGCATCCTGCTGCAGCACATGACTACCCGCGCACACCCACTCCTGCCGGGCACCCACCTGGTACGGGCACCTCACAGACCGCGGGCACGGCGGTCTCAGTGCCTCCTGTTCCTGCACAGCGACCTCCTGGTCCTCCACCTGGTCCTCGCAACGTCCGTGCCCTCCCGGTGACCCCATGCCCAGAGCCGGCAGCGGCTCCTTCATGCCAGTCTTGGGGGCAGCCCTGGCAGTGCCCAGCTTGTTGCCCAGCACGGAGCGCTTGCTGAGACGGCGATGCTGCATGTACCCGGGACTGTCCTGTCTTACCCAGGACTGTCCTGTCTTCTCCCCCTCAAGTCCTGGAGCTGTCAGATCCAGCACCTCCCCGTGTGCGGTACACCCCTCACTGCCACGCTGTGAAAACACCCGCAATCGGTGCTAGCACCGATCGCGGGTGTTACCGGTAAGCCTTTGCTGCAATATGCACTGGGTTGTATTTTTCATGTGCGCAATGCCTCAATTCTGCAATGTGTGTCCCAAGGCTAAAGGGCTCCAGCTTCTGCGTCTGCTTTGACGTGACACAAATCGGGGAGGTGGCTGTTGGGCGATCTGACGGATTCGGACTATGCGCAGGATTTAACAAATCAAATTGTGTTGCAAGACATGCACTCACATACACCGGGAAAAAGAAGGTGAATTCCGGCGGATCTGAGTGGGGAAGGCTCTCGGGTGCACAATCTCGATGAATCGTGGCAGACTTCATCCTCGTCGGACAACGCACCTCGGGGATTGCACAGGGACCAGGTAAGTAAATGTGCCCCATTGTGGTTAAACAAACCCATAAGACATAGAACCAAATGGAAAATAATCAACTCAAGTGGAAATGCACCTCTGGTTGGCTCATTAGAGCATCTCCTGGTACTCATGCGGGTCACTCCCACTCTGAGGGGTTCTCAAATTTAAGAGCTCATTTTGACATACTTAATAAGTGCTGAATGAACCATTCTCGAGAAGCTTCAGGACATTTTTTAGGAAGATTTCTAAAAATTCACAGCCCACTTTATTGGTAAAAAGCATAATATGAAATGAAAACTGTTCTCTGAATGGTTGTTTTGGACAGCAATGATGTTTTTTCTTTTCAGAAAGAAAATTAAAAACATTTTTTTAGCTGAACAGTTACTCTACGTACAGTAGAGCCTATCCCGCAATGTTTGGGTTCATACTTTAATGTGCTGGTTCACTTATCACTAGTTGTGGTATTTCTAGTTGTGATGCCTATTTCTGGAATATGGCTCGCAAATTAATATTTACAGTAGATTAGACAAATGCAATTGTATACAGTAACTATATTTTTTTCTATGCTTAAAGTGGAGTCTTGTTCTCAGAAATCAGATATTAACGTCTTGTTATATATGCAAAACCCCCTTGATAGCCAAAAATATGTGGATTTGACAAGCTTATCAATCCCACATGAATTTGCACTTGTCACGCTGTCATTACTTTCCCAATCTTAAACTCTGAAAAACTCTGACATAATATAATGAAGATGAAGCCCATAATTCAGAAAATGGCTTTAGGATAAAATAAAACTAGAGTAAAGCAGAACCTGGGTTACGTACAAGATAGGTAAGTTCTGTAGGTTTGTTCTTATGTTGTATTTGTATGAATATTTTTATATTTTTACTTATATTATATGTTTTGTACGTGTAACTTCAGACAGATTGTTTTTGTCCCTATGACAATTGGATTTTTCTAAATTTTCGGTTGTCATGGGAATTATTAACAATAAAGCTTCATTTCAGACACCTTCAACATTCATGGAGCTTCACCCAAGGTCACGGAGGGCAGAGAGGTCTGTCTGTGTAACTAGGAGTCATCTGTAAGTTGGTAGTTTATAAGTTGAGGACTTCCTGTACCCAAATTAAAATATGAATTAAAATAAATGAGTTGAAAGTGACATTTTATGTTTATAAATACTGGTAATCAAAATTGATCTATAAAAACAGGAGGAGTCCCAAATATCAATCCCCAATCAACCAACCAACCATCATTGGTGGTGGAGAACTCAAGACACATTTAGATGTAGAGTAAAGAATTTAAAATATGAATACTGAAGGGCTTCATTTTAGCACTTGATGCCATTCATAGTCTACTGTCCTCTTTTCTTATTTTATTTCATATAGCCAGGAATAAGAAAAAATGTGCAGGACCATTAGTCTAAAACAATTAAATTCACGCTGAAATTCAATTCTGCACATGAGGGGTGTTCTGGTGCACAGACCATCAGACCGTGCGCCACATTTTTCATGCAGTGCCAAACATAATTGTGTTGCACAGCCTATGTTAAAGGTGCACAAGTAAAAGTTGGTTCACTCTGTTGGAGCAGGGCAGAGGGCACCAGAAACATGAAGAATAGGCGCCACTGTTCATTATACGGCGCACTCTGCACACCGCACAGACAAACTGCACATAGTGCAGTTTGCACTGTTTTTGGTAAATGTGGGCCTTTCTAATCATGCTTACATATTAAGAGATGGTATTGTGCTGCATCAAATTGAAATTTCCTGTACATTTACCACAAACGCAAACTTTGAGTCAGGGACCATATACTAAACCTTGGTCGATGTCCACATCCCATATATTATACTTCAGAATGCACATTTACTATATAAATGCTACACACACATAAATGTGTACCTTTAGTGAATATATTGCAAATATATGACAAATTGATTTACTGTACCCATAAATATATACCTTAATTTAATATGTGGCGTATAAAAATATTGTCACAATTATTATATTGCGCATCAGGGCTGAGATACATATAGCTGAGATCACTTACTAATAAAGTTATTTGCAGCTGCTGCTTTTTCTCTCTGTGCTGGCCATCCTAGTCCATATTCTGGAGGGCTCCAGAGAGGTTACAATTATCAGGTATTGATCCTCACAATTACTTTTCCCAACCATCACCTCAGGATTTGCCATCAGCTTCAGCTCCTTGCTGCACATTGCCACACTATGTCCCTAAAAATATCAGTTACTTACAGTGTAGTGTCTCCTGGATAGCAACAATGTCCCCCACTGTGCCCCACTAAATTACACTTACTCCTTACAATGACATACATGCTGCATAAATATATATATTACCCATGTATACAGTATCCTTAATTTGCATACAACACACATTAATTTTTATGCAGCACCAGCATTCACCTACTAATTCATATGTTGTGCCAGCACCCCTAATTAACATCTACCGTATATACTCGAGTATAAGCCGACCCGAGTATAAGCCGAAACCCCTAATTTCACACAAAAAACTGGGAAAACCTATTGACTCGAGTATAAGCCGAGGGTGGAAATGCATTGGTTACAAAGGCCTCCAGTATGATCTGCCAGCCCCGTAGCTCCCTGGCAGCCCTGTAGCATACAGCCTGGCCAGCCCTGTTAGCATACCCTGCCAGCCCCTGTAGCATACAGCCTGCCCAGCCCCTGTAGAATAGGAAAAAAAATAACACTGTACTCATCTTTCCGACGTCCCCCATAGGTCCTTTTCTGTCTCAGAGAAGAGGACCTATGTGTCAGATGATGTCAGAAAGGTGATTTTGACTTTATTTTTTTAATTGACTTGAGTATAAGCCGAGTTAGGGGTTATGAGCACAAATTTTGTATAAAAACTAGGCTTATACTCGAGTATATAAAGGTAACTTAATAGTTGATACCCACCATCATTTAAATAATTAATAGATATATATAAGGTTAATCTCCTCAACAGTATATTATATATAACAGGCGGTCCCCTACTTAACACACTGACTTACATACGACCCCAGTTACAAACGGACCTCTGAAATTGGTAATTTATTGTACTTTAGTCCTAGGCTAACAATGATCACTATAAAGGTGTCTGCAATGAAGCTTTATATTTTATCCTGATTCTTATGACAACCCAACATTTTAAAATCCAATTGTCACAGAGACCAAAAAGTTCTGGCTGGATCACAATGATAAAATATACAGTTCCGACTTACATACAAATTCACTTAAGAACAAACCTACAGACCCTATCTTGTATGTAACCCGGGGACTGCGTATTTATATATAATTATTGTATATATTATTAATATAATTAATGGTGGCACCCCCCATATTAATTATTTTATTGTACTCCCTCATTAATACATAATTCTAGTAGCACACACCTTCATTAGTGGCCATAAAGCAAAACAAAAAATAATTATGCCTACCAGCTGCCGTCAGTCCATAGCTTTCTCTTCTGCTGGGCTTCTACAAAGACACAGCATGTGTGATGCCATCATATACATACCTGGGTCATAGGAAGGCTGTAACGAGGTATCTCTGCCGTGGCCTCACTCATATGATTTTTTGTTGGCGGGTGGTACAGGGATGCACCGATGCCTCCTATATACACTGTCTGAGTTAGGTGCTGGCCCCCTCCACCCCTGCCAATTATGATCTGACTCCTGCCCTCTCACATTTGTTGTAGAACCACATGAGTTTATTCTGAAAGTTGTGCAGGTTTGCGACTATGTCCATAGCTAACTTAAAATTCAAGCTGAGTTACTATGTTTTTCATGACAATTTTACACAGAGAAAATGTCATTTCTTTCTCAATTTCACACTAATTTATTAATGATACACACTGATACACACACTCTGACTGCTGAGTTTCCTTATCTGACATAATTAATTGATATCAAAAACCTGAGAACATTTGTAGTATGTAATGTATCTACTCTGATTAACATAGTTTATATAGAATTTTTATGTACTGTACTTTAACTAAAATCTATTTTTTGTATTCACAATGCACACCTTCCACGAATAGATTGGTCATAAGATATAGTATTTTATGTGACTTTGATGTCTTTGGCAGACCTTTCTAATGTATAAGACAGCACCACTATAGTATATATATTTTCAGTGAACCCATACTCAGGATGTGGATCTGTACCGAATTGGGTGTGTTCAGACCCACAAACCCAGATTTAGGTTCATGTTCGGGTAAAAACACCAAGCTGCTTTATTGATTGTTGAAAACAGCCCTACAAGCTCTTAGCAACTTTAGTATGTATGTCCTCTGTAGGCATGCCTGTGATTGGCTGGGCTGAACATGTGACTCTGCAGTATAAAGAGGTTCACATGTCCAGATGCAATTACACACAATTACACATACAAAAAGTTGCTTCTGTCACAGGGTCAGTCATACAGACCTTTCTGAAAAACCAGCAATTTCCCTGTTCAGGGCTCTTAGGTGTATAGAGGCGGCTCTGATTTTAGGGAAAGTGGTACATCTGAAATAAGAGCCCTTAACAGGAATTTGGTGGTTTTCAGAAGAACCTGTCTGACTGACCCTATGACAAGAAGCAACCTTTTTGTGTGTGTATTGAAATAATTACCCTTATTAGGGCACTCTGAAGAACTTGTTAGGCTACTCATAGGTTGCTATGTGCAGGGATATCTTACTAATACAGGCAGTCCCCGGCTATGTACAAGACGGGTACGTAGGTTTGATCTTAAGTTGAATTTGTATGGAAGTCAGAACTGTATACTTTATCATTGTAACCCCAGACATTTTTTGGTCTCTGTGACAGTTGGATTTTTAAAATGTTGGATTGTCATCAGAACCAGGATTAACATAATACGCTTCATTACAAGCCCCTGTAGTAACTGTTATATGTATATACAGACATATTCATACACATAAATGTGCATCAGACACACAAATATGCGTTAATGCAGACATATACACACACATACTTGCATAATACAGTCATATACACATACCGTTTTTTTTCGACTTAAGGTGCAGGGATTATAAGGTGCACCCTCAATAAATGCCTGCTAAACCGTCTAGGTTCATATATAGGCGCACCTGATTATAAGGATGAATGGCCAGCAGGTGGCAGACGTGTGCACAGCTCGGCAGCTGTTGTCTGTAAGTACGGTTCATATATAAGGCGCACTGGACTATAGAGCGCACCTTTGATTTCTGAGAGAACAAGGGCCCCTCTGATCCTCAGTCTGCTGAATAAAACTGCAATGGAGCATGAAGGGAGATGCTGGTATTCTAAACTGACAGGTGTGCCCGCCTCCCCCCACCTGCGACCATGGTCATACGATCCTGGTCCCTAACCATTTTCTTTTGATATCCCAAATGGTGGCACAGTGTAAAAGGGTTTCTATAAACATTTGCACTAGTGTACAGTAAGAACACTTTAAAAAAAAGAGTGTTTTTACATTGTTATAAGTTTGGGATCTGCCCACATGTTTTTTGTATGACTGGGAGTGATCAATGTCCATCCCTATCCGCATCATTGTAGCATTACTCTTATACCTCTCTAATCAAATCAAACACTAGCATATACAGTAATAACTTTGATGTTGCTCTGCACATAGGGGGACTTGTATCATAGTTTTGTCTCTCTGTGGTGAATTTTTGAGACATTTGGGCTTTTTTTTGCACCTTAATATGATCATGTCTTTTTTTGTGATACATGTTCAGTTTTTTCTATCCTGACAGGTGCAAATTTTGTTGCAAATGTCTCAAACCACATGGACTTAATTTGGGATTTGAAGCATTGTCCTGCATTTTTAAACACTGTAGACACACCCACAGCAGATGATGACATATGCGGCTGTGGTCACATTTGGTGTTACGGCTGTGGTCACACATTGCGTTTTGTTTGCGGTTTAAAACCTATTACAACAGCTGAGAAGAGGTGATGTTCCCCAATTACATTACTGTTAACATTTACATTTACAAAACACATAGTAAATGCAATGTAAACACATGCGTTAACGTCGCATTTGTATGTTTGTAAATGCAAATGTTACACAGTAATTTAATAGGCAAATCACCTTCTCAGCTGTTGTTATTGTAGTTTGCAATAAAAATGCAATTAAAACGCGATGTGTGACCTCACCCTTAGAAGTAACCAATCATTTAAAAAAAATGTAAGTGCAAAATTTCAGGATTTAAAAAAAAACGGCTACTCTGCAAAATTTTAAACATTTAAAGCATGTGAATAATTCCAGTTTACATGTTAAATGGGGTCCATGAAAAAATCTTTCCTTTGTACCTCCCTGTACCAGGTGCAGAAATAAGCCAAAAAAGTGATACATAAGTGAAAACACAGAACATCTGGGAAGCAATGATATCAGAAGGCACAGTGCACAAGGTGCGCCAAGGCGTACTGAGTAAAAAGTTGCAAAAAGTTGCAAATCACAAAAGTCGCAAAATGAGACAATTGGCCTAGCAGAAATAATGATACATGTCCCCCATAGTGTCTAAATTCCCTATTATTTATTTTTCTCTGCACTTCCCGTGTAAGACAAAAGGTTTTAGAGGAATGATAAAAATTTTGCAAAAGAAATCAGATAGTTGTCTGAGGCAAAAATGAAATCACATAATGCTGCTGGGTTGGGCTATTTTCAATCACATTGTAGTTTTATTTCTTGCACATTGAGCTGGGATATACTGAGCTGCCATAGATCATCATATTCTGAAATGAGGTTATGAAATCTCCACAAGGTACAGTATATCATCCTTCTTGTAACATCCTCTCTCATACTTGAAATATGTCAAGGGGCTTCTTCTTAGTTAATGAAATGAGTTCTGTGACAATGTTAGATCAGTATTTACCCACCTATACTACAGAAGAGTCATCTGTTAAAGTAGGGATTATTTTAAGATCCCCTTTAATGCATGGAAACGATAGAAAGTCACCTGTAAGTCATGGCATTGTTCCTAGAGATATTTTATCTTATAACCCTTTCGTTTTAGCATTTCCATCTGCTCCATTCCTTTAAAAATCAAACTTTATTATTTTCTGTGTACAGAGCTGTATCAGTGTTGCTTCTTTGTGTACTTCCTAGTACATAGTACTAATATCCACCGCCATGTACTGGGGAGGAAAATTCCAAATATTGTGAATTTATTAAAAAAATGCATTTCTCCATTTTCATGTGCCCTCGGTTTTTTACTGCTTTCATTGTTTTGCTCCAAATGACTCCTCCCCTTTATCCTTATAAATTGATAGAGGTTTTTTTAATATTTAATAGATTTTAAAACATTTAAACTTTTTGTATGCAAAAAAAGCTGCCATAAAGTTTTGCCATATTCTGACACTAATAACTTTTCATACTAAACGTATGGAGCTGTGTAGGTGTCATTTTTGTCGGGGACAAGATGTTTGTTTCATTGCTGCCAGTTTGGGGACTGTACACCTCACTCATCACTTTTTAGTGTTGCAAAATGGCGAAAGTGCGCTATTTTCTGTTATGGTGGGTTTATGGCTTGAAAATAACCATTTTTATTTTTGATAGATTTGGACTTTTGATATAAGGTGACACCTCACATGTTTATGTTTTTTTTGTTTATTTTTATATCAGTTCTAGGGAATGTTTCTCAGGCCCAAGAGTAGTTTAATGCTAGTGAGTCTGATGGTCCCTACCATATACTGCAACACTACCGTACTGAGTACTGGCAGTTTTGTTTTGCAATCTAACAGTGTATCAACAGATATTGTTGCATATCTGCATAAATGACAGGACCTGGGTTATATATGACTGTGATAGTTACAGATCATATATAGGATAGAAGATTTTGATAGTTCAAAATTATCCGCTTCCCAACGACGTCATGAGGAGCAATGACCTGAGCTAATATGGGCGCCACCTGTGCACTGGTGACTTTTAAAAACGCCTCTGGTAACATGGGTTATCGTGTTAGGCCATGGGTTTTGCTGCAATTTGCAAATGCTGTATGGAGAGGAGTCAGTCCATGGCCCTCTCTATACTTCCTACCACATTCGCGATGTACTAAAATGGCAGTTTTAATAGTTTATTTCAACATTTTTGACTTTTTTTTGTACCTGCACAAAGACATTTTTTGCATGACATACAGCTGCAGATACAAATCTCAATTACAGTTTTATTCTGCACGCTTTTCTTGCAGGTGGTTTTTGCCTACTCCTCCCTCCCATTCCCTCATGTTACTATCTGGGTCTCAGTTGAGAATGGGAGGGAGAAGGGGGGCATAAACCTTTGCAAGAGGTGTGCTACAAAGCAGACAGAGAAAGAAGGGGCTGCAAGCAAAGTAGCAACAAATCATTGAAATTTACTAATCCTCACAACTAAGCAGTGTGTTATCTGCTCCTCTGCTCGCCGAAATTTGGTGGTATTCTTGGAATGCTATAAATTAACTGGTCCAAATTCTTTAAAGTGTTTTGCTCCACTCTTCTGTCTGACTGTGCACTGGAAATGTGCTTGCTGTACATGTATTTATAAAGTGTCTGCACCAGTTTTGTGTTGAGGCTGCACTGTGTTCGACAAGACAGAAAAATTGTGCACCAAAGAGCGGGTTAGTGATTAGTCAGAGTTTGCGCCACTTTATTACTAATGTGCCACAATTCTGTCTGCCCACATTCTGCAGCATGAACAAGTGATAAAAAAAAAATGGGGCGCCAGATTTATGAAGACCGTGGACCAGTTTTGATTGATCTGGAGAACTCTGCCACTCCACAAACCACAACAGACTGCACACAGTAATCAGATGTAGATCATTTTTGCACTTATGCAAGGCTATAAGATTCCAACTTCGCGACTTTATGTAATTTTTTTAACTCATAACTAGTGAGTGAAGACCCAAGGGTTTGTATACCGGACCCAAATCCAAACCAAACACAGGTGTTTACCCTTTAAATGCACCGACAAAGCTGCTGGAATTGATCCGCTTGTTAAAACTTGTGATCGATGTGGGCACTGATCTCCGGCAAAGTTACCAGTGGCATGACATTGCCATCACGAGAAGCAGCAAGATTTTGCAATTACATGCAGCTGGAGGATTTACCTGCAGCATGTAAGTGATACACACAACAATTGGTGCCAGCACTTACTGAGTTCTGTGTTCATATCCAGGGACCCGCTCCCACAAATATATTCGGGTCTGCTAATCAAACCATGACACATACAAGACATTGTCAAATGCAGGCGCTATCTACCTTTATAACAACCCAAGTAAATGTAGGAATGTCCACTTTGGAAAACATAATTGTATTCATATCATGGGTTTGCCAATGCAAATATGAGTTCCGTGCTAATTTGCATAATAATTGATGTTTGTGTGCTGCTCTTCTGTCTCTAGTTCATAGTTCAGGTGTGTAACCTGGTGTCCAAGTACAATCTTATCTCTTAACGCTGTGGATGACCTGTTTTTATTTTTTTCCCACGCTTGAAGCTGATGTTGAAACACTATTTCAACTGTGAAATTGCAGAAAGAAATCTAGCGTTGGATACATCATTGTGATTACAAATATAAGTTAATACACCTGCCACTGAGATACATATAACATCTGCATATGATTCCACTAAACCTATTAAAAGAATGTTAATTATCTAGAGAGACAAGAGCTCTGCTTGCAAAGCCTCTTCATGCTACACTGCACTCTGGTTATTGTTTTTTGTCTTTAGCTCAATAGAGCCACTTGCTTAGATTACAATGTAGATGCTATTTGCAGGAGTCTGAATGAATTCTTCGAACGGGCTGAAAATCAATCTTGGTAACACAGGACAGAAATGCAAAGAGCTTTCAACAACTAAATACTGAGCTCCTAAGATAAAGGCATTTGTTGTTAGAAATTTCTCTTCATAATGAGAATATAAAAGTTTGCTATAGTTGCTCCGAGTATGCTACCTTATTTGTATGTAGGATCATTCCTAATAAGTATGGAGGCACTATATGTCATATACAGTACATGTCACAACACAAGAGCATGACATTTGAAGCAGATTTTGAAAAGACAAGTCTTTTTTTTTATACAGAGAATTATCTTAAGGAAACCTGCCATGAGGAATCTACCATCAGAAGTATATCTGATAGTAGATTCCTCCTGCCTGCCTCTGCCTGATCTGTAATTTAATAATCCTAGAACCTAACCTAACTTGTTAAAAATTTAATTTTAGTATATGTAAATTAACTGCAGAGGCTACTGGGCCGCCCTGGCAAAAGGAACTGAACTCCTCACAGTCAAGTGAATAGCATGTCGCTCTCATCATGCACTGGCAAAGATAAATGAGGATGCCTCCTCCACTAGTAAAGGTTCTGATACTGGTTGGTTTTTTCGTTGCTTGTGAGTAGCCTACATAGACATTTCAAGCTATTTAGTTTTACTTTTTCTATATCCCCAAAAGTAAGGTAACGCTGGACCTATGCTATTTTGAGTTCCGTTTGATTGTTGATGTTCTTCATAAATGGTCAGTACGAAATAGACCTTTCATTCTTTTGACCTATGGTTTGAGGCAAATTAATAGCGTCATGAGTGACGAGTTTTTGTTTTAATTATGGGTATTGAAATAATGTCCTTTTAATGCATGGTGCTTAATAGCCCGTTTAAGAGAGCTCGGTATGGGGTAGACGGCTGCTCCCCTTAACTGTGATATACTCTTGGTACAAGATTTATTTCGTCTTGATTACCATAAAGAATACAGTAGCCTTTCAGGAATTGAAATACTTAGCAGAAATGTACTGATTGCTCCAGAATATCCCCTATAACCCGTCATGTCAGTGTACTTTACAAAGGCAAGGAATTCAGTTTTGGAACAAAATGGTCAGGGACATCTGCTCCTTGGGGGGCTTTTTTAATGTGACAATTTATCCCAGGATAGATTTGTCATATTTCACATTGCTACAGTCATATATATTAAGGTGAGAAATGATTGTGATATGATATGTGGAAAGCTAAACACAATTTTGGAGAGAGACTACACATTTTACGAAAGGGGTCACTCACAACTCATTCACAAATAGATCTTTTCATAAACAAACTATTTGTATTTCTTTCTTCCAGTAATTAAGAAAATCATAAATATGAACTATATAATATGGTTTGACCATGTTGCCATTCACTGACGATTGTAATCGGTACCAACACATATATGTGGCGGTGTAATGTATTACTTTTGCTGTTTGTCCCAGCATAAATACAGAGACAACATAGGAGAGAATAGATAGAATACTTTGCAACTACCAAAACCACCACCAGAACCAACAAACATTTTTCAGGAATACACCCCACTCGAGCGGGCGAAGTATTCGTCCGAGCAACGAGCAGTTTCGAGTACGCTAATGCTCGAACGAGCATCAAGCTCGGACGAGCATGTTCGCTCATCTCTATTTACAACCCTTCAAGAAAATTATTAATTATGGACAACCCCTTTACTTGCTGATTATAAACCATTAAGAACTCCACCACCAGCCTAATACTTTTGCACTGTACTGTATGCAAGATTCTGTACGTGCAGTGCCAAATGAAAATTAGCATTGGCAATAACTATAAGGGGCATTAAATACTAAAAAATTACCGTATATACTCGAGTATAAGCCGACCCGAGTATAAGCCGAAACCCCTAATTTCAACACAAAAATCTGGGAAAACCTATTGACTCGAGTATAAGCCGAGGGTGGGAAATGCATTGGTTACAGCCTCCCAGTATATAGTCTGCCAGCCCCTGTAGCATACAGCCTGCCCAACCCCTGTAGCATACAGCCTGCCCAGCCCCTGTAGTAGGAAAAAAAATAACACTGTACTCATCTTTCCGACGTCCCCCATAGGTCCTCTTCTGTCTCAGACTGTCCCAGACAGAAGAGGACCTACAGGTGATGTCAGAAAGGTGAGTTTTGACTTAATTTTTTTAGTTGACTCGAGTATAAGCCGAGTAAGGGTTTTTGAGCACAAATTTTGTATTGAAAAACTAGGCTTATACTCGAGTATATAAGGTACTTAATAGTTAGTGATACCCCCTCATTTATATATAATTAATATATATTATATAAGGTTAATAGCTCCTCATACAGTATATTATATATATACAGGCGGTCCCCTACTTAAAAACACTCGACTTACATACGACCCCTAGTTACAAACGGACCTCTGGAAATTGGTAATTTATTGTACTTTAGTCCTAGGCTACAATGATCAGCTATAAAAGGTGTCTGCAATGAAGCTTTATTATTTATCCTGATTCTTATGACAACGCAACATTTTTAAAATCCAATTGTCACAGAGACCAAAAAAGTTCTGGCTGAGATCACAATGATAAAATATACAGTTCCGACTTACATACAAATTCAACTTAAGAACAAACCTACAGACCCTATCTTGTATGTAACCCGGGGACTGCCAGTATATATATATATAATTATTTGTATATATTATTAATATATAATTAATGGTGGCACCCCCATATTAATATATTTATTTGTACTCCCTCATTAATATATAATTCATAGTAGCACACCTTCATTAGTGGCCAGTAAAAGCAAAACAAAAAAAATAATTACTTGCCTACCAGCTGCCGTCAGTCACATAGCTTTCTCTTCTGGCTGGGCTTCTACAAAGACTCAGCATGTGTGATGCCATCATCATACATACCTGGGTCATAGGAAGGCTGTAAGCAGAGGTATCTCTGCCGGTGGCCTCACTCATATTGATTTTTTTGTTAGGCGGGTGGTACAGGGATGCACCGATGCCTCCTTAAGTACAACTGTCTGAGTTAGGTGCTGGCCCCCTCCACCTCCTGGCCCAATTATGATCTGACTTCCTGCCCTCTCACATTTGTTGTAGAACCACAATGAGTTATTTCTGAAAGTTGTGCAGGTTTGCGACTATGTCCATAGCTAACTTAAAATTCAAGCTGAGTTACTATTGTTTTCATGACAATTTTACACAGAGAAAATGTCATTTCTTTCTCAATTTCACACTAATTTATTGAATGATACACACTGATACACACACTCTGCTGAGTTTCCTTTATCTGACATAATTAATTGAGTATCAAAAACCTGAGAACATTTGTAGTATGTAATGTATCTTACTCTGATTAACATAGTTTATATAGAATTTTTATGTACTGTACTTTAACTAAAATTCTATTTTTTGTATTCACAATGCACAACCTTCCACTGAATAGATTGGTCATAAGATATAGTATTTTATGTGACTTTGATGGTCTTTGGCAGACCTTTCTAATGTATAAGAACAGCACCATATATTATTATCAGTGAACCAATACTCAGGATGTGGATCTGTACCGAATTTGGTGTGTTCAGAGCCCACAAACCCAGATTTAGGTTCATGTTCGGGTAAAAACACCAAGCTGCTTTATTGATTGTTGAAACAGCAGCCTACAGCGTCTTAGCAACTGTAGGTATGTATGTCCTCTGTAGACATGCCTGTGATTGGCTGGGCTGAACATGTGACTCTGCAGTATAAGAGCAGGTTCACATGTCCAGATGCAATTACACACAATTACACATACAAAAAAGGTTGCTTCTTGTCACAGGGTCAGTCATACAGACCTTTCTGAAAAACCAGCAATTTCCCTGTTCAGGGCTCTTAGGTGTATAGAGGCGGCTCTGATTTTAGGGAAAGGTGTACATCTGAAATAAGAGCCCTTAACAGGGAATTTGGTGGTTTTTCAGAAGAACCTGTCTGACTGACCCTATGACAAGAAGCAACCTTTTTTGTGTGTGTAATTGAAATAATTACCCTTATTAGGGCACTCTGAAGAACTCTGTTAGGCTACTCATAGGTTGCTATGGTGCAGGGATAATCTTACTAATACAGGCAGTCCCCGGGCTATGTACAAGACGGGTACTGTAGGTTTGATCTTAAGTTGAATTTGTATGGAAGTCAGAACTGTATACTTTATCATTGTAACCCCAGACATTTTTTGGTCTCTGTGACAGTTGGATTTTTAAAATGTTGGATTGTCATCAGAACCAGGATTAACAATAAAGCTTCATTACAGACACCTGTAGTAACTGTTATATGTATGATACAGACATATTCATACACATAAATGTGCAATACAGACACACAAATATGCGTATAATGCAGACATATACACACACATACTTGCATAATACAGTCATATATACACATACCGTATTTTTCCGACTATAAGGTGCAATGGATTATAAGGTGCACCCTCAATAAATGCCTGCTAAACCGTCTAGGTTCATATATAAGGCACACCTGATTATAAGGCGCACCTGATTATAAGGATGAATGGCCAGCAGGTGGCAGACGTGTGCACAGCTCAAGGCAGCTGTTGTCTGTAAGTACGGTTCATATATAAGGCGCACTGGACTATAAGGCGCACCTTTGATTTCTGAGAGAATCAAGGGCCCCTCTGATCACTCAGTCTGCTGAAATAAAACTGCAATGGAGCATGAAGGGCAGATGCTGGTATTCTAAACTGACAGGTGTGCCCGCCTCCCCACCTGCGACCATGGTCATTACGATCCTGGTCCCTAACCATTTTCTTTTGATATCCCAAAATAAGTGGCACAGTGTAAAAGGGTTTCTATAAACATTTGCACTAGTGTACAGTAAGTACACTTTAAAAAAAAGAGTGTTTTTACATTGTTATAAGTTTGGGATCTGCCCCTAATGTTTTTTGTATGGACTGGGAGTGATCAATGGTCCATCCCTATCCAGCATCATTGTAGCATTACTCTTATACTCTCTGTAATCAAATGCAAACACTAGCAATATACAGTAATAACTTTGATGTTGCTCTGCACATAGGGGGACTTGTATCATAGTTTTGTCTCTCTGTGGTGAATTTTTGAGACATTTGGAAGCTATTTTTTGCACCTTACATATGATCATGTCTTTTTACTTGTGATACATGTTCAGTTTTTCCTATCCTGGCAGGCGCAAATTTTGGCTTCTTTTGAAGAATTTTTGTTGCAAATGTTTCAAACCACATGGACTTAATTTGGGATTTGAAGCATTGTCCTGCATTTTTAAACACTGTAGACACACCACAGGCAGATGATGACATATGCGGCTGTGGTCACATGTGGTGTTACGGCTGTGGTCACACATTGCGTTTTGTTTGCGGTTTTAAACCTATTACAACAGCTGAGAAGAGGTGATTTCCCCAATTACATTACTGTTAACATTTACATTTACAAAACACATAGTAAATGCAATGTAAACACATGCGTTAACGTCGCATTTGTATTGCATTTTGTAAATGCAAATGTTAACAGTAATGTAATAAGGCAAATCACCTCTTCTCAGCTGTTGTTATTGTAGTTGCAATTAAAATGCAATTAAAACGTGATGTGTGACCTCACCCTTAGAAGTAACCAATACATTTTAAAAAAATGTAAGTGCAAAAATTTCAGGATTTAAAAAAAAACAGGCTACTCTGCAAAATTTTAAACATTTAAAGCATGTGAAATAATTCCAGTTTACATGTTAAAATGGGGTCCATGAAAAAAATCTTTCCTTTGTACCTGCCCTGTACCAGGTGCAGAAATAAGCCAAAAAAGTGATACATAAGTGAAAAGACACAGAACATCTGGGAAGCAATGATACAGAAGGCACAGTGCACAAGGTGCAGCCAAGGCGTACTTGAGTAAAAAGTTGCAAAAAAGTTGCAAATACGACAAAAGTCGCAAAAATGAGACAATTTGCCTAGCAGAAATAATGATACATGTCCCCCATAGTGTCTAAATTCCCTATTATTTATTTTTCTGCACTTCCAGTGTAAGACAAGAAGGTTTAGGAATGAATAAAAACATTTTGCAAAAGAAATCAAGTAGTTGTCTGAGGCAAAAATGAAATCACATAAATGCTGCTGGGTTGGCGCTATTTTCAATCACATTGTAGTTTTATTTCTTGCACATTGAGCTGGGATATAACTGAGCTGCCATAGATCATCATATTCTGAAATGAGGTTATGAAATCTCCACAAGGTACAGTATATCATCCTTCTTGTAACATCCTCTCTCATAACTTGAAATATGTCAAGGGGCTTCTTCTTTAGTTAAATGAATGAGTTCTGTGACAATGTTAGATCAGTTTGATTTACCCACCTATACTACAAGAAGAGTCATCTGTTGAAAGTAGGGATTATTTTAAGGATCCCCTTTAAATGCATGGAAACGATAGAAATGTCACCTGTAAGTCATGGCATTGTTCCTAGAGATATTTTATCTTATAACCCTTTTCGTTTTAGCATTTCCATTCTGTGCTCCATTCCTTTAAAAATCAAAACTTTATTATTTTTCTGTGTACAGAGCTGTATAAGTGATTGCTTCTTTGTGTACTTCCTAGTACATAGTACTTAATAGTCCACGCCATGTACTGGGGAGCAGGAAAAAATTCCAAATATTGTGAAATTTATTAAAAAAAATGCATTTGCTCCATTTTCATGTGCCTCTGTTTTTACTGCTTTCATTGTTTGCTCCAAATGACTCCTCCCCTTTATCCTTTAAATTGATAGAGGTTTTTTTATATTTTAATAGATTTTAAAACATTTAAACTTTTTGTATGCAAAAAAAGCTGCCATAAAGTTTTGCCATATTCTGACACTAATAACTTTTTCATACTAAAACGTATGGAGCTGTGTAAGGTGTCATTTTTGTCGGGACAAGATGTTGTTTTCATTGCTGCCAGTTTGGGGACTGTACGACCTACTCATCACTTTTTATGTGTTGCAAAATGGCGAAAAGTGGCGCTATTTTCTGTTATGGGGTTTATGGCTGAAAATAACCATTTTTATATTTTGATAGATTTGGACTTTTGATATAAGGTGACACCTCACATGTTTATGTTTTTTTGTTTATTTTTATATCAGTTCTAGGGAATGTTTCTCAGGGCCCAAGAGTAGTTTAATGCTAGTGAGTCTGATGGTTCCTACCATATACTGCAACACTACCGTACTGAAGTACATGGCAGTTTTGTTTTGCATCTGTAACAGTGTATCAACAGAATATTGTTGCATATCTGCATAAATGACAGGACCTGGGTTATTATATAGACTGTGATAGTTACAGATCATATATAGGATAGTAAGATTTTGATAGTTACAAATTATCGCTTCCCAACGACGTCATGAGGAGCAATGACCTGAGCTAATATGGCGCAACCTGTGCACTGGTGACTTTTAAACGCCTCTGGTAACATGGGTTATCGTGTTAGCCATGGGTGTTTGCTGCAATTTGCAAATGCTGTATGGAGAGGAGTCAGTCCATGAGCCCTCTCTATACTTCCCTTACCATTCGCCGATGTACTAAAATGGCAGTTTTAAATAGTTTATTCAACAATTTTTGACTTTTTTTTGTACCTGCACAAAGACATTTTTTGCATGACATACAGCTGCAGATACAAATCTCAATTACAAAGTTTTATCTGCACGTTTCTTGCAGGTGTTTTTGCCTACTCCTCCCTCCCATTCCCTCATGTTACTGGGTCTCAGTTAGGAGAATGGGAGGGAGAAGGGGGGCATAAACACTTGCAAGAGGTGTGCATAAAAAAGCAGACAGAGAAAGAAGGGGCTGCAAAGCAAAGTAGCAACAAATCATCTGAAAGTTTACTAATCTCACAACTAAAGCAGTGTGTTATCTGCTACTCTGCCGAAATTTGGTGGTATTCTTGGAATGCTATAAATATACTGGTCCAAATTCATTAAAGTGTTTGCTCCACTCTTCTGTCTGACTGTGCACTGGAAATGTGCTTGCTTGTACATGTATTTATAAAGTGTCTGCACCAGTTTTGTGTTGAGGCTGCACTGTGTTCGACAAGACAGAAAAAATGTGCACCAAAAGGAGCGTGTTAGTGATTAGTCAGAGTTTGCGCCACATTTATTACTAATGTGCCACAATTCTGTCTGCGCCACAATTCTGCAGCATGAACAACGTGAATAAAAAAAATGGGGCGCCAGATTTATGAAGACCGTGGACCAGTTTTGATTGATCTGGAGAACTCTGCACACTCCACAAACAGACTGCACACAGTACAGACGGCACTCGTTTTGATAAATGCGGCCATTGTATATGAGTAAGATCATGTTGCACTTATGCAAGGCTATAAGATTCCAACTTCAGCGACTTTATTGTAAGTTTTTAACTCATAACTAGTGAGGTCAGACCCAAGGGGTTTGTATACCTGGACCCAAATCCAAACCAAACACAGGTGTTTACCCTTTAAATTACACCGACAAAGCTGCTGGAATTGATCCGCTTGTTAAAACTTGTGATCGATGTTGGCACTGATCTCTGGCAAAGTTACCAGTGGCATGACATTGCCATCACGAGAAGCAGCAAGATTTTGCAATTACATGCAGCTGGAGGATTTACCTGCAGCATGTAAGTGATAACACACACAATTGGTGCCAGCACTTACTGAGTTCTGTGTTCATATCCAGGGACCCGCTCCCACAATATATTCGGGTCTGCTAATCAATAGCCATGACACATACAAGACATATGTCAAATGCAGGCGCTATCTACCTTTATAACACCAAGTAAATATGTAGGAATGTCCACTTTGGAAAATTTGTATTCATATCAGTGGATTTGCAATGCAAATATGAGTTCCGTGCTAATTTGCATAATAATTGATGTTTGTGTGCTGCTCTTCTGTCTCTAGTTCATAGTTCAGGATGTGTAACCTGGTGTCCACAGTACAATCTTATCTCTTAACGCTGTGGATGACCTGTTTTTTATTTTCACGCTTGAAGCTGATGTTGAAACACTATTTCAGACTGTGAAATTGCAGAAAGAATATCTAAGCGTTGGATACATCATTGTGATTACAAATATAAGTTAATACACCTGCCACTGAGATACATATAACATCTGCATATGATTCCACTAAACCTATTAAAAGAATGTTAATTATCTAGAGAGACAAGAGCTCTGCTTGCAAAGCCTCTTCATGCTACACTGCACTCTGGTTATTGTTTTTTGTCTTTAGCTCAATAGAGCCACTTGCTTAGGATTACAATGTAGATGCTATTTGCAGGAGTCTGAATGAATTCATTCGAACGGGCTGAAAATCAATCTTGGTAACACAGGACAGAAATGCAAAGAGCTTTCAACAACTAAATACTGAGCTCCTAAGATTAAAGGCAATTTGTTGTTAGAAATACTTCTTCAATAATGAGAATATAAAATTGTTTGCTATAGTGTGCTCGAGTAAGTGCTACCTTATTTGTATGTAGGATCATTCCTAATAAGTATGGAGGCACTATATTGTCATATACAGTACATGTCACAACACAAGAAGCATGACATTTGAAGCAGATTTTGAAAAGACAAGTCTTTTTTTTTTATACAGAGAATTATCTTAAAGGAAACCTGCCATGAGGAATCTACCATCAGAAGTATATCTGATAGTAGATTCCTCCTGCCTGCCTCTGCCCTGATCTGTAATTTAATAATCCTAGAACCTAACCTAACTTGTTAAAAATTTAATTTTAGTAATATGTAAATTAACTGCAGAGGCTACTGGGGCCCTGGCAAAAGGAACTGAAACTCCTCAACGAGTCAAAGTGAATAGCATGTCGCCTCATCATGCACTGGCAAAGATAAATGAGGATGCCTTCCCCACTAGTAAAGGTTCTGATACTGGTTGGTTTTCGTTGCTTGTGAGTAGACTACATAGACATTTCAAGCTATTTAGTTTTACTTTTTTCTATATCCCCAAAAGTAAGGTAACGGCTGGACCTATGCTATTTTCAGTTCCAGTTTGATTGTTGATGTTCTTCAATAAATGGTCAGTACGAAATAGACCTTTCATTCTTCTTTGACCTATGGTTTGAGGCAAATTAGAATAGCGTCATGAGTGACGAGTTTTTGTTTTAATTATGGGTATTGAAATAATGTCCATTAATGCTAAGGTGCTTAATAGCCCGTTTAAGAGAGCTCGGATGTGGGTAGACGGCTGCTCCCCTCACTGTGATATACTCTTGGTACAAGATTTATTTCTCTCCCTACAGGAAGAGTCTTGATTACCATAAAGAATACAGTAGCCTTTCAGGAATTGAAAATACTTAGCAGAAATGTACTGATTGCTCCAGAATGATCCCTATACCGTCATGTCAGTGTACTTTACAAAGGGCAAGGAATTCAGTTTTGGAAACAAAATGGTCAGGGACATCTGCTCCTTGGGGGGGCTTTTAATGTGACAATTTATCCCAGGATAGATTTGTCATATGTCACATTGCATCATATCATTAAGGTGGAGAAATGAATTGTATGATATGTGGAAAGCTAAACACAATTTGGAGAGAGACTACACATTTTACGAAAGGGGTCACTCACAACTCATTCACAAATAGATCTTTTCATAAACAAACTATTTGTATTTCTTTCCACAGGTAAAAATCATTATAGAACTAATTACATGGTTTGACCATGTTGCCATTACAATGACGATTGTAATCGGTACCAACATATATGTGGCGGTGTAATGTATTACTTTTGTCCCAGCATAAATACAGAGACAACATAGAGAGAGACTAGATAGAATACTTTGCAACCACCAAAACATTTATTCAGGATACACACTTCTTGTGGAATGCACACAAAATTCTAATTAGAGGGACCTTTATTATACTTGACAGCTGGGTCAAGAAGAAACAACTTGTAGTGGAAGCAATAAGGGGCAAGCAAGTAAGGAATAAGCATCACAAAACCCATGCACATTTGGAACGTCTCTCATCTCTGAGAGAAGAGCTGCATTTTTTATTTGTCCTCTCATATGCACATAGGTTAAAGACTAGGATGCCATACCTAAGACACCGTCAGATTGATGGTAAACTTATTCACCCTACAGATATGGCCAACTGTTTCAGGGACTAATATGCTCATAGCCACAAGAGATTCAGGTTCTCTCAGGGTGGGCCTATGCTCAATATCCCCTCAACAGCTAAGCAAGCTTTATTCCCTTATTGTAGGAAATTACATATGCCAGGCCATCCTGTCAAGTCACCTGGTTCTGACGGATTCACAAGGGAGTATTTCAAAACATTTATCCACATTTTACCTAAATACATGAAAAAACACAGCTATTTCTACAGGGTAGTTCCTAGAGGGCAATTACCTGATGTACCGCAGAATTTTCATCCAATTTCTTTGTTAAATGTGGACGGTAAGCTTTATGCTAAAATCTTAGCATCCAGGATGTTGCTTTTGCCAAGGTATCTATATTTCATATCTTGCTAATATTGCTTCCCAATTGTTTCTTTGAAGAAGCTCCATCCATAGTTTCAAATTGTGTAAGGGGTGGGAGCAGGCCTAGGTTGATAATTCAGATCTTGATTAAACATAAACTAGCTAGGGGACTACAGTTGCTAGACATCAGAAGTTACTATAGGGCTAGTATATAGGGCTAGTTACTATAGGGCTAGAAGTTACTATAGGGCTAGCTGTAGCAGAGATATATTTCTGTATCTTAGAGTCAAACATATTCTACATTCCCTGCAGTGAAATGTATTTTGCTACAACCCCAAACTATCTCTTCTATTGGCACTAGAGAATAGGAGCCTGAGACCTTTCTCTGATAAGTTGTCAGACCACAAGACTTTTTGCTAGTCTTATCCATTTGGACAGTGCGAGATAAATTTGCAACAACAATTTCTAGCAGACTCTTGGGTAAATGCATAAATCACTTAAAAGTAACACACAAACTGAATGCTCCTACAAAAACATTCTACATCTATATTTTAGGTAAAAAACTAAATGTATAATATAAAAAACACAAACAAAGAATTTGTGCAGTAATATTTTGCTTCTGATCATTTCTCACCAGAATAACACCACAAAAATGTTAAAATTGCCAGCAACATGAAAAGGTTTAGACAAAATAAACTCCGTTATTTAAGTAAAGAAGTTGTAAACAAAGTTGCGCACCTGTGCTCCTCAGTGTGCCCCTCCAAGCCAGCATCAGGCTCACTCACCTCTCCAGGATCCAGCGGTGACTCCTACAGTCCGACGCACGTGTCCCTGCCTCCTACTGCGCGTGCAAGCCGGCTCTGCAAGATTTAAAGGGCTAGCGCGGCGCTAATTGGTACTGCTGGCCACCGGACTTAGAAGGCAGCCCCTTCCTTTGACCCCTGCTGGATCTTTGTGACTCATGCCTCTGCGAAAGCTTCCCTGTGTTATTCCTGTGATTTCCCGTTGTGACCTCGATTCCTGTTTCTGGCTCCAATTCTCAGCCGTCTGTCTTGACCTTCTGCCTCGTCTCTGACTCTGCTTTTTTGCCGCCTGTCTTGACCTCCCGCCTGACTATGACTCTGCCCCAAGATTCTGTACCTCGCCTTGTTCGCCACCACGAGCAGATTCGTGCCTGTGGAGCGATCTGGTGGTATCCCGGTGAAAACCGTGTTCCACTTAGACTTCGCTCCATGGTGTCGGCTTATGTCATCGCTCGTGGTGATACAGTGGGTCCACTACCTCTGAATTCTGACATTCTGCTTCCATAAGGATGTTAAAATTTTTGACTTGTCAATGTGTCAGGCAGTAGGTGGACTGTACAATTACCCATCACCCACATTCACTACAATTAATGCCAGAATCTGGAAACAATTCTGAAACATTCTATACCAAGAAGACTAGATTAGGCTTCATTCAAAACTTCGGGTATCATTCTGGCTAAAGAAAATGAGGCTCATATTCAATGTAATCTTAATAATCGGCCCACTAGCAGAAGGTTCTGGACTCTTAAGAATTCTGCCACATCCTTTGTGCCCACCAGAAATCCATATCAGGTACTGGAATAGCTTTCAACTGCAACCTATGATGGTTTTCTGCCACAGGTTACAATAAATCTGTCAGTCTTAGATCTTCCTACCCTACCCCTGACTCCCAAATCTTTTGTCAGGGCAATCAATCTTTCCTTTTTTGGTAATACTTAGCTCAAAAGAGCTCAGAGCTGATACTTATAAACTCTTTAATGTTGTGAATTCCAATATGAAGGCTATTTTTATAAACTGGAGGAAAACATTATAGTTCCTGATATTTTTCTATATTTAATATGCATTCATTAAACATGAGTTTTATTTCATTCAGCTCGGATGAAATTTGCAAAAAAATTTTTACTTGCTCAACATCTAAAATGAAAAATCCTTCATTTATCTTTTTTAATTCCAACAGCTAAAATGTCTTGTGGGTTTATAATAATTTCCTGGCATATTTAATTTTCCAGTGATCTTGGCAAACTCCCTACTAGTTTTCATATGACGTTTAGAGCAAAAGAGACATTTATATTACAGGAAAAAACACATGTTAGTAATTTTCTGATGTCCTACTAGGTAACCATAACAACCAAATCAAGTATTGAGCAAATGTATATTAAAGCATTAAGATGAAATTGTACTGCTTCTAACACTGTGTTGTCATGAATATTTAAATGGCCACATAAAAAAAGACCTGGATTTCAATAATTAGAAAATAAAAGCTGTAGTACCGTCATGAGGAATTCCAGGCACACTGATAAGAATAGCCTACAGTACTCAGTATTCTCCAAAATCTTGGTCCAATGATGTATTTATATTTACTTCTACATTTCTAAAGTTTTTTTAATATTCAAGTTGAAAGGTGAAGTTATTTTTTCATTCCTGTTGGAGGGTCTTCTAGCTACAGTGAGAATATGTATAGAGAACCTGGTACCTTTGGTAAGGTAATTATGAACAGGAGATTATCTATATACCAGAGAAAAGCTGAATATTGGATCTGCATGTGACTTTGACTTTCTCATTTGCATTACAAAAGAGATGACAAGAGAGCAAAGGGAATGCTGAGCGGTGAGGATGAAGAAAAGAAAGTATGTATAGTAACAGCGCTGTCCATTTTGCTATGATGGAAATGGCACACAGAGCTTGAAGTGTCTCTAGAAAGGAAAGTCTTCTGGGGTCTTATTGTGATTTCCTTTCTTTGCCTGGAATAGATGTATGTTGTAATTTCTAACAGATTTTGAAATTCTTAATGGAAATTCAACAAGGGTTTTACCTTTACCATTCTAATTGATGGCCTATGCATATTAAAGACAAGTCATCAATATTAAAGTCCTAGAAACGCCAGCATCATTTTCTTTAGGTCTTAAGTGACCTTAGAGGGTTTTTTATCATAGGATTTTGTATTTTTTTAGCCCCATAAAGCAAAAAATGCACAAGGAAAAGCAAAAAGGAAAAACACACCTCTTCTGCTACCTTGTGAGGCAGGCCCCTTAACCCCTTTTCCTGGAAAACGTATTTGCATATTTCCTAGAATCTCCCAGTGGAGCCTCAATAACTATAAGTCTCCAAACGCCTAAAAGGTGGCCTTCATTGGCAGTCTCAAGTTCCCTTCACTCTACTAGTATGGTTTACTAGCTTTACCCATCCTGGAAACTTTATTTGCATATTAGATATACAGATAACACATCCATGGCATCTGTATGATACATATTCAAGAAAAGGTTTTACACCTGCTTTACATTTTATAACATCCAACCTTATATCATGTAGGGACATCATACTAAAACAAGTGAAAGGATAGAGCTACTGCCTATGATTAGGACCAATGCTTTTAATACAAATGGAGTAACATGAAATTCAGAGATTGCTGAATTATAAGGATCTTAGAACAGTTGTTGCTCTTTGTTCATAAATTACGAAATTGATAAATGTAAAATAGATAGTTATACATGAAAATAGAGTCACAGGACTTCCTTGATGAAGATTTTTATGCTGATTAATAAATATTGAATTTTCGTTCAATAATAAATCTAAATTCTTGTTCATGGACAACTGAAACACCCCTGAAAATAAGGGGTTACTTACCCGTCCTGTTGCCTCTGCTGATCCGGAATGTCCAACAAGGATTCAGAGCTGCCGCAATTCACTAAGATCGTGCGTCCAATTTCCTGCATGTGTCACTTCCCCGCTCAGGTCCACCGGAGTTCACCATCTTCTTCCCGGTGCATGTAAGTGCTTGTCTTGCGACACAATTTTGAAAGTTAAATTCTGTGGTTCGTCCGAATCAGTTGGATTGTCCGACGGCCACGCCTCCGATTTGTGTTGCATGAAATCCTGCGCCGATGCGCCACAATCCACTCTCGTGCAACAAAAACCCCTATGCGATTCCGGGCAAATCAGAAATATTCTGGAAACCCAAAAAAATGCGTCCGACGGACCCTTAGTAAATGTGCCCCTCTGTCTTACTTTTGGGAATAAAAATTGCTGTTCATTGCACCTCAAAAAAAGGAAAAAATAAATTAGAATTTGAATGAATGGCATAAAGTCTTGTAAACCTCACCACAGAAAGAAAATCATAAATTAGCCTTATTAGCACAATATATTTGTTGAGTTGTAGGTCCACTACAAACACAACAGCAACAATTCCTTTTGGATCTGAACCAAATCATTAGAAAAATTTCACGAAAATTCCACACACTGAATCACAGATGATTCAATCATCTCTTGTGATAATAATACCAAAATCAAATGCAGGTAAGAATGATGTACCGTAATTTCAGATAAAATAGTAAATCTTTATTTAATATAATTAAAACATATATTAAAAGGACAATGCACCAAGTGAGCCAACAGAAAACAGGACACGTGGTACAGTGTTCCAAGACAGGCAAAACAGCATCAAAATTTCACAGATCCCGACCGATGAAATGACGTTTATAATACGGATATTGAATGTAACCTTTGAGCCATCAGCTTTTAGGGAGGAATTATGACTGCTATCTCTGCACCAACTATAGCTCATCACATAAGCTGCATTAAGTATTTCCATTCCATTTTTAAGAGTAGATCATTGTCCACTTATGGTTCAAACTAATAACAGATTGTTGAGCAAAAGTTTATAAACAGAGCCCTTTATCTACATTTTTTTAAGCTTCATGGAGTAATGAACTGAAAATGAACAGGCATTGGCATGATATATTACTGTATGCTGAGCATCACATTTACAGACCACATAGCCAACGTCAAATAAAGGTGACACTTCCATTTAAACAAGTCAATGCGCTAATCTACAGAGTTTGCTGATTTTGAGTTCCGGTATAATTTATGAAAACATAAGCTGTTATTGAAGATATATTAAGGTAGGACAATTCAAGCCAAGTCTAAGTTATGAGAATTACTGTCCAATCAGGCATCCCTATGAATAATGTAAGCTGGCAGACAGCACAAAGGTACATGTTAATTGTACCAAATAAATCCCCTCAAATCATTAAGGGATAAAATGCAACGTGGCATTGAAATTGTTAAACACAATGATTATTGAGCAATTGTGTTAAAGTTTTCCATTGCTTCTTGCCAAAACATTTATTTTAATCTGCTTTTACTTAATTGCCCAAAGCACTTTGTTCTTCCCATTGTAGCTTTTCCTAATGCCTACGCATCATAAAATATGACACTTATACTCAATACATGTGCCATACCCTAATAAATATTGGTGGCTGCTTTTCAGGATGGCACAAAGAGATATTTTGGGATAAAGCCCAGATAGTGCACTAATCTCCATTACTTAGGGAAGCGGTTTCATTGCTTTGACAGCTTAATAGCTAATTATACGGCATCCAACAATTCAGCACTTACAGGTCATCTGTCACGGCCTAGAATTTCAGTTTAAGCCTAAAAAGTACAGAATCATTTCAACAGAAACTGGTGATGAGATTGCAGATTTACTGCTTACTGTAACAAAGCACCAAGATTATAATCCAAGACTTTAAATCTACTGTAAATTAATGTATTTCCAAAAAGCAATTATGTTAGTTTATAATAACTATTTTAATGTCACGGGAAGTATTATATATCGGCCATTTATGCTATCTAAAGAGAATTCCTCTTGTTTTCAATGCAAAATTAATTGTCCTATGTGCAAAGGATTTAGTTGTCTAAAATTACTACCACCGAGGTCAATAAGTTTATTATAATCAATGGAATAAAAATAGATTTCTGATTATAACACAAGATAAGTTACCGTATAGGAAGTCTACTAGTTAGCAGTAAGTACTGAATTCTGCAAGGCAATTTAGAAGCTTTTCAGACATATCTTTTCTATTTTCATCTTTATGCAAATGTGCTTATAAGTGCAGCAGTGGTGGGACAATGCTTGCTCGGAGACGCCCCTGCTTGTTCCTATTCCATCCCATACTACCCAATTCATTCATTTACAAACCCAAATAAGAAGGTTTTGAAAGCAGAAACTAGGTGCACCAGCAGACATGGCCATACCCCCAGTGCTCAGGGACAGGAACAAGAATGATACAAAGCCCTACACAATGGGGATTGTGAGGTAATTTGGAAACTGGCAGTCTCCCTTTAACCCCTTAAAGGGAACCTACCACCACGAATCTACCTATAAAGGTAGATTGGGTGGTAGGTGGATCAAAAGGACGTGAGGATAGCCCTTTTATGGGTTAATCCTCACATCCACGCACTGTTTTGGTAACTTTTATAATCTCTGTATGCAAATTTTGTTATGCGGCTACTGGGGCGTGGAGTAGCCACAGCTGAGGCTACATGGCCTGTGCAGTCACTGCTCCGAAGCCGGAGCTGCACAGGCGCGGGCCTGCTGTTCTGCGCATGCGCAGATGGAAGGTTCGTCGGACGAGGGCGCGCAGCTACAAGGAGCTGCACGCCGAAGATTGTGGGTAGGAGGAGTAAAGAGGCTACTGGGGCGTGGAGTAGCCACGCCGTGTAGCCTCAACTGCGGCTACTCCACGCCCCAGTAGCCGCATAACAAACTTTGCATATAGAGGTTATAAAAGCTACCAAAACAGTGCATAGACGTGAGGATTAGCCCTTAAAAGGGCTATGCTCACGTCCTATTGATCCACCTACCACCCGATCTACCTTTATAAGGTTCCCTTTAATGACCATTGTATTGTGTTTTTACTGCAGCCATTAAGGATACCTCTTCTGATGTGACGTCTTTTTATGGTGCAGCGTCAGAAGAAGATTTCAGAACATTGGGGCACATTTGTTTCGCACAAGACTCTTTTGTGGAGCAGCTGCACTAGGCATCATGTGACACAAATTAAGGGACTTTCTGGTATGCAGTCAAACCTTGTGCCAGATTTATCAGGCAAAGTCTGACAGAATTGTGCCACAAGCCCTATGTTAAATGGACACGACAAAAAAGTTGGTGCACTCTGTTGGGGCAGTGAAAGGAGTGCCAGATTCATGAAGAACGTTCACCAGAAATCCTGAATCTGGTAGGTCCTGCACTATACACAGGAGGTCACCAAAAATATATCAACCACAAGGAATTGATAATACAAATAGTAAGGGGGTAAATGGAGGACCACTCAACTAATATTTAACCCCAAAAAAACTTCAATAGCACTGAATGAGTAAAGTAACCAATACTTCATTTGATAAACATAATTAATCTTTATTAATCACATCAGTAATACACAATGACCAGAAAAAAAGTATCAAATCTGTAACAGGATCCTGGTAACACATCATAAATATTACAGCAGCAATTAAAAATTTTAGGGGAACACAGAAGGTTAAATACACAAAGTCTAGTCTAATACTCTAAATCCCCCCAAATTATTTTAAGCCAGCTATGACACAACCATAATACCAACCAGAGGCCATACTCCACAAGTCCAGTACCACACTGTCCGAACACCCCAAAGTGTGTTACCAGGATCTTGTTACAGATTTGATATATGATGACTCCCAGTCCAGATATTATCACACTGTCTGTTGTTTTTTTTATGTGTATCTCTTTTAATGAGGTGTTTTAAAATACTTTTTTCTGGTCATTGTGTATGACTGATGTGATTAATAAAGATAAATTTTGTGTACCATATAAAGTATTGGTTACTATTCAGTGCTATTGAGGGTTTTTTTTTGGTTAACTATACACAGGCAAACTGCATTTAGTGCAGTTTACACTACTTTTAGTAAATGTTCCCCATTGCATTATGCTGTTGCATAAGGATCAGAAACGTTCCAATCCAGGGTGTTTAGCCCCTAAGACACTGTGACCGAACATGTACAGCAGTGTCTAAGCAGCTGCAGAAGGGGCACACTCCAGTGAAGGACCCCAGGACAGTCTGGAATAGTGACCTGTTAGGCCAGGCTGGAAGAGTGCAGTGAAGAAAAATATAATAAGTTTAATTTAAAAAAAAATAGTTAAAAAAAAAGTTTTTGGCCAGTTCAAGGACATCAGTCCTCCTGAGAAAAGAACAATATGGAATATGTAAATGAGCCTGCAACGCTTAGATTCACATAACTAATTATGCCCCCTCACCCCTGTGTCCTGCCCACAGCCCACAGGCAGCCAGTGATGTCAGCTGGATGTCTTCAAATCTCGCACATACGTGATAACTCCTTCCTTGCGTAGCTCGAAGTTTACTAGTGTGGCTGAACAAGGAAGTAGTTCCTACACATGCACGAGATTTGCAGACAGTTAGTGATGTCACCAGCTGTCTGCAAATCTCGTGGATGAGAACTTTTGCTTGTGTAGCCCAAACTAGTGCGGCTGCACAAGGAAGGAATTAATATGCATGCCTGAGATTTAAAGATAGCTGGTTGACATCACCGGCTGTATACGGAATGTGGGAAGGACAGAGCGGTAAATATTTAGTGATGGAGGCATGAATAATTAGTGAAAGGTGTAGCTATGAGGTGCTCAGGAACTAGAACTGTTGACTACTCTGACTACTGGGGAAGGCAGTGTGTCTATTGGCTACTGGTGACAGGCACTGTTACTAATGACTGCTGGGGGCTGGTGCCATCAATATCTACTACTGTGGGGCTGGTGCTGTGACAACTTGCTACTGTGGATGGCTGTGACTATTGGCAACTGTGTGTGGGCAATGCGACTATTGGCTTTTGTATGGGTCAATATTACTATTTTGGTGACTGTGGGGGTACTGCTACTATTTTTGGTACTGTGTGGGGACACCACTACTATTTTGGCTATTGTGTGGGGGCATTGTTGCTATATTGGCTACTGTGTAGGGGCACGGCTACTGTGAGGGGAATGTTACTAAATTGGTTACTGTAGGGACATAATAATGATCTGTAGGAGAACAGAATCAGATGTCCAATCAGATGTCATTGGATTTACAGCAAGTATTACACATAAGCTAACAATTCTGTACTCAATACTCAACATTATTTACACTGTGCCTGGTACTATGTACTATCTACTTAGTTGGGTTCTGATAGTGTTTTATGTACTGAGCACTGCGTCCACAGCGAGGGCCATGGTTCCTTTCCTACGCGTTTCGAGTGCGTTATGAACTCTTACTCATGGCTACCAGGGATCTGAAAGAGACAGGTATTATACTGTTACTGGAAGTACGTCGGCAAGACAGGGAAGCGAAGCCCCGTCTGCTCCTTATGACGTATGTATCTTCGGGTCTATAAGCGTCACTTCCAGGTATGTAGTAATGTTTTTAAAAACATAGTTTATTTGTTTAGATTTAAAATATATTGTATGTTTCAATAGTATTAAAAACAACTTAAGACAACCAATAGTCCTCTGTGGGAGACAAGGATGACTGTCAAGTCTGATATATAGATTTATGTTCTCTGAGAACACACATTTATAAAGAGGTCACTAGCACACAACTTTCCATAATTGGGAATAAAACGGAGAGAGAAATAGAAGTATGCTGTGCCGGGTCCTCGGTCCGCTTCATTCGGAACCTGAGTGCCTAGTGATTGAATAATCTTATAATATAATATGGTGCCAGGATCGGAAATGGCACGGATCAAGCCCACAGCAAAGCAAAACGCCTGCACTAAAACAGGACAGGTGAACAGCAGTCATAAGAACAGGTTTAAGTGCATGGTGGATGAGCCAAATACGAAATGGTTTACATGTAACATATATTTTCAATAATGGAACATAAACTCATGTTTATAGTTCATTCCTTTTGGAAATCTCGTATCTAAATGCAATATCCAATATGCTTCACGGTCAAAGAGCTGTTTGCTGCGATCCCCACCTCTAATATTATGTCGAATGTGTTCGATGCCATATGCCAGAAAGCCTTTGTTGTTTCCTCCATGCTTGTCATTGAAATGTCTCGAGGCACCCGAAATGGTTTTTTTGGGGTCCCAGTTGTTCAATTCTTTTTTTCCTATGTCCCCTAAATGTTCCCCTAAATGTTCAACGTTTTTTTCTGCTTTAAGCTATAATGTATGGACCTTTTGGTTAAAGTCTGCTGAAATCCAACAGTCTGAGATATTTTATGTGTGTTTATTTAGACATTATTTTCTTTAGTACTCAGCTATTATTATTAATGCTATTATTATGATTATAACTATTGTTATGACTTCCAAATCATCATAAACCAGTAGTGAATGTTTTTAAAGTACTGCATTCAAAATAATACAATGTTTATAAAAATCAAGACAGTAAATACATAGTACATCATCAGCAAGAGGAAGAATAAACTATTTCAATCTTCTGTTCTTCTGCTTAGCTCCTTGAAACTTTTTTGACAGCTCTAATTAGAAGTTCTTTTCTCTATGGCAGAGGAACCAAAGTCACTACAGCGTTGCTATGTCTCCCGGGAAATTTTCTCTGCTGTATTGTCAAAATCTCTCGACAGCACTGTGTTCGGCTCTGCTCCTCTGAGCCGGAAAAAGAGTTTTTGGAGTGAATAATTATTGATTTAATTGGTGGAACGCTAGTGTATTACCTAGTCAGCAGGGCTGATAAGGGAGAGTTGCATAAGAGATAGGCTGCTCAATGCCATAAATGCTGTGCTCTATTGTATAGTTTACTGGCTCACACAACCTAATTATGAGGATAACGTCATTGGAAGCTGCTTGTTAAGTAAACATGGCAAGAATATAGATCAATACCAGCATATTCTAAATTCTAGTCAACGGCACTGAAGTGACTGTGTACTGAAGTAACTCTCTTCCTACATACATACATACATACATACATACATACAGTGGCTGAAATAAGTATTGAGCATGCCAGCAATTTTCTAAGTGAAGATATTTTAAAATTATTTTGGCCAGAAAATTCTCATCAGCTGTTGGCCAGATCCACATAGAAATCACTGATGTCCATAAATTAAGCTATGTATTGTAATTAGAAATGTCACAAGGCGATAACCCCCCTGTCCCTAAATGATACCTAATATAAGTGAGAAGTAACTTATATAAACCAAAGATGCCTTGGGCCGCTGGATGACTGTGTCGGATAGGCAATACCAATGTATATGAATGATTGGATACCGTACAAAGGTGACAAAGTTTGTTTACTGTTTTATTTTGTTTTGAATAAGATATAACATGTCCAACTATGCAATTTTATGGTTCCGGCGGCAATGTGTGCCCCTCTCCTTAACTTCCATGTGTAATCCTTATGCTAAGGTATATCAAGTGTATTTTGGAATGATTGCGCATACCGTTTGCCCTGACTTTGTATATTATGTATGGATATGTATTTTTTTACTTCTCAATAAAACTGAGTTTAAAAAAAAGAAATGTCACAAGGAAATAAATTGAAAACATGAAGGAGATGTTCACCATAAAATCATGACACCAGCTAAAATCTATCAGTAATTAGAAAGCAATCCTGCCTGATGGCTGATGAAAATACAAGAAGTGTCTAATTACCAAGGCTCCACACAGAAGAAGCATCTCATGTTGAGCAAAACCAGTGAGGAGTGAAAAGAATTAAGAGAAGAGTTGTCCAAGAGCCAAGGACTACCTGGAATCAGCATATGTCATTGTTTCAAAGAAGACAATAATAAAATCAATCATTTATATCAAATGTTAATCAGTAATGATACAGTGAATGGAGAAAGGTTATTGTGAACATTAAATGTAATGTGAAGAAGTACCGAAAAGAAAGAGCTGCAAAAATTATCAAAACAATATATATTCTTTATTAAGTCAAAGCATTGTGCGAAACGCGCGTCGGGGTGTACCATTTGGCCTCCCTTTGATTGCCCCTTGTCAGCCCGTTATCATGCTTTCGGGTAAGTGTACTATAGGGACATGGTATTGTTAATACCGGATGGTACCTCCAGTTTATTTTACTATTTATTTCACTGCACTATTGGCACTTATTGGCCTTGCTATTGGTCTGATTACTTTTTGTATTTTGGGCATAAATTCGGTGACTTTGGGGCATATGGAAAAAGAGGGGTTATAGGTACTCTGTGGATGCCAAATATTTGACTTATATATTGACACAATTCTCTTTTTTCCATTTACTTTACGCCTTGTTGAAGGGGTTGTCTGGGATTAAAAATGTATTTATATATGGCTTGGGGAAAAAACATTAAAGAGATAATACTCACCTCCCTCAGCACTCTGGTTCAACCGTGGTGCCCCCATCAGTTCTGGCTGCTGTTTGAAGAAATATCGTGGAGGTAAGGTCACATTGACTATGCACATGCTGCTACAACAACAACAGATAGAGACTGTTAATGTTGCATTAATCTGGTCTCCATATACAAACAGCAGCCAATAGTAATGCCCAGAGCATGGGAGTTCTAGGAGAGGTGAGTATTAAATGTTTGTTGATTTTACAACCCTTCAAGAAAATTATTAATTATGGACAACCCCTTTACTTGCTGATTATAAACCATTAAGAACTCCACCACCAGCCTAATACTTTTGCACTGTACTGTATGCAAGATTCTGTACGTGCAGTGCCAAATGAAAATTAGCATTGGCAATAACTATAAGGGGCATTAAATACTAAAAAATTACCGTATATACTCGAGTATAAGCCGACCCGAGTATAAGCCGAAACCCCTAATTTCAACACAAAAAAACTGGGAAAACCTATTGACTCGAGTATAAGCCGAGGGTGGGAAATGCATTGGTTACAGCCTCCCAGTATATAGTCTGCCAGCCCCTGTAGCATACAGCCTGCCCAACCCCTGTAGCATACAGCCTGCCCAGCCCCTGTAGTAGGAAAAAAAATAACACTGTACTCATCTTTCCGACGTCCCCCATAGGTCCTCTTCTGTCTCAGACTGTCCCAGACAGAAGAGGACCTACAGGTGATGTCAGAAAGGTGAGTTTTGACTTAATTTTTTTAGTTGACTCGAGTATAAGCCGAGTAAGGGTTTTTGAGCACAAATTTTGTATTGAAAAACTAGGCTTATACTCGAGTATATAAGGTAAACCAGCCACAATATCTCTTACTTGATGAGTTTATATCACTCTATGGATTTTATTCTCTCTATGAATGAAAGTTTGTAACAGCTTCTTTTGCACTTGTTCCCTTACATTACGTTACATTCATGTTCTATCGGCATATAATCAAAGTGTTACCACCAGGGCTTTATTTGGAGAGCTGAGATGGAAAACAGTATAATCATGCACACATCTGGGAAGGATTGCTGCACTTGACTCTAGAGCGCTCTATTCAGAGTACGCAACCCGTTATTTTCATTCAGTAGTCATTATCAGCCATGGTCCTTGTATTTTGATGAAGACATGTTAATGGACATTTAAATGCATACGGTATTGGAGCTACTCCTGATTTCATGTCACTCCAGATTTGTTACTTACATTTTATGGACACTGGAAGGGAACATAATTTCTTATAGCGGTATCATTCATTTAATGATTATTTTGAGTTATTTGTAAACTAGAATCCCATTAATATTCAGTCTGTAGAATATAAGCTTTTATATATGGATGATAAATTAGAATTGCACAAAAATAATGAAAATATTATTTATTAGATAGTAGACTGATATAAACCTTGACTATACCCAGTGATATACTGCTTTATTTTCCACCTGAGGGTTATAACTACACAAAGATTCAATTATTATCATCTTTATGTTAAAGTTTCAAGGTGGTAGATTGCATCTCTGGTCGAAGTGCTTGTCATGTGACAATACTATGACTATGGTTGGGGCACATTTACAAATGTATTGCTGTGCGTGTTGGAAACATAAAGGTTGATATGTTCTTATGGTCTGCAGAACCTATCTCCATCAAAACCAAGGAAGGAACAGAAGGAGTCATTTCAGAGTTCTGGCATCCACCTTTCAAAGCAAATCTTTAGCTCAATGAGAATATATGAGGAATAATTTCTAGTTTGATTTGTAATCTCAATTTTTAACAGCTTTTCTCCGTGTAGGCACTATATGTAACATGTTATATAGAGACCAAGCCTCTGTCGATACGCCTCGATGTATTCTGACTCCACACATAGCTTCTGTCCACCTGGCTTGCAAAATGGAATTCATCAGAAATCAGAGTGGACAAAGGAGGAATTCAAATAACTAGATAAACAGACATTTTTTTTTCATTTAAAATATCTTACAAAATACAAAAACATCATACAAAATATTTCTTTTTTGGATTAAATTTTTGTTTATTTTTATATGGGCAAATACAGTATAAACAAAACAAAACAAAAAAAAAACCAGGAATAAACAAGGAAACAAACAAAGTCGTGAGTGTTATCCGTCGTACCTCGACAGTACAGTAGGATCAAAATTATGATGGCAACATAGATAAGAAAATTATCCAATAGAGGAGAAGGTTTCTTGTATTTACTTCAATTATTCATTTGTGCAAAGTTTCATGAAGGATTAAAGATCACATAAGTGAGTGAGCTTTATTGTGCAATTTCTCGTTAAACTAATTTAATACAACATCATGAAATAATAACAATGGTAATGAAAGTATGCAAACAACAACTTCCCCTTTTACTCCACTTGGTATTCACAAATATTTCCAATTTTATAACAAGATAATGTTGCTCTATGAAAATCAGCTTAATTTGACATAAAGGGGCACATTTACTTACCCGTTCCTGCGGAGTTCATGAAAGTTCATTGACCAACGATAATGCACTGTGCCGCGATTCACTAAAATCGTGCGCCCGATATCCTGCATGTGTTGCTTCCCTGCTCAGGCCCGCCGGAGTTCACCTTCTTCTTCCTGGTGTATGTAAGTGCTTGGGCTTGCGACACAATTTGAATCTTACATCCCACACTCAGTCCGAATCAGTCGGATCGTCTAACGTCCCGCCCCCTGATTTCATCCGACATATTCCCAGCGCAAACCCCTGCTAAATACCTGCCAAAGCTGTGAAAATCCCGTTAACATTTCGATGAAAGTGCGATCCACGACCCTTAGTAAATAAGCCCCATTGTGACATGGCCGGACAAAGAGAAGACATCATGTGAAAAGACAAATGACACAGACGATGGGCCATTATTCTAAACTTAGTTTCCAGCTGTCCCTTCCTATTGCCTGACCCCCCCCCCTCCCCTAGGTAGGGGGTGGACAACAAGAAGACAATCCCTCCTTATGTCTTAGTACACACACGGAATGAGACTAACAAACAAAAAACATCATAAGGTGGAGCAGACAAAAAAGGTCAGCAACAGCAGGAGCAAGCAATGACAATATAGCAATTCAATAGAGAAGTTACAAATAATGCCAGAGATCAGATACCAGAAGGTTATTAAAACATGAGCAGAGAAAGCATGAACAAGGCTTGACAAAAATTTTACCAGGGGAGATGTAACCTGTGCTGAACACTTATGGGGAGGCCAGGCCCCAGGTGGAAAGAGAAAGCAATCACTGGCAGGCACGCAGACTCTCTTGTAAGACAAAAGCAGAGAGCAGATTGAAGGGACTGATAGACATCAGTTCAGTCAACCACTAAAACCCAGTCAAGACTGTTGGATGTGACAATAAGAGTAAAACTCAAGTCAAAACTAAAATGACCGCAAGCTACAAAATCATGAGGCAAATAGAATAATCAAGGATTCAAGCTGAAAATACAATAAATATTACAAAGAGGATCTCAAGCTACAATAGTCAGGAAACAAGTCTTACTATCACTGAATGAAATAAAGGCCTTAGTTCAAATGGATTTCCTGGACGCTGCCCTAGGAGGTGATTGGTTTGGCTGTCCATCCCTCCAACTGCACCAGAGACACACCCTCCGGTCTGCGTTGAGCAAAAGAATACTCAACACTCTGCACCTAGTGTGTCAAACCTATCACATTCTCTAACTGGATGAAACTGACTTCAGATTGCTGACTTTAAATATTTCACTCATTATAAATCTCCTTCTATATGTATGAGGCCCTATGATCAATTATTTGTAATGGGCAATGTTTAAAATGCAGTAACAAAAACTATACACAGTTGACATGACTCTTGCATGGAAGGATAGCTCATTATTTAGCAAAATGTAAACATGGATTAACAATGGGTTGCCAGTTAATAAGCTTTTATTTCCCAAGGTATAAAACTGCATTGCTAAATTATCAAACACATACGAATGGCACAGTGTGTAGTAAAGCAATCATTGGTGAAGGATTGAAGAAAGGCTCTGAAATATCCAACCTCATTACTACTGTACTGTAGAGAAGAGATCGAAAGCAAATCCCCAGATAGGGGATAACTAAACAGCGACAAAACACAGGTAGACAGATAGGTAGGTAGATGGATGGATGGATAGATAGATGTGTAAAAGGAACAACTCCATCTGGTGACTTCTCTTTCTGTCTGTCTGTCTCTCTCTCTCCCTCTCTTCTCGCTTTATTTAATTTTCTACAAATGTATTTATTAGTGTTAGCGTAATGGTTAGGTTGACCTCTAACACTAGCCCAAACCCTAATGTTAACACTATTCCTAACCAAATCATTTGTAGAAAATAGGAAACAAAACAAAATGGGACATTTTTACAAAATAAATCAGTGTCTTAGAAAACTAAAGGGACAATTTTCTAGGACAGATTTCTAGAACAATTGAAGCAACATTAGTTCATCTGAAGCAAATCGGAAAAAAATTGCATTCCATTTTGTGTAAAATCAGAATCGATGAAAAAATTGGCTCACTTTAATTTGTTACATTTGTAACAAATGATATTACAAAGTCCAGCTAAATGTATGGCTACATGCACAGGAACTTGAGACTGCCTGGCCATAGCAGAGTGGGCACACGTCCGGCACCATGGAGAGGAGGACCACCTACTCCATAGAGATGCAGGGTGCATGGCGCCATTACACTAGGAGAGATTGGACATGTCCTATCATTTCCCCTGATCGCTCCTTGTGGCCATTGCCATCTATGGGGGACGTATAATCAATAGTGTATGTATATCATATTTTACCACAGGATAAACAGATTCCAACATAACCATCATACAAACAGTCACTTTAGTTGACAATTTTTACTTATTACTTCTATACTCAAAAACAACTTTAATGACTATATCAGTACGTTAATCCTTGCAAATAGCCCTGTTACTATTTTTATAGCACCAAAGAAAAACATGATACAATTAAAAAGTTTCTCCACAATGAGGCAAACACTTCTCTACATACATTTCTCTAATTATAAATTATTTTCCTTGATGAAGATTTTCAGCATTAGTTGCAGTAAGTGCAAAGATATTTATGGAAGCAGAAACAAGGAGATTGAGATTAGAGGCCATGTATTAATTTACAGGAAATTTATGATCTCAAACAAAGTCTGCCTAGTGTGACTCATTCTACCTCTGTGACACATGGCTATTGTTTTCCAGGCTGCTATTTCTTATCTCCATAACACAATTTAAATAAATTCAATTCCTTGTTCTGTTATTTTGACAGATGCTTGACAGAAACCCTTCTATTGTTCAATTATATGTCATGTTGTTCTACATGGTGACAGTGGTTGTGTCTAAGTGAAAACACTGAACTCAATGGACCATATTACTAGAAATGAGTCACCAGTTACACAACCCCTTAAATAGTCCTTTAAGAAGGACAAGTTTTTCAAAAGGAATTCTACACCACATAAAACTGATAAAACATCCTTCAGAAAAGTTTATCAGCTTTGCAGTAGGTCTTAATTTCTGTCGAATCCCAAGAAAATGGGACAGAAAGCTGGGAAGAAATAGGGACCTGCTGGGAGACTTGGCCTGATAGTTTTACCATCACCTGCAGCAGAAATTTGGAGTGGGATATACTTTACGTCTTTTCCAGGCGCTGACTGGTGTCAATTTAAATTCTGACACAAGGGATAAATCAGAATTATTACGAGGTCAGAAGTGGCAGCCCCTATGTTTGCTGGTCCATTTGGCTCAAAATAAAATTTAGAATAAAATTTTAATTGTCATGATAATTAGGGAACAAAATACCTCAAATTCTATATTTTAGCAAATTTTACTTATAATGTTAATTGTGCATTTAAATTGAGATTTTTAATGGCACCAAAGTCCATTTAAAGTTTGATATATAATAACATGTATCACTTTCAAGTTAAACTTAAATTATTCTGTGCTGTACATAATGGGGGAGATTTCTCATCAAGCTCATTTACTGTTCTAGTTGCCCATAGAAACCAATCAGAGCTCAGCTTTCATGAAAATGAAAACTGAGCTCTCATTGGTTACCATGGGTAGCTAGAACTGTTCTGCTCGAAGAGACTTATGATAAATCTGCCTCATGTAAATCTCTAAAACAAAGAACAAGGGGTACATTAGAGATGAGCAAATTGATTTTGGTACGAATTTGATGATTTTCAGGCTTTCAATCTAATCCAATTTTTTTCTGCTTTGTCTTGGAGGAAGCAATGTTACTCCAATTGTTAGAAAAATTTTTAGAAAATGAACAAAACTAAATAGAACCATTTTCATAAAATATCTGTGATGCTTCAGCGAATCGATTTTAAAATTATTTGCACATCTTGAGTTATCATTCTATTTATCCTGTAGATATAAAGAACCTAATGTTTTTTTCTATTTAATTTCTGTTGCATAGCTGGCGCTGACTGAATAATATTAACATTGATTAATCTTGTAGGATGATCTTAGAATCACAAGATAGGAGCTCATGCATTAACTTCAAAGGTACCTTGTGAAATTTGCATGCAAACCACAACGTATCATTTGCCCAAAGCAGGTATAGTCTGTATATGAAGGCACTGAAAGATTCTGTGATGTAATTGTGCTGTGTTTTCTGGTCCATCTGGCACTTAATAAGATGCAACCTTCCCTGAAACCCCCACAAATAGCAGGTTTTGATTGACTTTTCAATTTTCATGTTCAACTTTTTAATTATTTTCTAATAATTGGAATGCATGACTAATTGGGATTTAATAGATCTACGAAACTTATCCTAGCAGCATGCTGAAAAGTTATTTTAACTGACAGTGTGAGGCTATAACACCATCTGCAATAGACATCTGCGTGATTCTGCATGCTCTAAATAAAACACAATGGAGCCAAAGGATCATACACAAAAAATCTCCTCATAAGTACATACAATAATAAGCGAATTCCCAGTTCAGCAGAATAGTGTTCTATCAGAGGCCATATTGACAGGGTTAACTAAGCACTAGCACTACATTGCTTTATTCTCTTTCTACTGGATAAAAATCCTTTGAGCAGTATGTGATTAGGTCTTATTCTCAGTAGGGCTGTATCTGCAAAAAGATGTTCTATAATCGCATACAATAATCTAGCATGGAAAATTATTTTTAGTTACATCAGTATCCAGACTGGATATTTATTTTAAAAATTATTCTAAAAGGTTGATGTTTTAGTAAATCTCAAATTTTAGAAAAAAATTATTTCCTTGCCCTGGCACAACATATACTTAATCTGTGGGGCAGCACTGGTCTTCATTTACTTAAGGACAGTTTTTTTACATGAAAGTTTGTAAATCCAGCAAATGCTGATCACCATGCTTTTTTCCATAACTCTTGATTTGAAGGTGCAAAAAACGAGACTCCAAAAACTTTCTGCACAATTGAAGGATAAAATTATGCAAACCAATGGCTGGTATCTTTAATGGGTTATTCCCATTTGGGCACTCACATTTAATTTAATTAATCTGCCATATGCATATATTTCTCCAATTTGATATTATTTTTAAAAAGTCATACATTCTGTTAGAAACTATATTGTCTTTGGATACGACCTCCACTGCTGGAGTGATTGCACAAAGAAACAAATTGCAAACTGCTTTTGTGTCTGAGATGTCCAGGACTTACTGTATGTCCCATTTCTGTCCTCTGGTAATGAACAGGCAATCTATGTGGTCAGCCAGGAATCAATAGCACATGTCTAGTTGGTGCTACAAGAGTGCAGAGATGGTCATATCCAAGGACAGCTATACATTGTCCAAGGGAAAACATAGCAACATTGAGGAGAAATTATTTTCATACGGGTCATTTTTTTAATAACTTGCAATTGAAGAAATGTACCATCTATGCTGAAGCACAATTTCTGTGGTGAAAAATTCCCACTTGAGTGTAAATATAAAAAGAAAATTATAAATGTAGTACTTACCCTCCATCTCTCCCAAAGATCCTCTTCTTCTTGCAGATCCCACAGTTTTCCTAGAAGTACAGTAATATCTGTGCCCACTCACTTACTAAGTGCAGTTGTATTGCTGCCGCATAATGTCACAGTAAGTCGAGAGGAGCAGGGAGAACAGGACATGCGGGGAGTGCTGGAGTGTAAGTACTAAGTCTATTATTTTTTAAGGGGGCTGTGCTTGGCATCATTTGACTGTGTGGGGGGGGGGGGGGTAGTTGTGCTGGGCATCTTTTTTACTGAAGGGGCTTGTGCTGGGCATTTTATTTAAATTGTAGCAGCTACATTTCCCGCCCTAGGCTTATATTCGAATCAATACGTTTTCCCAGTATTTTGTGGTGAAAGTGGGGGTCTCGGCTTATACTTGGGTTGGCTTATACTCAAGTATATACGGTATATGGTACTTTAAATAAAATAAATGTAAATGCCCAGATGAGACTACTACTAACTACTCCCAAAAGGCCATATTATGTGCCCCTATAGATTGATGCTCCCTTGTAGTTCATTTATCAATGTTTTCATATAGACTTGGACAGAATGAGCAAAGTCATCTACATGCTATGAGTAGAAGTGCTTTCCTGCTTTACTGATTCCCTTGCAGAGCAGTGGAGCAGTGGAGCAGTTCTAGTCACTTGGACACAGTAGGAGACAATAATCATATCATTTTTTTATTTTGTGGAGTTTAGTATAGATGCAGGCTAAGTTTTGTGCATAAACTTGAGACATTTGCTACATCTGCATCCGACATGGAGCATTCCTGGTAAGTAGTCCCTCAGCCAGACAAATTTACTCAAATTTATGCTAGTGATTGGTGTAGGTTATAGGTCAAATATATGGCAGCTCCAGCATGTCAAGTGATGGAGGTGTACCTCATTTATTAAAATCCATACACCTTTCAATTAAGGCCTCTAGCACTGCAGAGATCAATATATTTCCCACAAACTATTCAGAGCATATTCTTTATTGTTTGTCTACCCGTAAGAATGGAAAAGGTCTGATAATGGGCTTCAACTAATTAGATACAGAAGGTGGCGTCATTCCTGCACAACAGAATTTAGCTTAAAACAGCACATTTGGGATGAATTGAAAGTGAGTTGAAAATTGTCTGTGGCTATCATGTTAAGCTAGATATATCAACTAAAACAGTTCAATCCAAATATGCATTTGTCAAGTGATTGAGACAAATTTGATCTAAAACTAGATGTGCCAAAATGTGCCAAGTTTTCTTGAAAGGCCAACATTTTGGTGCCTTTTTTCCTCTAGGTGTTTACAGCTTAGTTTACATCAATAGTACTTGTAGGGACATTGTGTGCAGCCATTTAACGTTGGTGTACTTTTTTGTAATACTATGCAGAAGCATGCAACATTTCATAACTTTATGCCATAACATGTCACATGGATAGGACTTGGAGAAATTCTTAGGGTCCGACGACAGATCATAGAAAAGCCTCAGGCTCTTGCTCTCTTGCTGCGACAACAGTACTAGCTTAGGTTTATAACAAACCACTCTTTGCCGGACAGACTGTAAGATATGCTTAACTCTAAGATACAAAAATATATCCCTCCTGGGTATGTTGAATAGTGATTGTACATCTGCACAGCTTAGCCGCGTTGGTTATGCCACTCTCTTTCCAAGTTTGCAATACTCCCTCTCCTAAAGCATAATCTATCTAGTCCGTTGACAGCTCTTCTGTCCCAGGGACCTGAGATTCTGGGGAGTTTTTATGTACCATTTCTCAACACTTTATGATTAATTGAATTAGGGGGTGTTGTGACGGGAGAAGTACTGTTTTAATGTAAGATGGTGCAACAGCCTCCATTGTGTGCGTGTGCACTTGTTTCTGTAAAAAGGTTTATGTTAATAACTGATATTTTGTTGTTTAGCCATTGTTTACTGCAAGATGTGTGGCAGCTATCTAAGAAGTGTGGTGCAGAGGCCTGTAAGAAGAAGGACTGCTGACTGAGTATTTCAGTGTGAGATTACAGACTGTGGCAAAATTCCACATCTGAAGGAGAGTTTTAACATCAGGAAGCCTGCTCAGAGGAAAAGGCCTAAGCCTTGTAAGGTGCCCATGACCACTCAAATCATCAACCACATTTTATCAAGAAAAGGGCCTTCACCCATGAAGTCCTATTACATATGTTCCTGCTCTCAATACACATGTACACAAGAGCCATTTCAAGACCTTTGAAAGTCCTCCAAAGGTCCTGAAACCACAGATTGAAAGCAGGCATAAGGTACACATCTTCCATTCTCCAAGAAAGTTTTTAGAGAAGCACTGTGTCTGGATTGAATCCAGAGAGGTTGCAGGCTTCAGAAGCTTCCGACTCAGACCCTATCAGTATGCAGTCCTCGATATAGAAGCAGCACTCCATGCAGCCATTCAGCCGAAACATTGTATTCTTCCACTAGTGGAATAAAGACACTTTGATTTATCTTGGAGTGCTGCTTCTAAATCGAGGACTGCATTCTCCAAGAAGGTTGATTCCAGTTTCAAATGTAGCAAGTGAAAACCAGACTTTTAGGGGCTTTAAAAAGTAAAAAATAAAAAACATAATAGTCTCCCTTAGTTTCCCTGATGACTCTGCTATCCGCCTGTTAAACATATTCCACTTTCAATAAATAAAACCAGACACTCTCTAGTTGGGTTTATACTGTTAGCAGCAAGGTCGTTGATACCATGGTTGTGGAAGTCAACCAGGATACCCTTTAGCTTAAACCTTAAACCTGGTAGAACACACGGTAGATTCCCACCAAAACACTGAGCAACATATTAAGACCTGGGGGTCCTGGTTGTATTTTGGGTATTCCCAAGTGTACTCCTCCTGGGTGTAACTGTATTGTTTGGCTACTAAGTTCTGAGGGACCTTGTGGGACCTCAATAAACTTGTAAGCCCTCTTCTCCCCCTTCCCTACTGTCTCTCATTTGTCCTAACTAGAGATGAGCGAACATACTCGTCCGAGCTTGATGCTCGTTCGAGCATTAACGTACTCGAAACTGGGGTTGTTTTCATGGCTTCCATGTTAACTTTGTCGCCACCCTGCTGTGTAATCCACAAAATATACTGGCAAACTTTTATCATGTAGCGATATTATTTGAGCGCTTCTTGCTCACCTCCTTTGGTTCCTCTCTGCCACCCATTGGTTTGAAGCCTGAGTCCATTTAGGGTATGTCGCCATGCCACTCTCTAGCCTGCCGCTGCTGCCGCTGCCTCTGCATGCCGTCCCCTATAGTGTCAGGGTCAATTATTGGATGTTTTAGATGCTATCTAGCCTCATTCGGTCACTCTGTCATGGCCATGCTGTTGCCCATAATTTTGGCATAATGGTGCGATTAAGCAGCCTCAGAGGCATCCATGCATGCTGCCCCTGCTGTTTCCTGTCCATTTCCGTGGTGTTTCCATCCTTTTCTGAGGTTCCCAGGTGTTTGGCCAAGCTTCCCTGTGCAGAGCCTTGGTCCCCTTGAAAAATACTCGAGTCTCCCATTGACTTCAATGGGGCTCGTTATTCGAGACGAGCACTCGAGCATCCAGAGGCATCCATGCATGCTGCCCCTGCTGTTTCCTGTCCATTTCCGTGGTGTTTCCATCCTTTTCTGAGGTTCCCAGGTGTTTGGCCAAGCTTCCCTGTGCAGAGCCTTGGTCCCCTTGAAAAATACATACAATCATCTTATATTTCAAATCGTATTAAAGAAATGTAAATATTCAAATCAACCCCTTTCCCTACAAGACATATATAAAAAAATCTTCCCTAATTATCCCAAATTTTTTAAAAAGGCATATAGACAAAACAAAACTATATACATTGGTTATCACGGGGAAATACAATATGGCTTGCTCAAAGAGGGGAGTATAAAAACTAAACACATAAATGGAAAGGGCCTGGTAAGGAAGTGGTTAAACAGCATTCATCGTACACAAAACCATACTTCAGAAATAGGCTTCATTTTCTTGTCTTTTTTCAGTGGCCATGAGATGAAATACAGCATTGCTGGAGACAAGAGAAAAATGGTAGCATTTGTGATTTTTACGTTCAGTATTTGAGGAAGATCAACCAATAATACAGTACATTGTGATGAATTCATGTCTTCACTGCTCCCTGCGAGTTCAGTGTTCTATGTTGTTTGATGTATATCCTAAGTGCTACATAACAATCTTTATTCCTGTGCTGTCCCATAGAATGCTTGTCACAAAGCAAAAAGCAATACCTGTTTCTAGTTTTCTAAGCCTTTAAGTTAATGTTATACCATTTGTTATGCCTTCATATCTGACAACAAACAAATCTCTGTAAGAAGCAAATTTGGAAAAACATATTGCTTGCTTATAAACTATTCATACACTAAAATGCTATACTTGCCTAAAAAGGCCAACAACATTAACATTTCCATATATGTTATATATCTCAATATGTATGCTATATATATCTCAATATGGGCAAGGGTTCAACATCCACATAGATGGTGTATTCTCCACAGAGAATTGATCAGGAAGCAGGCAGCTCTGTTTCCAGTATACTGGTCAGTCTATTATTCATCTGAGGGGGAGATAAGCTGCAGTGACACATTTCAGCCACTACACAAGGATGGAGCTGTCTGCTTCCCGTTCCATTGTCCATTTATCAGTAACTGGGAACAGCTAATCTGTGAGGGTACTGTTCATTGGACCACACATATGATGGTTATAACAATGGTTATTGGACCGCTTGAATTTAAATATTTTTTACTTGGAAAATCCCTTCAAAGAGAATCAATATGCACAATCTTTAATTGAAATCTCCTATAAAAGCCATTGGGGCTTATTTACTAAAGGTTGTAGATCACACTTTTCTAGGACTATTTGTCTGTTTCGGGGATTGCACGGCTTGGAAAGGTATTTAACAGTTGTCTGTGCTGACATCGGTTTGTGGCGCAGCTGCGCTAGCAACACAAATTGGGGGGCATGCCGTCGGAAGATCCAACTGATTCGGCCTTAGTGCAGGATTTAACTTTCAAATTGTGTCGCAGGACAATGCACTTACATGCACCATGAAGAAAAAGGTGAACTCCGTCGGACCTGAGCGAGGAAGTGACTGACACATGCAGGACCTCGGATCTTAGTGAATCATAGCACAGTGCATTCTCGTCGGACAATGCACTTTCACTGAACACCATCGAACTGGTAAGTAAATGTGCAGTGGATAAAATAATTGGCCTATACCCCCTCAACCAGGTAGATGCAAAAGGAGAATGTGTATATACACACAGTCAATTTCTCTAAATGAAAACCAACTTCCCAAATCTTTATATAGACTAATGTACAGAACACCAGGGAGATACATGAACAGTATGCAATGATATGCAGAAAAAATGTCACACTTACGAAAAATTGTTTTGCAGGAACTAAACAAAAAATATAATAGAAGTTTATTTTCATCAAGGATTTTTTCTAAAAAAAAAATCTGTTGGCAGGTCTTGAATGGTATATTTATAATTCTAAACTCTCTGCCCTCCTGACGTTATCAGATTTCCTTTGAATCAAGGAATGGTTCAACTTCAAACAGCACTTGTTAACATCACAGTTCTATCCTGACAAATTGTATTCCAATCTGACCAAGATGCTTTTAACCTTGGGGATGATAGTTATATCAAATTCAAGTCAAATTTTCAAAATTGAAAACTGATTATAGTTAAAATAATCATGTTCTTTATTTTTAGTCGTGTGTTTACAAGCTTTTTTTCTACTGGTTTTGGAGGGATTTACTTTTTATCTTTGCTTTTTAATAATAATACTTAAAACAGTTTTGGACTTGGGTGCCTAGGGCCCGCTGTATAGCTGCATGCAAATACTACCTGATCCTACAGACCTGCTGTTTTGTTGTAATGCATCCCTGAACTTTTACACACTCCCACTGTTCAAGAATTTTTGTTGCCAAACTCAGTGCCAGCCCAGGGAAGTTGTAGCATCCAAAAGATGTACCAACATTAGAGATGAGCGAGTATATGTTCGACACATCTGCTTACTTGTCGGAAGATACGCGCGGAACGGCAGCAGGGAGACATCAAGCAGCAGGGAGACATCAAGCAGCACGGGGGAGACATCGGGCAGCACGGGGGAGACATCGGGCAGCGGGGAGACGTCGGGCAGCACGGGGAGACATCGGGCAGCACGGGGGAGACATCGGGCAGCACGGGGAGACATCGGGCAGCACGGGGGAGACATCGGGCAGCGCGGGGAGACATCGGGCAGCACGGGGGAGACATCGGGCAGCGCGGGGAGACATCGGGCAGCACGGGGGAGACATCGGGCAGCACGGGGGAGACATCAGGCAGCACGGGGTGACATCGGGCAGCACGGGGAGACTTCAGTGGAAGAAGAGGAGCGGATCCCGGGACAGCGTATCACCCCGACAAGTAAGCAGATGTGCCGAACATCTGTAATCTATTCTTCACTGTGTTTTTCACTGCGTTTTTCACTTAAATGATCCTGTGTTCACTGTTTTTATTCTATTCTTCACTGTTCTTCACATCTGTTAACTTGTCGGGAGATAATATACGCGCGGAACAGTGAAGAATAGATTGCAGATGTTTGCATACATCTGCTAACTTATCAGAAGACATTCTTTTTCAATTAAATAACACATTTTATTCCCGAACCATGGTCCCTTTGAAAAATGCTCGGGTCTCCCATTGACTTCAATGGGGCTCGTTATTCGAGAAGAGCACTCGAGCATCTGGAAAAGTTCATCTCGAATAACGAGCACCCGAGCATTTTAGTGCTCGCTCATCTCTAACCAACATACATTGCCAGGTGAGCAGAACAGTATCATCACTGCCCACTATACTCCTAGTTTCTGCACCATAAAAACTGTTTTTGTGTTTTCTGTGGTTGATTAGTTGACAGTATTTACAGTATTTCATACGTGGGAAGAAAATGTATTGCATATACTAGAGTATAAGCCAAGTTTTTTAGCACAATTTTTGTGCCCACAGGTGCTGACCCCTGCAGTCCTCTTCTCCCCGCAGCACCTCTTCGGGTTCCTGTCTGGGCCTGCAAATGCACTTTTATGCAGAAAGCATGCCACAGAAAAGGAAGCTGGGATCAGCACCAGAAGATGAGTATTAACTTAATCTTTTATGGGGGCACTCTGCTGGTCATTACTCTTATGGGGCACTTTGCTGGCCATTATACTTATGGTAATAATAATTCCTTTATTTATATAGTGCACACAGATTATGCAGCACTGCACAGAACTTGCCAAATCGGTCCCTGTCCCCAATACTTATAGGGGGACTCTGTTGGGCATTATACTTATGGTGGCACTCTGTTGGACATTATATCAATGAGAGTGCTCTGCTGGACATTATAATCATGGGGGCACTCTGCAAGACATTATACTTTTGGGGGTACTCTGATGGGCATTATACTAATAAGGGCACTTTGCTGGACATTATTCTAATGGGGCACGCAACTGGACATTACATTGATGGGGGCACATTGCTGGACATTATATTAATGGGGGCACTCTGCTGGGCATTATACTAATGGGGACACTCTGCTGGACATTATACTAATGGGGACACTCTGCTGGGCATTATACTAATAGCGGCACTCTGCTGGACATTATATTAATTGGTAGGGCTGCTGTGGAAATTTCATTCTGGAGGTGAGACTACTGGACATGTTATTGATGAGGGAAGATTACTAGACATGCTATTAGAGAGTAGCAGCTTTATTTCCCACCCTAGGCTTATAATCCAGTCAATACGTTTTCCCAGTTTTTTTTTGTGGTACAATTAGGTACCTCATCTTATACTCAGGTCGGCTTATACTTGGTCAACATTGTTTAATCAGCCATTTATGTTTTATCTTAGCAAGTGTAAGTTAAAAATAAACACTATCACAATTTTACATTTAAACTCATAGCTGTGCTTCAAAGCAATCATACTCCCTCTAATCTACTGTTGGAATGGTCTTTATGCACCTCCAGAAAAAACAGTCAGGTTAGACAATTAAGCTTTTAAGTACTGTATGTACAAGCCATGAATTCAAGGCCAATGCTTCATTAACTTCCTATTCCACTAATATTTAACAGTTGTATGCCTGACCATTTTATTGCATTGCTTTCAAGGAACATTTTATCCCAGCTCAGTAAAAAAGTAGAATGGTAAGTTTTGGTCTTGCCGAAATCCAACTGTAAAAAAAAAATTCTTCAAGTATGCTAGTTCTTGCAGTGTTCTCCATTCCCATACTAAATTCCTTTACATGGAAGCTTATTCCCTGTGTCCTCAGCCTAGGACATTGCTGTCTTATGTATTTTGTGTGTGTTAATTTTTTAAAAAATTGTATAACTCGCTATAGTTTGCTGGGCTTCATTTTTTGTATTTTATACCATCAAAAATACGAGTTAGGCCTCATGCACTTGAATGGGCGAACATCCAGCCGGGAGCAGGAGAGAATGACTTTGGAATGATCAGAAACGCGTCAGATGTGTTTGTGAACTGCAACTCATGTTGGTTTTATGGCTATCACTGTAACTAAGAAATAAAGGATTTTCACTGAAGGACGACAGCATGGAACATGTTATTGCTTCTAACAGGTACAACGGGTGAAAGTGGATCTCTTTTGGATCGTACAATCAGGCAGGTGAGCCGAGCAACAACTTTTATTTTGTTCTCATTATAGTTGTATATGCTTTCGGTAATAGTATATTGCATCATTATACTTGGCAAAGAAATCTAAAATATGGTCATGCAGTCAAAGCCTGGAGAGATTTTGTTGGTAGCATCATTGGTAGAGACAATGATAAACATAAACTTTTGGTAGATTTATGGCACTCTAACTATAATCAGCTGACAATCTTTTTATTTTAACTCTTTAATTAGAAATGTCTTTCAATTAGGGCATCATAGGTATCAAAAGGTATCTGGAAGAAACAAAAAATCTTTATACCTCTCTAAGAAATCCAAGGCTGCATGAAAGCAATAACGAGATTTATGGGTCTGTAATGTACATATTCCCTGGAGTGAATTTGTAGGAATGGTAACTTGCTGTAAATAAGCATCTTTCTTCGTACTCTGACTAAACTTTTCCTTTCTACATTTAAAGTTTTGTCCCCTTCACCAATGGAATTATTTGTAATTTGTAATATACAAAATTAAATTAAAGGTGATAACTTGCGAAACAAGTTAAACTGCTATTGGAACATTGCTTAAATAATGTGGAAAGCGGTTCGGGTTGCCCTCTGTCAGAAAAGCTCAGGCTAAGGGAGGCTTCATATTTGCTTGTGTGACACAGGGTCCTGCTTCACAGACCAAACCCACTATTGGAGATTGGACTCAGAGCACCATATTAATAAATCCCTGCTTCCCTCTCTCTCTGCTGCATATCAGGGAAACTGTAACTCCATGCATCATATATCATTGTGGTGCTCAAAGTCCCATCCCCAGAAGTTGTTTCAGTTCATAATGGAGGAACCTGCGTGGTCTGTCATTCACAGACTGAATTAGGCAAGTTTAATACTTAGTTAAAGTACAGTTTGTTTGGTGAAGTGAGACATCCTTGATGTAAGAGAGATTAGTGGTTCTTTTTAAGATGACCACCTGTGACGGAAGACTCTGATTGACAACTGAATTCACCAGGGGGTAGCCCTGGAAAAGTAGAGAAGACTTAATGGGAAAGAGGTTATGTATGTAACTGCACCTGAATTTGTTCCATTTAACTAGGAAAATCTAAGCCAACTAATAGGGGGGGGTGCAAAAATATTACTATAGAATCTTACACTATGGCAGATTTATCATCCAGAATCGGATATAGTGATAAAACCTGCGCATCATAAGACTGTCTATCTAACTTTAATCTTACTTTTGATAAATCTGTCCTTTAGGTCCATTAGGTTTAGTGTCCAATATTGCCCTGACAGATTCTGTTTGCTAAAGTTGCTCACTCAGAATTTGCTAATATTGGAAAACTCTTTTCTTTTTCATTGAAAACAAAAGTGTAGTTTGCAGAGCGTAAATTGCAGAGAGAAATAGTCATAAACAATACATCAATAAAGATAACTGATTTACTGAGGGCAGTTAATGTAAATAGGGCTCCATTTATTCTCCGACTGCTTCAATTGTAGTTGAGATAGATGCCTAACTGACAGTAAACTTCATATACTCTGACACATCTTCTATTACTTTCTCTTGGAGAAAAATACTTCAAGTACAGAATGATTGTATCAGAATGTATGAGTAACTGATTTATGCAGAGTATGTTATGAAGGATATGGGACGTGGAGAGTTTTGCCCATTTCGAGAATATATAGTGGTTATACTATGCTATACTGTGTTATATTTTTAGTTTGATATCCCAGCAGTTAGATAGAAAGCAAGGGGATTAAAATAAAAACCTGATAGTTAATATGGTCCATTAGTCTCCAAGTGAGCTACTACGGTATAAAATAACAATAGAATTTGGTAATGATTTGTACAACCAAACCCAGACTAGAAACGTATCTTCACTCCACAGAAAATGTTTCCATTGCTCCATTGTGCATAACATCACTCAGGTTAACTTAGCTTAACCTCCACTGACTCTTTTGGAACCTATTTTGGAACCGGACCCCTGTGCCCCCTTTCCCTTCTTTTTGTTGTTTGTTTTTTAACTCAAATCACATTGGTCTCCAATTTCCCCCTTCCAGGTCGGCTATTTTTATTTCACCACTTTGTGCCCCAGCCTCCTTGTATGTGTCTTCCACTATTACACACAGGTAAGCTGCAATCCTCCCCCTCCTATTACTATTCCTCAATATTTAGATGTCAATGCATGCCTATATATGAAATACAAAAATCATGTATTCATACCATTCGAATACTATTATGAATACTATTATGAATATTGTTTTTTAGACACAAACTTTTTTCAAGGGTTTATCATAAAATCTGTACTTGTTACCAATCGTGGTGATGTATTTTCTATCAATCGTGTATATTCCATCTTTATATATATATGTTATTTATATGCCATTTTAGTATCTGTCCATCTGTTTATCTATTTATTCATCTATTTATATATCAACTTTATTTTATACCTATTTATGCTATTTATGACATTTTTTTGTCATGATGCTTCCTTTTAGTATACATTTTGGTGGACCTGATGAAGTGGACAATTCGCCCTCGAAACCGGTCTTCCTAAAATAAAATACCAAACAACCCTCCGACTCCACATACTTCATCTCAGTCTTAGGTCATACCTGTTCTTTTCCTTTTCCTTCAAATACATTCTATACCGCCAGTCATACACTGTCGGTCACGGGTTGCACGAGAAAAAGATGCAAACTATTTGCTCATGTATACACAAAAAACAATCACAAAAAAGCTCTTGTGAAATCAGCTCACCCTCTCCGTTTGAACATTCCTCTTTGTCTTGACTCTGGACACTCCAGCACGGACAACCCCGGTCACAGGTGCGAGCAGCGTTTAACATGAAAAAGAGACTATTTCCAGCTGGACATCAGACGTCAGTTTTAGGATAAAATGTAACAAAATTTATTTGGAATCCATTAAAAAAGACACAATGATACATGACACAGCATAAGGAGTAAAAAATAGCATCAAAGCTTACGCGTTTCGGTAATTAAACCTTATTCATAGCTTCTGCACAACTTTCTGCAGTCTGGCTATTTAACCCTGCCCTTTTTTCAATCCCATGAATCTCTGGGTAAGGTTTTTAACCCTTTCTATGATTTCTCTATAAAAAGTAAACATACATAAGGGAAACTTTACATATATATTTAAAAACAAAGAAATACAGGTGATAATTACCACCTTAGTACCTACAAGAAAAGTACCACATTTTATTTTTCAAAGAAGCAAAAAGGTGTATTTCGTCGGAAACGTTTTCGAATTTTTCAAAAAAGATTTTTTATATTTATCATATATATCGGTGTATATTTATAGGTTAGCAATTTTAGCAAAAATGAATCAGATCTTGTTTCTTATTTAATCCAAAAGGCACTCTAGTTTTCAAAGAAAAGATCCAATACGTTTCTCGATTTAGCAGGATCCGCCTGAGATCTCCACCTCGCTTAGGTTTTATTACTTTTTCAATACCCCTACATCTGAGAACACTGCAGTCTCCAGCGTGATGTTCCCTAACATGTCTGGATACTGCGGAGACATTAACCGCACTGTCTGCATTGACATCAGAGAGATGTCGTCGAATTCGAGTTTTAAGATTATTAGTAGTACAACCAATATAATCTAATCCACACGAGATGCATTGTATCTGATAAATTACATATGATGTATTACAATTTATAAATTGTTTTATTTCTTGTTGTGCACCGTTAGAGTATGAGGAAAAAGATTTACTTTGAATCGCATACATGCAGCACTTGCATCGGTCTGCTCCACATTTGAAGAAACCTTTGGTGCTGAGCCATGTAGTGTGGCCTGAATTTGATTGATATAAACTTGGTGACAATAAGTTACTGAGATTCGGAGCCTTTTTGGCTACACATTTTATGTTATTGTGCACAATTTCGGACAGTGTATGGTCAGTATAAAGAATGGGTAAGTTTTTATATATAATATTTTCAATCTCTTTGTACTGCACGCTGTAGGTTGTAGTGAACACTACTGGTTGTTTTTTGTATTTTGATTTTTTATTGTTATTAATGCTAATCAAATCTGAGCGGGGGATATTATGAACTATATGGGAAGCCCTCTTTAACATCCACTCCGGATATTTTGCTCATGTATCTATAAAGTGTCTCTGCCAGTTTTGTGTCACAGCTGCAATGTGTCCAACAAGACAAAAAAATGTGGATCTAAAAGGGCATGTTACTGCTTAATCGGAGTTTGTGCCACATTTGTTACTGACGTGTGCCACAATTCTGTCTGATCTACAATTCTGCAACATGAAGAAAGGGCACTCCAAAAAAATTGGTGCACACTTCCCAAGCAATGCAGGGTGCACCAGATTAATGAGGACTGTGCAGCAGTTTGGATTAATCTGGCCCACTTTGTACTCTCCACAGCCAAACTACACATAGTACAGACTATGTGGGCTGTAGTGTGAGAGCATGAAGGTATGAATACCATGTCCCACAGTTATAAAAAATAGTGTAGTCTGTACTATGAGCAGTTTGTCTGTTTGGTGTGCGCCAGATTCAACAAAACCGGTGCAAGATCTTCATTTATCTGGTGCACCTTGCAATGCTCTGGAAGTGTGCACCATTTTTTGGTGCACTTTGTTCATGCTGTAGCATTGTGGCGCAGATAGAATTGTGGCGCACATCAGTAATAAATATTGCGCAAACTCCAACTAAGAACTAACTTGCCCCTTTAGGTGCACATTTTGTCTGTCTTGTCAGACACAGAGCAGCCGTGACACAAAACTGCGGAGACACTTTAAATAAATGTGCAAGCAGTTTGCATCTTCTTTTCAGTGCACAGTCAGATAAAAAACTGGTGCTTTAATAAGTGTGGGCCCATGATGTTTTAATAGGCATAATATATTTGACGTTTATTGAACCTATTCTGAAGTATAATACCAAAAGACTCCAGCTTTATTATAGAGCATCTGTTTTTATTTTTGTACATTTCATTCACCTGTTGTACTGCAACTTTATTCTCAATTGAAAATCGTAACGTTCCATCTTTTCAGTTGTAATAAAGACTGGTGTGTCCCTCGATTGTGAGAGAGAAGATGTGAGCTGATAAGGTTGTCAGCTGCTTTTATATTCATTGACAAACTGTGAAGGGTAGGTTATTTATGTTCTGTGTACAGATGTGCAGATCATAGGAGCCTCTTTCCTTTTAGTATTATAGGATTTGGCTGGGGTGTGTTGCAGAAATAAGCAAAGGGAATAGGATCTTATATCTGGGGATGTATTAAAAATCCCATACAATCATTCCCCCCTCCCTCAAAAAAAAAAAAAAGTAAAGAGCCCATAATGACAACTTTAGCTGGTTATCTGGATTTTACCCTTTACTTTGGACTTCACTACAAAGAAACAACTTGTTGATGAAGACACAAGAGGAGGTCACTGTTTAAGGTCAGGGCAGGCTGCTTTTGTACAAGCCAAGGTCAGGCACATGTACAGACATAATGCAACAGAAGCTTAGTAACTTCCAACACCTTTTGCTTCCTTCAGAAGAAACTGCCTTCAAATGAATAACATACAAATTACACAAAAATTTTGGATTGAGATTCAGTAATCCAAGTTTAATCCCAGCCAGAAAAGCTTGCAATCTCGTGTACACCTCAGACGCAACACATAGCCAAGAAAACGTGTCTGCAACCTCTCTGCAGAGACTGAAGCACAGATCCCACGCCCAGGCAGACCTATGGAGCATGTTGAGAGAGAATTATGGTGGCACTACTGCATTACATAACAAAAAAAGCCAAAAGGCCAATTTAACCCTTTTTGTGCTAACTAAAATTTAACTTTTATTTTCTAAGTGTAAAATATTTGTAAGAGAGCATTACATTAGTATTTTGGCTCAGTATTTTTGTTTTAAAATATATCAAGGAGGAGGGGCTGCGTTACCTCCCTCTTCTTTTAACTTCATATGACCACAGAAACATTTTGAGATGGATTTTTGGTTTTGTCGCCAGGTTCCTGAAATCTTTCCAATGTTCAGCCTAGAGGATAGAAATATTTTAACCACTTTTTTGCAGTTACGGATGCCCCATATTTTATGCTCATTTTAAGGACCAACAGAAATGATTGATAGGAAATTGACTAAATCTAAAATGAATGTCCAAGGAACAGGACACCAAATTTGTAGGTTGGTATATTTATTTCAGGCTAATAGAACTACATACAAATATTGTATCTGGTAAAAAAAAATAATGGAAGAAGCCTGAATTCTGGAGATAACTACCGTATGTACTTGAGTATAAGGCGGTTTTCTCCCCATTATTGGAGAGGCTGCTGGGAATTCCATTATTGGGGAGGCTGCTGGGAATTCCATTATTGGGGAGGCTGCATGGGCATTTCATTACTGGGGGAGGATGCTGGGCATTACATTACTATGGAAGGCTGCCATGGCATTTCATTACCGGGAGAGCCTGCATGGGCAATTGATGTGCCACCCTAGGGTTATAAGTCAATGGAGAAATTTATTATTAGGCTGGCTACTTGCACCAGTTCTAGTTCTGTCTTTGAAGTTCCACTGCTGTCTGATTCATTAAAGTGGTTTTGACCCTTGATAAATCTGCTGGCAATGCCAAATGTTGTGAAATTGACAAGAAAATGCATTTTCAACATTTTATTTTGGACATGGGGCCAACAACTGCAATATATTGTAAAATCAATTGATCCACACAACATTCTATTAACAAAGACACATTTAGAGATTGTGTTATGATAACTATGGAACTCTCAGTAAGGGTCCCAGCTATGATAGCAACAGCCAGCATATGATGATGCCCATTCAAAGATGGGTGTTAGCTGTGAGTATTAGCTGCATAATGTCCATTAACCCACTCTATGCAGCCTTAACAGACTTGTCATTAAGGTGTTAACTGATGGTCCCTTTTTTAAATGGAGAATTTAATATGAAACAGTATTTTCTATATATTCAATGTTTTCAATGTATATAAATTAACTATATACATTATAGATGAGGGTATGCCACAATATGGAAGTACGGTTACACAGGGATTATTTCCTATTATAACAGTTAAAAATAACCTTCATTTCTAGATGAAAACAGCAAAAACAGCAAAAACAGATTAAAACAAGTTTTAATGAGAACTGGTTTGATTGATGCTTACTAAGGCATGCTCTTCTATCCTATCCTATCATCCTTGATCATACTTCCCGTATTCAGTCTTCTCTGGCCCTTCTATTAAATCACATTAATGAAGATAAATATTTTCAGCTTTTGTCCATCTTGGACACTACTTTTAAAATTACTTTTACTCCATTGTTCCACACCTGGTGTAGCAATGAGTGCGGTATTTTTATGGGACGTTTCTTATCACTATTACTAAATAATTTATATACCCATTTATACTCGAGTATAAGCCGAGAAAAGGGGGAAAATCTAATGACTCAAGTATAAGCTGAGGGTGGGAAATGCATTAGTCACATGCCCCCCAGTATATAGCCAGGAGCCCCCCGTATATAGCCAGCCCCTGCCCCCTAGTATATAGCCAATGCCTGCCCCCTAGTATACAGTAAGTAGTCCCCTGCCCATTATATACCCAGCAGCCTATGTCCCCCAGTATATAGCCAGCAGCCCCCTAGTATATAGCCACCCCCTGCCCCCTAGTATATAGCCAACCCCCTTCCCCCTAGTATATATCCAGCTCCCTGCCCCCTAGTATATAGCCAGCAGCCCCCTAGTATATAGCCAGCAGCCCCCTTGTATATAGCCAGTGCCTGCACCCTTGTATATAGCCAGCAGCTCCCTGCCCCCAGTCCCTAATATATGGCCAGAAGCCCCCCATTATATAGCCAGTGCCTGTCCCCCAGTATATAGCCAGTGCCTAACCCCAATTATATAGCCAGTGCCTGCCCCCATTATATAGCCAGTGCCTGCCCCCCAGTATATAGCCAGTTCCTGCCCCCCAGTATATAGCCAGTGCCTGCCCCATTATATAACCAGTACCTGCCCCCCATTATATAGCCAGAGCCTTCTCCCCTTTATATAGCGAGTGCCTTCCCCCCAGTATATAGCCAGAGCCTGTCCCCCAGTAAAGAGCCAGTGCCTGCACCCCTCGTATATATAGCCAGTGCCTGCACCCCCTTCTAGCCAGTGCTTCCCCTTGTATATAGCCAGCAGCTATCTGCCCAGCCTAGGTCTTCTATCTTCAGCTCCAGCTCCGTCTTTGGCTCCCCCACGGTCCTGTCGCATACACCATCATGCATACACCCGTTTACTGACATCATAGTGTGTGCTTATGACTGCGCACACACTATGATGTTGGCATGCGGCACACAGCAGCAGGAGCTGAAGACAGAAGAGGACCTGTGGGGGCGTTAGAAAGGTGAGTACAGAGGGTTCTTTTTCATTGACTCGAGTATACGCCGAGTTAGGGTTTTTCGGCTCATATTTTGTGCTGAAAACTCGTCTTATAGGCACTCGTCTCATTTGCCCCTAATCCATAACTTGATGCACATAAAGTATTCCTTTAACCTAAAATTATCATGTGGTGCCACTGTCCAACTACTTTATCCCCATATTGGAGTATCCATAGTGAATCCTTTACAATTTTCTTTTAGTTTCCTTTGGTTTTTCCCATACCCAAATAGTGCTTTTATGTTCCTCACTTCTGAAGACCTCATATATTATAAATAGAGATGAGCGAGTATACTCGTCCGAGCTTGATGCTCGTTCGAGTATTAAGGTACTCGAAACGGCTCGTTGCTCGGACGAGTATTTCCCCTGCTCGAGATCGAGCATTTAATTAAAAAAACACAGTGAAGAACAATGAAGAATAGAATAAAAACAGTGAACACAGGATCATTTAAGTGAAAAACACAGTAAAGAACACAGTGAAGAATAGATTACAGATGTTCGGCACATCTGCTTACTTGTCGGAAGATACGCGCGGAACGGTGCGAACAAAATAGCATGTGAAGAACAATATATATGTGTGAAGAACACATTGAAGAACACGGTGAGCAGGACAGAGACACCAGGGAGCAGCACAGAGACACCGGGGAGCAGCACAGAGACATCGGGCAGTGGCACGGAGACATCGGGCAGCGACACGGAGCGGCACGGAGACATAGGGGCACGGAGACATAGGGGCACGGAGACATAGGGGCACGGAGACATCGGGGCACGGAGACATCGGGGCACGGAGACATCGGGGCACGGAGACATCGGGGCACGGAGACATAGGGGCACGGAGACATAGGGGCACGGAGACATGGGGGCACGGAGACATGGGGGCACGGAGACATGGGGGCACGGAGACATAGGGGCACGGAGACATAGGGGCACGGAGACATAGGGGCACGGAGACATCGAGACTTCAGTGGAAGAAGAGCAGCGGATCCCGGGACAGCGTATCTCCCGACAAGTAAGCAGATGTGCTGAACATCTGCAATCTATTCTTCACTGTGTTTTTCACTTAAATGATCTTGTGTTCACTGTTTTTATTCTATTCTTCACTGTTCTTCACATCTGCTAACTTGTCGGGAGATAATATACGCGCGGAACAGTGAAGAATAGATTGCAGATGTTTGCATACATCTGCTAACTTATCAGAAGACATTCTTTTTCAATTAATTAACACATTTTATTCCCGAACCATGGTCCCTTTGAAAAATGCTCGAGTCTCCCATTGACTTCAATGGGGCTCGTTATTCGAGACGAGCACTCGAGCATCAGGAAAAGTTCGTCTCGAATAACGAGCACCCGAGCATTTTAGTGCTCGCTCATCTCTAATTATAAACTTATAAAAATTTGTATTTATCAATCAATATAAAGTGTATTTTCCTTATATCATATTCTGCTAATTTTGCATAACTTAACTAAATTTATTTGTGCCCCCCCCCCATTTCCCAAATAAAATCTCTTATTATCGGTTCTGACGTCCCGAATATTTTTGAAGAATGAGTATCAAACTATTTTGAAAATAGAAAAGGAGTGTCTGCTGAACCACCGGAATCCAAAATTCAAAAAAAGACTTTGATTATCCTGAGATGCACGATGCCTCAAAAATTCTATACTTTTTTGATATTGGAAAGCTTATAATAGTTTCACAAGATTCCTAAATTATTTAAACCTCCACTCTATTGCAGGCATTAGTATAATTGACATATAGAGCTATAGACTCTGCTGTGATTAGAAGAATGTTATCTGAGACCTTCAATAGAGCTTCAATGGAGTTACACTGCTACTCAAGCTTAATGCAGTGGTATATAGCGATATGTGTATTCTAAATCATCTATCTATCTATATAAATATATAGATAACTAAAGTATCCTTTTTTCTTTATTTCGAATTGCTTCCTTTATTTCATGGCAAAGTATTGCTTTGGCATTTAGTACTGTGATACAGCATTAAGTATCGGTTTTCGAATTCTAGTATTGTTACAGATACAAGTCTGTTATAGTAAGTCTTTGTCTAATCCATAAAATAATTCTACAACATTCTACAACTCTGTGCTATGGCATTCTACCCCATAACTCCTGGCAAAGACTTTTTTTTGTTGCCCAGCTAATATTAGATCTGCAGCTATGAGTAAAGTCATCCCATTTGATTGGGATATATTGGAAAACATGTCTGTCAAAAAGAATGAAAATTATTAAATGGTACCTTTCGCATAGTTTGAAAAACTGAATGAATCTCAGTTTTGTGAAATGAGGAAATATCTTTCGACTGCCGAAGGTCATCCACAATTTTAAGAATAGATATCTATTCATTCCTGACATTTATGGCAGAGAATTAGTCTGTGGAGCAGAGCAAAGAAAATCCAAACAACAGCAGCCATAATTTGGTGAACTGCCCGCAGTGCAAATGATTTCAATTGTGTTGATCTCCTTTGAAAGGATGTATTTAGTTGGCACAGAAGTTTAATGCAGTAGGACAATTTAGCATTGACTTGCAGTACCCAAATAAGCATGAAATTGAATCCTATCAAAACCAAAGAAAGAATGTAAAAGATCTGTCAATCAAGTCTGAAGTGGAAATTAATGTACTTGAGTTGATTGCAGTTTGGTTACAAATGGTTGTATAAATGTGTAATTGATGCTGCCTTTAAAATGCCCAATGGAAATGATTTAGTTAAGAATCAGAGAAGATATTTTACCTTTCTGAAATGTGACCCTATATTCTATCATATTAAAGGATCAGTCTACATGAAGGAATAAAGAATAATAATTGATGCTTAGAGTGTTATTTCTATTTATACTGTATGTATCAGCTTTATGTAGGATAGCAAGCTGGGGGCCCACAATGATGATGAGGAGTTTAAATCTTTCACATATGCAGTGGAGCAGGGATAAGGACCTGAGAATCTGTGTATATCATATTTGAACCTGAGGATGGGAGAAATTCCTTCCTGAAATGAGTTGTACCATTTTTATGCTAATACATAAAATGAATTAGTTTCCTTAAGTCCATCATGACAGCCCCTTGGCGGTTGTTTCCCCTTCCTCTGTAGGTATAGGAAATTGAGAGCAATAAAAGGCCCCGCCCTCAACCTCCCACCAGTGTTTTACCAAATAACTACACGAGTATAGGTTTCAACTCGATTTTAAATAGTATGTTAATTTCACATACATAGGTAATAGGAAAATATCAGGGCCATCATGGTGGACTTATGGAAACCGAATTACCGGTAAGGACTAATTCCTTTTTTCCATATCGTCCCACTTGACGGCCCCCTGGAGACATACCAAATTATGCCCAGTTAGGGAGGGACCACAGCCTGAAGCACCTTCTGGCCGAAGGCCAGACTTCTGGAAGCTGAGAGATTCAGTCTATAGTGCCTTACAAATGTGATATTTGTGCTCCATGTGGCAGCTTTACAGATTTCTTTGATAGATGCTCCTCCTCTCTCAGCCCAAGATGTAGATATAGCCCTAGTAATATGGGCTTTGAGAGTGGTAGCGGAACACCTTTAATTTTATAGCATTGCCCAGTCATGGCCTTTGAAGCTTTCATGCTTTAAATCCTTTCTCTGGAACCTTCAAGATATTTAAACACAGTATGTCTTCCATCCAAAAGATGCCACATTTCTTCCATAGGTTTTTTGGATGATGGCAAAACATTGGCAAAATTATTTCCTGATTCCTATGGAAATTAGAAACAACTTTAGGGAAAAAAATTGCTGTCAAGCTTAAGCGTAATCCTATCTTCTGTGATTGACAAATAGGGCTCACAGATAGACAAGGCTTGCAACTCACTTAGCCTTCTAGCCGATGTGATGGCTATTAGGAAAGTGTGTTTTTAGTGTTAAGAAACGCATGTTGTAAGGGTTGTTTGTTTCAAAAGGGCCCGTGGTTAAAGTGTCCAAGAATAAAGATAAATCCCACTGAGGGGATGACTCTTTAATTGTAGGACATAAGCGCGTATAGGCCTGGAAAAATCTTTGTACCCGTCAAAGAAGGCGCTTTCACGGTACTAGGTCGTAGTCCTACAGAAAATCAAGGCTCTAACAGATATTGGGAGAATCTTGGTTAAGCATATCTTTTGACTAGGAACAAAACTTTTTCCATACTGTCACGGGTGGTCCCGCGACCCATATCGCGGGTCGCGGGCTCACCCGTGCTTCTCTGCCCTCACCAGCGCGCCACCAGCGCTGCTTACCTTCCCCGGCTCCCAGCTCGCTCCCTTCCGCCATGCCATGCCAATTAATGGCGCGCTGGCCCTTTAAATTTTGAGAAGTGATCGCGCCCGCCCCCGCATTCGGGGCCGCGCGTGATCACTTCTCAAAATTTTAAGGGCCAGCGCGCCATTAATTGGCGCTGGCCATTTTGCTGAATCTATTTAAGCCTGCCTCTTCCTGCAAGCCCCTGCCGGATCTTCATGCCTAGCGCCCTAGAGAAAGCTTTTCTGATGCCTTGTGCTCTTCTTGTGAATTCCCGTTGTGACCCTGGTTCCGTTTCTGACATCGCTCTTTTGCCGCGTGCCCTGACCTGTTGCTACTTCTCCGACTCCGATCGTGTGCTGCCTGTCCTGACCTCCTGCCTGTCCCCCAACTAAGAAATTTCCTGTCGTTTCTGTACCTGGACCTTGGCTGCCACTGCGGACAAGTCACGCTTGTGGAACGACCTGGTGGTACCACGCCGCAGCTTGTCTAACCCGCTTTACGGCGGGCTCTGGTAAAGACCGGGTACCACTTAGACTCCGGTCCCAGGTAGTGGCTTGTGCCATCGTCCGCAGTGGTTCAGTGGATCCACAACCTCTAAGCCAGACACATATTTTAAAATATATGGCATGAGTTACTAGCTTCCTACTACTTTTTAAGGTTCTAGTTACCTTACACGATAAACCTTTTGATTTCCGGAGGGCACTTTCAGGATCCAGGCTGATAAGTTAAGAAACCCTGGGTTCTGATGCAGGACTGGTCCCTGATGAAGAAGATCCTGCCTCTTCGCAAGGATGAAAAGGAAGTCCATTGTTAATTTCTGTAGAAGTGGGAACCAATTCTTTTTTGGCGAAAAAGGTGCTATTAAGATAAGTCTGGCTGGACTGACTAATAATTTCTGCAGTGTCCTACTTATCAATGGGAGACGGGGGAAAAGCATTTACCAGATCTTTATTCCAGTCCTGTGAAAATGCATCTAGTCCGCAGGGAACCTCTTTTGGATTCAGCGAGTAGAACCTTTCCACCTTGCAGTTTTTTCTTGACAGGTAGCCCCCATCTTAAAACATCTTAAGACCTCCTCTTTCAGGCTCCATTCGTAGGGAAGGGTCTGGGACCTGCTGAGATAATCTGCTTCCACATTCTTCAGGCCCTTCAGATGGATGGCTGAAATTGACCAAATGTTTTCCTCTTCCCACAAAAATATTTTCAGTGATATTTTTAGTAGTTTCCCGGATCTGGTTCCGCCCTGTCTTTTTAAATAGGCAACCATAGGTGTATTGTCTGACATGATTTTCACGAGTTGTCCTCTCAGATCATTGACGCAGGCTTCTAGTTTCTTCAAGACTGCTCCCAATTCACTTTCGTTTGAAGAGATTTGCGCCATTTTCTGGGACCAGCGTCCCTGAACATATTTTCCTAGAGGGAGAGTCCTCCATCCGGAGCTGCTGATATTTGTTTGAATCTGAATTAATGGCCATTGCACCCAGTCTACTCCTTTCTGTTGGTTCCTGGAATTCTTCCACCAATTCAATGAAATTTTCACTTTTGAGGGAATTACTAAAGGCCAATGTAAGTGGTAATGGTTTCTGTCCCATTCTGAAATGATCCACGATTGCAAAGTCCTTGAGTGATTTTGGCACCAGGCCACACTCTGGATGATGTCATGGTCCCCAGAAGACTGATCTTTCCAAGTAGCTTGTCCATTTTTTCCTGTGGAAGATAGGAGGTTTGTTTTACAGAATTCAGTGATACCCCTAAAAACTACTTTATGTAATTTGGGACCAGATCTGATTTTTCTAAATTTATGATCCAGCCCAGAGCTTGTAGCACTTCTATTGTTGTCACAACTTCTGCCATGATCTTGGAGGAGATTCGAGGAGCTAAAGAGAGACCAAAAGGGTAATGCTGTAAACTGAAAATGAAATTCTTCCCCCGACTGAGATAATACTGCAAACTGTAAGTATTTTTGTGACTCTAGGTGAATAAGCACATGATAATATGAATCCTTGAGATCCAAGGTGCATAAAAGGGCTTTGTAAGATATTAATGGAGTGGCAGATTTTACCGATTCCATTTTGAATCTGACATATGTTACCTACCCTTCTGTTCAGCTATTTTAAATTTGTAATCAATTTGAAGGCTCCATTTGTTTTTTTTAAAATAAAAAATAAAGGAGAATAATGACCTGTACCTTTTTCTTCTGGATGGACTGATCACATTCAGCTTCAACAGGCCAGATACCTCCTTCCAAAGGGGACCTGTTTCCAGGTCTGAACTTTGGCTATTCTTTGGTTGATCAGAAGTTACGAAGAACAGTTTCTTAGGTTGTTGCTAAGCCTCCGGAAATCCCATCTTTTTATCTGCTGCTTTGTCTAGGATTTAATCCAATTCTGATCCGAAGAGAAAATCAACGGAAAATGGAAGGCTACATAACTTCGACTTAGAGCGCACATCTCCAGACCACTGCCTTAGCCAAAGTGCTCTTCTAGTCGCATTTCATAGTGCATTTTCTCTTCCTGAGAAACAAATGTTTTTCGCTAATGCATCCGCTAGAAAAGATTTGAGTAAAGGGAAAGATTCTAAAATTTCTTCTCTAAGATGATCTTCAAGCTGTCTTAACCAGAAGAGAAGAGTGTGGGACACTGAAGTAGTTGTTATATTAGTTTTTAGTGTCGCCATTGAGGTTTCCCATGCTTTTTTAAGCAGACAATCTGATTTCCGATTAATTTTTTTCAGTTTTCTTATCTACCTGGGCCAGGGTTAGGGAACAGATTTCAGCCTCCTCTGCCATGCTGGGATCGTCTCTGCTTCCACATAGACCTCAGCAGACTGTGGCTATGCCGCAATCTTTATACATTCCTTCCGGCGCCTGATGTCATCACTTAAACGAGCCATATGTCCCCCGACACTACCTGATGGCAATCCAGGACCTGAAGACCCCAAGTAGGCCGGACGAGGGAGGCCGCAGGTTACTCTCAACCCTATTGCTGTAGGGACAGGAAAAACACTGGTAGGAGGTTGATGGTGGGGCCTTTTAATGCCCTCAATTTCCTGTCCCTACAGAGGAAGGGGAAGCAACCAATAAGGGGCCGTCTTGGGGTTTGATATGGAAACATTTAATTACCATTCTGACTGACTACTAATAAGGCAGTGCACCAACCTAAGACTTGGCTTTTTACTCCTCTATATGATGATTCTCCTGCAGTGAGCAGTGTTTCTGATCAAGTGCCTAGAGACGATAGATAAGGAGAGGAAACTTAAGATTACCATACATTTCATGTATGCAAAAAGTTAAGTAATCATAAACTTTATTATATCAGTTGTCTGTGTGATTACAAAGGAGAAAAAAACTATTTATGTACACTTCAAAGTGCAGGAATAAAGATGGGGAAAACAGGACAATGAAACAAACAACTTTTATTCTACAATTTTACACTATTAATTGGCTGAAAAGATGGTTGAAAAGTTTAGACACACATTAAATGTGTCAAAGGGAGGCCCCATCAGCACCCCAAAACTGTGGGAATTGTTTCATAAAACCTGTGAAATTTAAGACTCACTAGTCTCAGTTTACACTGTTTAACTCAGACAGTATTAGTTAATATGTTCCTGAGTGTGTATGTTTTTTTTTTCTCTGTTGCCATTAAGTGTGATGAAAATCATTTATGGATTTGGTATTTCACTTTTCCCTATACAAAGTTAGGTCTGGGACCCCAGATATGAATGGCTAACTTGGGAAGCCAACTGCCAATGCTCTTCCATTGCATAAAACTGTATTGGTGTCCTGTGGTTGCCAATTAAAGAATCAAAGAATTAAAGAATCTACGGCAGAATCCTCAATGCACTGGTGTTGAATAACTATCTGACTAGATACATCCCACCACTGAGTAGGGTCTTGTCTGATCCGTGGCATCTGAAACTTTTGTATGGCATGTATTACATTAAATAAAAATCTGTCCTTGCCTTAGGTGTACCATACAGTCGCTTCTGTCCATATTGTTCTAGAGAAAATTATTAAACAACATTGTTACATCTGCTCAGCACATCACACTTTGAAGTGTGGAAGGGGCCTAACTCTAAGTACCCGTCAGTTTGCTCATATGTCTTCTTCTCCCGTCCCATCTATCTTGTCTAAAAAGACCCTGGTGAATGTTGAAGATCCTAGGCAGATTGGGAATATGTCAGGTCATGAGAGTAAGGAACATTGCATTAAAAACTCACTATGCTTCTACTGTGGAAAATGTGAATAGGTCTGATCATTTGATTAGGTACTTTCCAACAGACCAAATCCAGAGGACCACAAGCACTTAAGTGACCTTTGGGAGAGTCACTTGGCACACACATATTTTCCAAACCAGTCATTGTTTTATTAACTATATCTCTTTCAGTCACTGACAGGTTTGTTGATTCAGGGGCTGCAGCCAATTTTGTCATAATGATTTTTTCGTTTGGCTCTAAATATAGAGTTAGCCAAACTGAATGTTCCAATCCTGATAATAGTATCCAACTCTTCCCCTTTAAGAGATGGTAAAGTTTGTTTCAAGACTCATTTTATTGCCCTGCAGGTGGGATCTATTCACACTGAGTTTCTGGAATTTTATGTTTTCAATAATTTGTCTGCTGATGTCATCTTAGGACTTCCCTGGCTACCCTTGCATAATCCTGTCTTCTTTTGGACATCTGGTGAACTGATAAAGTGTAGTCAAAATGTTCTCCTCATTGCACCTCATCACTTGTTTCTGGTGTTCGGGCTGAAGGTTTGAATGTATCAGAATTTATTTCCAATTTTGCTGATGTGTTTGACAACGTTTCTTCTGTAGGCCTTATGATTGTGGGATTTATACCCTGCCAGGTTCTAAATATTGTAGAATATGGTAGAATGTTGTACCCGCCTGAGAGTGAGACTATACCCAATTACATTCAAGATGGATTACAAAAGGGCAATGTTTTAGACCATCTATTGACTATTGTGAGCTCAATAACATTACTGTAAAAATAATGATAACCTCTTCCATTGACCCATTGATCCCATCTCCCAATTTGTTCAATCATATAGTGGGTGCCAAGATCGATCTCCACAGGACTTACAATCTGATTTGGAGCAGTGAGAGAGATGAATGGAAGACTATGTTTAATACCCCTGAGGGACTTTTTAAATATCTTGTAATGCCATTTGGTTTGTGCAATGTTCCTGTTGTCTTCATACACTTTTTTAATGATATCTTCTGGGATTTGCTTGGTCAGTATGTTGTGGTTTATTTGGATGATATCTTTATCTTATCTCCTGATTGGGTCACACACATACAACATATCAAATGTATTTTCTAGGCTATACTTGCTTAACTGTTTAAGTTTCTGGAATAAAAAAATACATTTCCTAGGTTACATCATCACTCCTGAGTCTTTTTATATGGATCCAATCAAGCTCACAACTATTGAAAACTGGAAACATACCTCTAATCTAAAAAGCCCTACATGATTTTTGGGTTTTGCAAACTATTTTCAAATATTTATTAAAGATTTTTCTGTACTAGCTAAGAGTTTGCCAGATCTCACAAGGAAATATGCTGAAGTAACCAATTGGCTCATACAGCTAAAGAACTTTATGAATTGCTCTGAGAGCAATTATAATGCCGGAAACTTCTGGCCATCATATGGGTTTTTGAGGAACTAAGACACTTCCTAGAAGGGGCCAAATAGTGAATTACAGTAAATAGTGATCATTAGCTGTATCTTGATAATGCTAAGAGATTATCTTGCAGGCAGGTTCATTGGGCATTGTTTTGAACTAATTTAAATTTTTTCATTACTTACCATCCCAGCACTAAAAATGTTAAGGCCAATGCCCTGGCCCGCAGTTTTTCCAGCAATGCCCCAGAGATGGCTTCTGAAAAATTCCTATGTCTGGTGTTGTTGCAGTATTATTTAGGATTTGGCCATATCTATCACTAATGCTCAGGGTTCAGATCCTGAAAACGTTTCACCCAATACATTGTTTAGTCTTAGCAGGGCTTCCAGGCATTTCTGGAACCAAGTATCTACTGTCCTGTTGGTGGCCCCCTGGTCATGTGACGTTAAAAGCTTTGATGCTGCTTGCAAAGTGTGTGCTAGGTTGAAGCTTCCTCAATTCTCACCTGAGGGTCTTCTCCATCTACTTCCTCTTCCTAATAAACCTTATACCTATACAGTATCTCAGTGGACTTTATTATTTGAGCCCCAGGGTTAAACAGCTATTTGGGCCGTATGTGACAGGTTTTCTAAAATGTGCCATTTGATACCTTTGAAGAAGCTCCCCCCAGTGGTAAGATTATAGCCTTTTTGTTTATTAACTACATTTTGTGTGTGCATGGTATTCCAAATAAATAGTGTTTCTGACCATCCAGAGATAACTGTAAAAACAGAGAGACTGTGGAACAATTCTTAAGGTGTCATGTCTTTGATTCTCTAGAAAAGTGGAGACAATTTGTCATGGGTTCTCCCGCGACTCACCGGTACCCCTTACCATGCCCATGCACCCCCGGCACCCTAACTCACCTGTCCTTGATCCTGCTCCGGCCCACGGCCGTCAGGTGCACGTCCCTGCCTCCTAATTCGTATGTGCCGGCTCCCAAAGGTTTAAAGGGCAAGCCCACCATTGATTCCATTTCCCGGGTTCCTTATAAGCCAGCCTCTTCCTGAACACTTCGCTGGATCTTTGTGCGTCGTTGCCATTGAAAAGGCTTGTTACTTATGCCCTGTGCTGATATTGCGATTTCCTGTGGTGACCCTGGTTCCATTATTGACTTTGATCCCGTGCTGCCTGTCCTTACCTCCTGCCTTTCCCCGGCTACCTTGGCCACCATTGTGGACCAAGTCACGCCTGTGGAGCGACCTGGTGGTACTATACCGCAGCAAGTCCAACCCACTTAGTGGTGGGCTCTGGTGAAAACCGGGTACCATTTAAACTACGCAACCAGGTGCCAGCTTACGTCATTGTCCGCTGGGGTCCAGTGGGTCCACTACCTCTGGTGTCTGACAGTAAGATCCGGCCATCGATCCCGCCAATGTCCCGCTACCTGACCTGGCTCATATTACCACTCTAATGGTCCAGCAGTCCCAGCAGATTGCCATACAAGGTCAACAACTTGGAAAAGTCATCATGTTGCAGCAATTGATGTCTTCTCAGCAGCAGGGTCAAGTTACTGCAGCCCCTCCTGCTACTTCAGTTTGTCTACTACCCGGGGAACCCAAGATGAGAGTCTCCTTGCCATCTAAGTATGATGGGAACCCCAAGTTGTGCAGGGGCTTGAACACTCAGTGCTCCTTGCACATTGAACTTATGCCAAATCAGTTCATCACGAAACAGTATAAGGTGGCTTTCATCATTAGCCTCCTCTCCGGGAAGGCCCTGGCATGTGCTCCTCTCTGGGACAGAAAAGACCTGGTCACAGCTAATATTACATCCTTCTTCCTTGAGTTCCTGTTGCTCTTCAAGGAACCTACAGGACTTTCGGGACAGATTAAAGACGCATTGTCTGCATGTGAGTGGTCTCATCTCTCTGGGCACTCAGATTTATATCCACTTTACTGAGCACTCTGAGGAGCATCTGGAACATCTGCAAGTCAGGACCCATCGTCTGCCCCACCCTGTCCACTACCTTCCATGTCTGCTGCAGAGGAACAGATGCAGGTGGATAGAGCTCTCCAGCCCTGAGCACTTCCTTGAGACTTGTACAGTCCATGCTCAGAGTCCGGGAAACGCACCCACCTAGGGTTCCTGGGAGGACCTCGTGCTGTACAGAGATTCCTGCACTTCTCCAACTGCTACCAGCATTTTTTTCCATGCTTCCCCTCCCTTGTATCTCCAATTATGGCGCTGACCAAGAAGAAAGCCAATCCTAAACCCTGGCCTCCGGCGGCTGAAGAAGCAGTCACTTAACATTCTCACACAGCCTGATACGGAGAAGCCTTTCCAGCTGGAGGTTGATGCCTCCTCAGTAGGAGCTGGAGCAGTGCTCACCCAGAAAAGGCCCAAGGGCCGAACTCTCACTTGTAGGTTCTTCTTTAAGACTTTCTCCTCTGCAGAGAGAAATTACTCCATAGGGGACCGAGAGCTCCTATGCTGATATTGCAGTATCCTGTTGTGACCCAGGTTCTGTTATTGACTTTGATCCAATGCTGCCTGTCCTGACCTTCCACTATGTCCCTGACTCCTATCCTGTGCTGCCTGTCCTGATCTCCTGCCTGTCCCCGACCACGCTTTTGCCTTTTAATTTATGCCTTATGTGGTGTCTGAGACAATTCCTCCCTCTTGCAGACTCTGGGGGGCTGAACAATATAATAAACTTTTTCACCAAATTCTCGCAATTCAATTGTAATTATGGGTTAAACCACAAATGCTTGTTGGGTAGTAATAAGTACTCGCTAAACCCTTCTGCCGAATTTACATCCCAAAAACAGAGCTCAGCCTGGGCCCAGACTCTCGAATCTTGTTAAAGCCCAGGACAGACAAAGACTTTAGGCTAACAAAATATGGTCGTCTGGCCCTCTTTCTATTTGGGAGAGAAAGTGGGGTTATCCACCTGGAACCTGCGGTTCCATCTGAGATATTTGCACCCTCTCCCCTGCCCGCTATGTTGGTCCATATATGATGATTAAGTTGCAGTTACCTCGTACCCTCTGTATTCATAATGTATTCTACAAGTCACTAAAAATACTCCCTCCTGTCTTGCTTAATCCTAAACCACCATCTCCTGCAATACAAGGTGAATTAGAATTCTGCTTCATCGCTTGGAGCGGGTTAATTGGCCAGCCCGTGGAGGGGTTTCGAGAAAGACACTCCTAAGAAGTAAGGCGTACTGGATTTTAGCGTTGAGATTGAGATATCCCAATGGTATGAACTCCAAAAATAACCTATCATACATTTATTAATTATTGCTTTTCAGTCTTGTAATGTGTCAGTGCTTTTCCCATTTTTATTTTACTGTTTTTGTTTTTTGTATTTTCTATTATGCTGTATCTTGTTCTCCCATGAGCCGTATTCTTTTGTGTCTCGTGCGGACCTTACGACGTGTATCCTTACGACGTATCCTTAACATACAGCCAGAACGCGTAGGTTATTTATACCTACATGTACACATTTTTAAAGAATGAAAGATAAAGGAATTAGAATTTTACCTTGCATATGCTACGGAACAATCTATTTGTGGAAAACATCTTTGTGACAAGCCAGATACACGTGCATACTCCTATTATGCAAGCCTCCACCATTTTGGGACTAGTCAGGGTTTGTGAAACAATCCTTCTTTTCTATTAGTGAATTAGAATGGGAAGTTGAAAAAATTCTTGATTCTCATTGGGTTTAGAAAGCTGTTCAGTACTGTACAGTGCATTGGAAAGGATATGGCCGTGAGGAGTGTACATGTGTACATGGGTTATCACCAGAAACCTTCCAAGCCTTGTGGTCCTAATTAGAGTCTGATGGTCCATCATAAGAGGAAGGGGGTACTGTTAAATCTGTGCCACAGTCTTCTACTTATCAGCTGAGAAGGTGCTGGATTTGGTGCATTTTAATTGGCAGTCTGAACTGTGCTCTAATGCTAGACTGTTGAAAAAATGCAACCTCTGCTCTTGACAAGAAAGGGCTAAGGCTTGCACACTCTCACAGTTCTGCTTCTCCTTCACCTGGGGAACTTTCATTTAACGGGAACCTGTCATCAGTAATTGGCCTAATAAACCACTACCACTATATTGTCAAGCAATGGAACACTTTCTGTTTTTTGTTTCTTTCATGGTCCAGTGTGGTGGCATCATCCAGAAAATGAACTTTGAAGTGAGATGTAAATTATAAAGTCAAAGAGGCGGAGAGTTTAACACTGGAGTCAAGGTGTGTAGCTCTGAATGTCTCCTTCTCTGTGATTGAAATCATCCATCGGACTTCAGGAGATCTGATTAGTGATGTCTCTGAATGCAGGACTATCAATTACAGTACCAGAGGCTGTCTGAGGCATGTCACTTCAAAGTTGATTTTCTGGATGATGCCATCACACTGGACCATGAAAGAAAGAAAAAATTAGAAGGTGTTACATGCTACATGTTTCTTTACATGTTACATTAAAGAAACACGATCTGGAAGGTGGTCATCTGCCCCACCACATACTGGTCAATTTCTGATGACAGGTTCCCTTTAAGATCTGCGTGCCGCCATCTTCCCTTGCTAGCCAAACAGTTTTTCTGCCCAGACCTCTGTGCCATTATCTGCAGTCAGTCTTTCTTGCTTCTCCTAGTTTCTTGATTTTTGCCATGTATTTGACTATTCATGTATTTAATTCTGTACTGTATTTGCTATCTAGTTATGTCTTCCCAATTGTGTTATTTATTTGTCTGTCTTGTTATGAGTTCACAATTTGCATTGGAAGGGAACATCATCCAGTTATTGGCAACTGTTTAAGGTGGACCCAATAAGTAGGCAGGTGACAGTTTTGGCGGCTTAGTATTAGGGCTCACTGTCCTTATTTCTGACCTGTCATTACAAACATACAAGCTAAGCATTGCAACAGATATCTGATTAAACAAATGTCCAAAAATAACTTTTTTCATTACACTGGATAGTGGATGAAAGGAAGCTGCGTTGGATAGTTAGGCTAGACAAGTGCATTTGGTGGATCAAAAGAAGCTGCATTTTGAAATGCCTCACAAGTAGTTTCATGAACAATGATGTTGTTTCTTTTATGTCCAGTGGTAATAAAGCTGCATATGTTGATAACTATGCTTTAAAGGGAATATCTTGTTTATTATCATTGTCTATTGGCTTCAGAAAAGGCTTTTTCAATTCCTTCTAAACCTCCTTGCGATGAATCTACTCCTTTATTGAAATCCAGCTGTCTTTAATTAAATTGATTGGACTTGATTAGGGAAGGCACACACCTGTCTATATAGGACCATACAGCAAACAGTGCATGTCAGAGAACATGAGAATCAAGAAGTCTAAGGAATTGCCTAAAGAGCTCAGACAGAATTATGGAAAGGCACAGATCCGGTCAAGGTTACAAAAGAATTTCTGCAACATTCAAGGTTCCAAAGAGCACAGTGGCTAAATAATGCTTAAATGGAAGAAGTTTGGGGCAACCACAACCTGTCCAACCAAACAAAGCCATCATGGGAAAATAGCCTTGGTGAGAGAGGTAGAGTATAACCCAAGATTACTGTGGGTGAGCTCTAGAGATCTAGTAGGGAAAAAATCACTGAAAAACTGCAGCTGAGGCTGATATGATATGAGTGCAGAAATATGTCCACATAAAATTAGCAAAAAACCACATGGAGGACTCCCAGAATATGAGAAATAAGATTATCTGGTCTGTTGAGTCGATTGAACCTTTTGGTGTTAATTCTAACCAGTATGTGTGGAGAAAACCAGGCACTGCTCATCACCTGCAAAATACATTTCCTACAGTAAAACATGGTGGTGGCTGCATCATGCTATGGGGTTGTTTGCACGGACGGTTGATTGCATTTGAAGGAAAGATGAATGCAGCCAAACACAGCTTTATCCTGGATGAAAACCTCTTTCACAGTGCTCTGGACGTCAAACTGGGCCAAAGGTTCACCTTCCAACTAGAGCACACAGCTAAAACAACAAAGCAGTGGCTTCAGAACAACTCTGTGACTATTCTAGACTGGCCAGCTAGAGCGCTGAATTGAACATCTCCGTAGAGACTTGAAAAAAGCTGCCCACCAACATTCACCATCCAACCTTAGGAAACTGGAAAGGATCTGCAAGAAAGAATGGCAAAGGCTTCTCAAATCCAGGTGTGAAAAACTTGTTGCATCATTCCCAAGAAGACTCATGGTTATACTAGCTCAAAAGTAGCTTCTACTCAATACTGAGCAAAGGGTCTGATTACTTATGACCATGTGATATTTCAGTTTTTCTAGTTTTAATAAATCAGCAAACATATCTACTTTTTTTCTGTCAAGATGCACAGTATATATTAATGAGGAAAAAAAGAACTATTTTGAGCTTAACATTTGGCTGCAATGAAACAAAGAGTGAAAAATTTAAAGGGGTCTGAATACTTTCCATACCTACTATATCAGGTGGCTTTGTCAGCTGCATTTCAAGGTTTAACATCTGCAATCAGTGCATGTATCGATTGGGTGGAGGTTCTGGAGACCAGTTTCAGGGATGTTTGGTAATGTGTGTCAGAGTTCTGCTCACCCCTACTTTTGTCTCTAATCAGTCTCAATCCCAGCTGTGGGAACTCTATTTTCGCGTATAGCTGGGATCCTGCAGTGATCACATTAGCTCAGCCACTGAGCCCTTGTGATCACCCAGACGTAACCGTACTTCATAAGGTGCAGAAACTGTAGAGGTGATATATTAGACAGCTGATTCTGTGGGGTTTTTTGGACTTTTTATTTTTAAAGTTGCACAGAAGTCACAAATTCTTCTTTAACCTCTTCTAAAATTGTTCATACACTTGCTAACAACTAGAGTTTATTTGCACCAAAATTGTGACTTTTTCATACATTTACATCTGGATATTAAAGATATATCACAGAAAAACACGGTCTCCTGTTTCATGCCAGCACAATAGATAATGCAGAAGTTGGGGAAGGCAGTTTGGATTTTTTGCACTTTGCTTCAGATGCCAAATCTGTGTATGAACTTTAAAACTACACTTATTTGTAATCTTGTATAATGATTGTATCTATTTTGATTTTGCTCAGTATACCAGGACTTTAATTTTTGTAGAAAAGTGCTCCAACCCTGTGCCAACCAATATCTGTGTTCTAACTCTGGACCAAATGACTCATACTTTCACAACCTGTATTTGCTTCATCTTAAAGATGCACTCTTCATTATCGGCAAGCAGGCGAATTACTGTGGCTGGACCATTCCCTGATTAGGAGCAAAGAGAAGAAATTATTTAAAGCTGTTGAATCAGTGTAAACCACAAATAAATGTCCTCTTATTCTGCTTCATGCCGCTTGTAAAATCACCTGCAGCCTGCTCCCTGGTACTTGCTTTTCTGAAGTCCTGCCACCTAATTATTTTCAAAGTGTTTCTGGTTGTACATGTTATATGTACTCTCACATGTCCTGCTGGATGGCATGACTATAATGGACTACTAAAAACACTGTGGTTTACATGACCATAATACCCTGATAGCAAGATGTGAAGGCCCCTGCCTACCTCTCTAGGTTAGGGGACCCTTGTCTGCATAGATCTGAGTACTAAAAGGTACTTGTTATCTTCTTATACATTAGGGCACATTTACTTACCCAGTCCTGTCGCGATCCTGCAGTGCGGTGTCTGTCGAGGATTCGGGTCTGCCGTGATTCACCAAGATCGTGTGCCCGAGTTCCCGCCGGAGTTCACCTTCTTCTTCCTAGTGCATGTGAGTGCTGATCTTGTGACACAATTCGGTTTTAAATTCTAAGTTTTTTATAAATCCGTCCGGTTGTCCGACGACCGCGCCCCCGATTTCTGTCGTGTGCAAGCAGACGCCGATGTGCCACAATCCGATCGCGTGCTCCAAAACCCCAGGGCAATTTAGCGAAAATCGCAAATATTCAGGAAACCCTTAGTAAATGAGCCTAATTATGTATGAGCATTTTCATTTTCTGCGTCTACATTTTTGACTGCCTGTCTTTAAAAATCAATAACCTATTTTTATTTTTCTGCGTACAGAAATACATGAGGGCTTGGTTTCTGTCTACCAAATTGTACTTCCTATTTCATATTTTAAGTCATGTACTGGGAAACTGAAAAAAAAAAATCCAAATGCAATTACATTTTTGAAACACTGCATGTGCACCATTTTTTTATGGACACTTTTTTTTTACACCTTTCACTGTGTGCTCCAAATGACACCTCAAATTCCAAATTTATGTAGGCTTATTATGTTTTACAAAAATTTTTATCTTTTGTAAAAAAAAAAATACATTTTCCTCAAATTGTACAACAGTGTGCATGCTGTGTAAGCTGTCATTTTTTGTGGGATGAGTTAACATTTTCATTGCTATTATTTTTGAGACTACATGACCTTTTTATCACAATTTATTCTATTTTTTTAACTGTAGCAAAATAACGAAAAGGAATTGTTTTGGACATTGGGTGCTATTTTCCATTACGGGGTTCACTGTTGGGATTTTTGGGACTTGGCAATACCTAACGTGTTGATGATTTTACTTTTTTATTTAATCTTATATCAGTTATATTTCCATATACAGTAATGTAATAATACTGTATTTAAAAATATAGAAAATTTGCTATGGATCTATAAGAGTGTGAAGAACGATAGATCCTGGAGTCTTAGAAAAACTCCAGACTGTCATGGGAATAGATTGTTGTTCCCTAATGACATCACAGTGAGCTTTTTGCCTTTAATTTCTATCTGACCTCTTTTGCTGTTTGTCATTATCCATACTGAAGAAAAGAACGTCTTCAGGATTAGGCAAGTTGTGAAAGTTTGATTCATGAGAGTTGGAGCAGAAGAATTAGTTGTCACATAAAATATTATTTTCTATGACAATGTTCTCTTGAAATGCTACATGTCATCTATTAAAATAAACTATTAAAATAAATCTTAAAAGCTTTTTTAAGTTTAGATACCATTAATATATGGTTTACCATTGTGTACTGTTTGTTTAGGCTTATGAGTAAGTATATACATATATATTTTTATAAGAGATATTCCCAACACAACCATTTATAGCATTACATCCTATGGAAAGTTCCCGCCTCTATGACTTGGATCAATGGTGTGTCCCATGACCCCTAACACACCCAGTGGCCTTTACCCACACAGTTGTGGGTAAATAATAGACTATGCTGCTTTCAGGAAACTCCATTAAAGTGATGCAATACAGTGTTATAATAATAATAATCTTTATTTATATAGCGAGGAAGAATGGAGTGACACAAGAGGTAAAAAGCTTATATAATGGGCCAACCATTCTTCATAAGGTTGTAGAACAAAATATAATATAATAAATAGAAGTGCTGTTGCTTGATCCAGTCATCAGCCGTCATGTTATATACAAAGTCCAAGGTGAATGCGACTGCATAGAAGCCTGAAGCTTGGTGCCTGTTGGTTGCTGGATAACAGATGGGAGGAGGACACAGGACAGGTTAGTAAAGAGAGTTAAAACTTCATGCATTTAAGTGTGATAGGCTTGCCTAAAGAGATGGGTTTTAAGAGCACATTTGAAACTTTGGAGGTTGGGTGTTAGTCTGATAGTCCAAAGCAGAGCATTCCATAGAATGGGTGCAGCTCTAGAGAAGTCTTGGAGATGCGGGTGGGAGGTTCAAATTAAGGTAGAGGTTAATCTAAGGTAGAGGTTAATCTAAGATCACTGGCAGATTGAAGGGGACGGGATGCCTGGAAGACTGAGATGATAGAGGAGAGGTAGGAAGGTGCAGCGTTATGCAGAGCTTTGTGGATGACTGGTATGAACTGGAGGCATCTGTGAAGCGTTTGGTCTGAAAGACAAGCCTGGCTGCTGCATCAAGAATAGATTGGAGAGGAGAGAGTTTGGTGAGTGGAATACCTATTAGTAGAGAGTTACAGGGGCACATTTACTTACCCGTCCCGTTGACGCTGCCGATCCGGAATGTCTGACGAGGATTCCGAGCTGCCGTGATTCACTAACATTGTGCGTCCAATTTCCTGCATGTGTCGCTTCTCTGCTCAGGTCCACCGGAGTTCACCATCTTCTTCCCGGTGCATGTAAGTGACACAATTTTGAAAGTTAAATTCCTTGGTTTGTCCTAATCAGTCAGGTTGTACGACGGCCACGCCCCCGATTTGTGTCACATAAACGCCGGCGGCAATGCGCCTTAATCCGATTGCGTCCAACGGACCCTTAGTAAATGTGCCCCACATTGTTGAATCTTTAAAGCTAAAGTACGGGTAGACATACTATAAATCAACTCTAGTAGATTCTGTCAGTCAGATGCTTTTTGGCTGCAATTTCAGTGTAATTTCTGGAAAATGTCCACCCAAAGTATCACGTATCTTATTACATTGCGGATGGTCCATTTGACACCCCAACTGCAACCTCTGCAACCTCTAGTAATATCAAAACCAGCCACCAGATATTGAAGATTTCTTTTAGTTTTTGTAGTGCACAGAGAAGACCCCTGAAGACCCCTTTTCCAAAGTTACTTAATCTACTGCAGCAGGGTCCTGAGTTTAAACCAAACATTGCATATTCACCCTCTATGTAGCTTGTAAGCATAGATTTTTTTTCAGGTACTTCAGTTCCTCCTAAATTTCCTAAACATACTAGTGGGATATGTAAATTGTGAACCCTAGTAGGGACATTGATTGATATCTGTAAAGCGCTGTGTAATAGGTTGGCGCTATGCAAGCAAGACTGCAAAAGCAATACAAAATAGATAAACTGTAAAGTGGTTTTTAAAGATGACTGTCTTTTTTCGGTATGAACACTATAAAATGTTCTGTTTATTGCAGTTTTTCTTGATCTCTGCATTGCAGGACCAATCAATCAAAATCATTTCACTGTTCTGCTTATCCTCCCAAAACACTACGGTTCCAGTATCTATTAATTCACTTCTGGGAATCTTTTAAATACAAGTTAAAATGAAACAGCAGACAGATACAAAAATAATACCTTAGCTTTATTATAAAATGACGAGGCACTAAGCCTGCACAGCTAAAATAATAGGGCCATATTGTAAGAATCAATCTAATTTCTTCCTGACAAAATGTAGATTAAAGCTGAAAAAAAAGAAGCAATAATCTCAGTTTAGGCTTCACATCTGCATTGTTATTTGTATTGTACTGAAATTAACAGAAGGGCCAATCTGTTGCACGATGGAAAAATGAGATGAAGTTCTATACTCTAATGACAATAAAGTGATCCATAAGTATTCCATCTTGGTGGCTGCCATGATAATATGTACATTGCACTACTTTATCGTGTCTTTTTATGGAATCTACCATGGAGACTCTGGGGTTTATTTACTAAGGGTCCTGCGGCCGCATTTTCATCAGGTTTTTCCGAATTTTGGGGCATCGCACCGGGGATTGTTGCACGCGATCGAATTTTGGTGCATCGGGCCCGGCTTTTATGTGACATAAATCGGGGGCGGGACGTCGGACGATCCGACCGATTCAGACAAACTGCTGGATTTAACTTTGAATTTGTGTCGCAAGGTCAAGCACTTACATACACCCGGAAAAGAAGGTGAACTCCGGCGGACCTGAGCGGGGAGCGACACATGCAGGATATTGGGTGCACACTCACTAGTGAATCGCGGCAGCTGAGCATCGGAGTCAGGGAACGCACCTCACGGATCCCACAGGGACAAGTAAGTAAATCTGCCCCTATGAGGCTGGAAATAGTGATATAGGACAATGACAGCTGACATGTCTCTGGTCTGCATGGCCCAGGAAAGATAACAGGATTTAGGCCCCCAAACGGGAAACCAACTTTTTATCCTTATCAGGACCACAAATATGCCCTCCTATATTCTGGGAAATTTAGCAACAAGCTAAAAAGAAGATATTTGATGTTGTATAAAAATGGCCAAGTTATCAGAGCAGTGGAGCCTAGCCATGATAGCGAAGTCCCCTCCTGCTCTCATTAATGAGCTACAAACCAGATACATCATCTGTGCAGGATTGCTGAATCTGAAGTCCCTTCTCTCTGGACCGTGTTGTTGTATCTTTGGATTTGGCTGTTGATTGTTAAGTTTAATCAAGCAAAAAGTTTCACACAATTAGAAGTCTTTTGCTGTCCTCACCAATTTGAAAAAAAGAGCATGAAGGGGCATGGGAACAGCTGAGACACCTCCTCAATTGAATTTATATCCTTCACTCAAGAAAACTGGCATACAAGCTCACTAAAATGTACAAAATCTACAACAGCCCCCAGCAGGCATGGATGGAAGCAAGGCCTGCCATCCAGAATCTGTAAAGTACTACAGAATTTGATGGCGCTATATAAATAATTATTATTATTATTGTTATGACAATCCTTGGACATTGGGCTACAGTCTTCTGGTCAAGCCTACTGTAGAACTATTCCAGTTACCTGTAGTTAAATTTGCACATTTAATTATTGATCTTCCCTCTTTTGGCTGATGGTAGCTCTTAGTCTCTGGGGGTAATTTATCATTAGACTTGCTCATGCTGCCATCAGATTTATTAAAGTGGCTTTGATCCTTGATAAATCTGCTGGCCGTGGTTTTTGCTGTGTGTGTTGTTTGCAACAGTCACATGAGAAGTCGCAAAAAAATGGAAAATGTCTCACCCTAGACAAGGATGGGGACTGACGTAAATTTGAGCCAAATTTGCACCAAATCACAAATCATGAATTCAGTCAATGCAAATAATGAATTTGGAGCAAGCAGGGTCTATGTCAAAGTGACTTTGAACTGTCCTATGTTCATTTGGCACAACGGAAAGTCACAAAACAGCATTTGTACAACAACTGTGTCAAAAAACTACACCAAACTAAATACCCAATGATAAATGAGCCCCTCTGTCCCCATGTCACGATCGGTGTGACTACTTTCTCATTCTAATTTCAGCAGGTAATCTCATATATACATTGTAGAGCCATTCATCGAAACCACATCTCTGCACATTTTCTAGCACTGTATCCCTTTGTATTAGGGACAAAGATTTAGGGTATTAAATACCAAGGCCCAATTTAGAAAATTGTGATCTTAAACAATTTTACTAGTATTTCAGAATATCTCCAATTCTAATGCACAAAAGCTGAATGTTATACATATGAAAACATTTAACAATGCTCAGGTATTAGCTGAATACATTGTTAATGTAGCTAGTACAAAGGTTTCTCTTCTCTATAATCAATACAATGACAATACTTACCTGCATCTGTGAGAAAGATACAATTGTATATTGCCACCATTTGCACAGAACATCGATAATAATGACACCCCACGGGCTGACACTGGTTTTACACTTTCTATTATGGTACTCTTGTAGAATACAATGAACTGTATATGTATGTCATTGATAATCTCCAGTAATTGGGCTACATCAGTAGTGCATAGAGTACAGATGTCTATGGGTACAATACTAAAGGGTGTGCAGTATTTATGTGCTATTTCTCATAAAAAAAACCTGCATTGGAACATTGATTAAATGTTGCATTTTTCAATCCATCCTCCGAGGCAACATTCTGACTGCAGATACATCTTTCACTTCCCAGGGTCATTTATGTCACACATCACATTGAGGTCCTGTGGTTTCTCAGTGAATGAAATGTCTGCCGGGCTATTTCTTTGGACATTGAAACCAATGGGTTTTTTATTTTAGAATCCTAGCCTGGGGTGTTTCATGTACAACTGATGAGAAAGCAAATAGGACTTAGAAAGCCTCATCAGTCCTGACTGTACAATTCCCTAGCAGGTCTACAGATTGGAGAACTGCCACAATGAAAGACTACAGGACACATTAAGCAGCTTTCTCCAATGTTTCGAAGAGGTCAAGCTACTTTGTAATGGAATAGACCAAGTACAGTTGTATAAAATGATAGCCATGACAGGTTCAACAAGCAATATTTTTTACTAAGCAACAAATCACATCGGAGAGATGTCTGAATAAGTTGATGGTAAAGGCCTTTTTTAACCTGTAGGTAGTAGGTTCTTATTATTTAGAGAATTATATCATAGTGTGCAGCTTTATGGAGAAGGACACACATTTAGATGCAAAACTGTAAAGTCGCTGACAAAAAAATAGTTTTAGCACAGCTGGAGAAAGCCTTAGCCAACAATTCGATTGATACCCGTATCATGCTGCTGGCTTCTTCATAGCCTGAGATACATCTGGTATATTTAACATTATTTATTAAATCAGATTCCTGATGTGAGTGGGCACTTCTTGGGTGTAACATTAGCTCAGGACACAGGACAGCATGTTTAATTGATCTGAAGCATGTGATAAGTCGCATGCTTGTGACATCACTGAAGGTCTTTTGCCAGAACATTAAGGACTTTCAAATAATGCAGGACAGCATGTTTGTAACTGGATGAGCTGAAGCATGTGTGGAGTCACATGCTTGTGACATCACTAAAGGTCCTACAGCCTCTCTTAACAAACCTCCTGTTGTCTCTTGCTGTTCTATATGGTTTCCCATGGTTACCAGACAGCAAGCCAAATGGAGATTAGCCTATGGGGCAAGGAAAAACCTCTACTAGCTGCTAAACACCTGCAGATAGCTAATTACAGTAAATTAAAGATTTGCTTAGTGCAGAGTTAGGGCGCTTTCACATTGATGTTCATTTTCATGTTGTGGTTCAGTTATTTCCACAAATGTCTCACAAATCCATTGATTCCTATAGGTGTTTCACACTGGCTTGTATTTTCACTGATCCGTTATCTGTGGAAAAAATGATGAAACCTGTCCTATTTTTTTTTACAGTTGTGGATCACGAAAGGCAATGGAAGTCTATGGGTTTAGAAAAAAATGATGTGTGCTTATTTTCACTTTTTAAATGTTATGTGTTACATCTAATACCAGTTCAGCTCCAGTCATGAGTATGGAGTACAGCTCCATGTATCGCACTGCACATTAATGGGGTTCCTGCAGCGCCGTACATGTCCGTTGCTTCACACTAAGGAGCTGAGATTTAGTAGAGTCACATATATAAATAGGTTTCTAAACATATAAGCATATCCATCATTCAAAGGGCAAGTGTCTGAGAGCTGAACAGTCCAACAACCAGACGCCCCAGCAACCACGAGACTGGGAGCCACAGATGTTTTCAAATGCTCTATTATTGGAATGCTGGTACACATGACCAACCATCTCTCTGTTTATGGGACTGTAGAAAATGACTCAGAAGTTCAATAGTAAATGGGAGCCTCGAGGGGCAATCATACGCTCTGGTTTTTGGGATAAGACCATGAAGCCCTAGTTAAAGATAGTTGGAAAACTCCTTTGACACCTTTTTTTTTTTTAAACCTGAAAATAAGCTTCAGCAGATGGATCAAGGTGTAAAATGAATGTGGGTGAGATGCAAAAACTTCCTATGAACAAAGAATTAAAGACAAACCTTTATACTAAATTTGTTGTGGCTTCCTGTGGTATAGATGGAAATCAGCAAGTCTGGCCATGACATATGGATGTAAACAATTTACACAGTAGTTACTTCAGCAACAGACATAATGACACAAAAATGCCTGTCCCAACTTGGCAGAAATAGAAGCAATCAGTTGTATAGTATATGTAATGAGCATCACTGCAGGACACGGGCATCAGTAATACAAAACACAACCAGAGGCAATTGAAGCTGTATGAGGTTGGTATAAAGGGCGATTTCTCCATTGAATGCATGTTGACAATATTCACAGTCTTCAGACTTTACTGTACAGTAGAATTCCTCTTTTCTTCACCTAGGCACATAGCTGTATGGAGTATATCTATACTAGATGTATTGGAATCAGTGCTGATATTTGGACTTGAGATGGTATCATTTTATTGCTTATCACCATCCAATATGCCTTTGGACCAGTTTATATTTCAGTTATTTTATCTGGCTTGGCTCACAATAACTGATGGAAAAACCTGAAATGTGAACAAATACAGTCTTCAGGATACTTGTATGTTTTTTTAATTATTATTAAAGGTCCACTTTCAGCAAATAATTTTTAGTCTCTTTTTAATTTATTTTACACTATAATATCAATGCTATGATTCCCTACAATCTTAACTAGAGATGAGCGAGCACTAAAATGCTCGAGTGCTCGTTATTCGAGACGAACTTTTCCAGATGCTCGAGTGCTCGTCTCGAATAACGAGCCCCATTGAAGTCAATGGGAGACTCGAGCATTTTTCAAAGGGACCATGGTTCGGGAATAAAATGTGTTAATTAATTGAAAAAGAATGTCTTCTGATAAGTTAGCAGATGTATGCAAACATCTGCAATCTATTCTTCACTGTTCCGCGCGTATATTATCTCCCGACAAGTTATCAGATGTGAAGAACAGTGAAGAATAGAATAAAAACAGTGAACACAGGATCATTTAAGTGAAAAACACAGTGAAAAACACAGTGAAGAATAGATTACAGATGTTCTGCACATCTGCTTACTTGTCGGGAGATACGCTGTCCCGTGCCCCGCTGCTCTCCGTGCCCCGCTGCTCTCCGTGCCCCGCTGCTCTCCGTGCCCATGTCTCCGTGCCCCATGTCTCCGTGCCCCATGTCTCCGTGCCCCGCTGCTCTCCGTGCCCCGCTGCTCTCCGTGCCCCGCTGCTCTCCGTGCCCATGTCTCCGTGCCCCATGTCTCCGTGCCCCATGTCTCCGTGCCCCGCTGCTCTCCGTGCCCCGCTGCTCTCCGTGCCCCGCTGCTCTCCGTGCCCATGTCTCCGTGCCCCATGTCTCCGTGCCCCATGTCTCCGTGCCCCGCTGCTCTCCGTGCCGAGTCAATAGGTTTTCCCAGTTTTTTGTGGTAAAATTAGGGACCTCAGCTTATACTCGGGTCGGCTTATACTCGAGTATATATGGTATAATTTGATAGGTCAGACATTTGGAATGCGGCGATACCAAACATGTTTATGATTTTTACTGTTTAGTTTTTTTTTATATCAGTTCTACGGAAAGGGTGGGGGGACTTTTTTTTTTTGCACTATTTTTCAGGTTGTCTGATTGATCCTACCTTATGCTGCCATACTACTGTATGGCAGTACAGCACTATACTGGCCGTATGGCAGTATATGGAGATTTAACTGATCATTCTTTACAATGTGCCACTGGCACATTGTAACAAATGATCAGAAGCTGTACAGCCTTGGATCCTACAAAGACCAAAGGCTGTTATAGCAAAATATTGTTGCTACCCGTGATTACGTCACGGGTAGCAAAGATCAAAGCTAAGATGGTGGTGCCCACACAACGCCAACAGCAGTGAAGGCAGAGATTGCAGGGTTAAAGGTGGGTGTTTGCTGCAGCATAAAACACTCACTGTGTATAGGGAGGGCTTAGCTTATGAGCCCTCTCCGAACACTTGCGGTGAACATGTGACGTATAGATAACATGTGATGGTACACAGGGGTGTGACTACAGCTGTAGTAGCCATAGCAGATGCTATGGGCCCCCATTGTGTCAGGGGCCCTCAGAATCTCAACTGACAAACTAAATAATGGAGGATGTGCACCATTTTATGTATATATATATATATATATATATATATTATACTGCACATCGTGCAGCATAAAATGTATGTAACAGTGCACATCATGAATTGGCAGCTCAGATTAAAAAAAAATGTTTGGGAGAGGGAGGGGACAGCAGAAGGACAGGGCTAGAGATCTCTCATCTCAAATTCCAGCTGTGTTCTTCCCCCATGTGATCAGCAACTACTGGGACAGATCTGTGTAAGTGTGTAAATGTATATGTCAGTGCATAGATGTGTGCGCATGAGTGTATAAAGTGTCTATGTGTATATAAATTTGTATATGACTATACAAATATGTATATTTTCTGAGGAGGTAGGAGGGCCCCATTCTGCCATATTTGCTATGTGGCCCTGCCTCTCCCAGTTTTGCACCTGATGTTAAGGTACATCTGTTAACCTCCTGGATAAATCCATCTTTACAATCTCATCTTATTTTTTCCAGTCAAATGAAAACTTGAAAAAAGATAAATGTAAATCCTTTATGCTGTGCCTGCAGCTTCTATGTAGAATTATGTTTCCATAGTTACAGACCACAAACAGTTGAGTAGTCAGGTTCTGAAGTCAACCCCTTTCTTTTTGGTCACAAACATTCTGTGCATAACTAAGAAATAAGAGCCTGGAAGAGAGTATGACTGAAGGATCAGATCATACGGGGTGTGATTGAAGTCTGTAACCATGGAAACACACAAAGAACTGTAGCATATTTTTGATCAAGAATATTTTAAAAGATGCTTTATTTTTTATTTATAACTGCATTTGCATAATGAAAAAAATGGATAAGGAGTAAACAAATTGTTTAACCACTACTAATCTGTAATATCCTGTACAGACATCCAGACATTACAGCCCCCATATAGAGTGTAATCTATCATCTTATGATCACATTTCTCTTCAATTTCATTTTATTTTACTGACGCACACAATAGATCAGCACAATATTATCTATGGCATGTCTTTTATGAGGTATGGTTCCAGGTCAATCCTACCTAGTGCTGACATACACTTCCCCCAGGGAAAGAATTCGGTGACTTATTGTTCTAGTTTGAGCTAAGTCTGTTACCTATATATCATATAGTTGATAGCTCTTCTCTTGTGACCTACCTATATTTACAGTTTATACCTGCAAGATTTGACAAATACAGAAGACCACAAGCTCTGTATTCTGCAGAGTTGGCATTTGGCTTGTCATAAATTGCTCAGTAAGTGTTGTTCTCGGGAAATCATTGCACTTGTGAGGCTTAGTGAATAGATTTCAGGTTCAGACGAGGCACCATGAGGTTCTGTCTAAATGTTTGTGCGCATACAGGAGATGCAACTGTTACTCAGCATCTCAGCTTTTCTCCTCAAGAAGCTAATTAAATCTGCAAGACTTGGTTTTTGGTTTTAACACTGAGGATCTGTATTTCCGTTGCAGCAAATCCCTGTTATGTCTCTGACTCCCAAAACAAGATTACCTTTGTTGTCTGTTACCGACTGGGTATAATCTGAGATCTGAGATACAGAAAACCTGCGGTAACGGGACACAGCAAAACATCCTCCTCTCCATAAATAAGAAACAAAAGTTCAGAGGAGAATGTCACATCTATTCCCAATAAGACTATATTAATACATTGGTGAGAAACATATTGCTTTATTTCCAAAAAGCAAACAAATTACTGAACAACATTTTATTTCTTAGCCATAAATCCATCTTTACAATCTCGCTCTTCTGGCAAAAATATATTGTGCATCTTAGGCAGAAGAATCCAAGCAGATATGATGTGTCCTACATGGACGTGAAGAGTCCTCAATTTGTGGGACCTAAAAGAAAATGGAATACAACATTGTTACAATTTGGGGTAGGTTTAATAAGCAAAACACAAAAGAATTCATCTAACAAGTATCATGTAGACTGGGAAGGTATCATGCCTGGTTTTTGTAGCTTTGCCCTGGTGTAGTGGGGAACTAATTTATCACCCAGGCCTCTTCTTAAATTTGCGGCACAGTCTCTGCAGGCTTTACACCAGGAAGGGGTTAGATTACATTTTACCAGCTTTCACAATTTCCAGTATGAAAGATAAATCTGGTGGAAGCCAGCAGCCAAACTATTCCCTGCCATTCCTGCTTTTTTGAAAGTGGTGAAGGTGGGAGGAGAAAGATCTCTTAGACTTTTTAATTTTTCTTTGTTGTGGATCAGTAATGAAAGAAAATGATGGGTTGAACTTAAAGGGGTTATTCAGGGACCTAAACTTCCATGATTCCAGACCATGACTAGCTGTTTACAGAAGTTGCAAAATATATAAGCCCGGATTTATCAAAAACAACGCAAACTGCAATACGCTCACATTTATCAAAAATAGCCTAAACTGCACTACACTCACATTTATCAAAAACAGAGCAAACTGTGCTACGCTCACATTTATCAAAAACAGCATCGGTTAAAGTGCAGCTGCGACACTTTGCACTGTAAAAAATGTCCAAAGTCAGACAAAAAACTGGTGCAGGGGCTTTAATAAATGTGGCCATTATCTGCAAACAGTACATTATGTGGCAGATACAAGTTGACTGCAACCATTTTAATCCATGTAGCCTACCTGCATCATATACTCCGACTTCTAACCATAAAGTTATATTATGGTTACAGAAAATAATTCAAATAAAGGTCTTGGAAGCAACAGAAGAAGCAAGTTCCTCCCTTGATGCCATAGTTGCTATGGAAGATCCTGTTATGGAAGATCCTCAATCCTTAATCCTAACACATCATAGGCTGAAAACTGACTGTCATTGGACTCCGATGAGTGTACGCTCAGGAAGGACCCAGACATGTCACTGTCCATATAAGGACTGCGTTACTTTCTGCTGCCAATGCTCACTCCTCTTTGTGCTTCCAGGGGGAGAGGAAGGACGACGCATACCTCTGTATGTGCATACAGTGGGATTCATCTTAACCCTTCACCATAAGCACATATCAGGAATGCTCCTGGCATATTCTTACAACGGATATAGAAAAACAAAATATGAGTTACGCCCGAGTCCTTAGTTTGTGACCACAAAGTGGCTTCTCTATTCTCATTCTGGTATCATCCATGTGAGGGTTGTACTACAAAAAAAGGCCCATACCAATATGTCTCAGATGAATCAAAAATAAGTATGATGGACTATCACACTTAGGTAAAGGAAATGTCATAATTTGTGTCATTAAAATCTCACAGGATTCAACAGTGTGCAAAATGTTCTATTTCAAATATCATAGACAGCTGTCATAACATCGTAGTCAGATGGAGGACAGTTCAAAAATAGTCTACAGAAAAGACATGGTTATCAACTACATATAACAAAAATGTAAGCTACTTTTTTGAAAAAACTTCAGTGAAATATCCATCATGACTGCAAGATAATGTATTAATATGCTCATATACTGTACACTGGATCGTATTTGTTTATTTGTAATTTTGTAATAATATGTTGCCCCCCCCCTTTAATCCCACTTTGTAACAATCAGATTAAAGGTACAAAATAACATTGCGTCAATTAACTCTTCCCCCCATTTCTTGCGAATTCATAATTCCCTGGGATAGGATTGTTATGTGTTTCAAGTATTTTAAGTCACACAACTCCTAGAGCAAAGCTAATCTCAGAAACATGCGATTGCAATGGCTGTTTCATGAATTTGCTGCAGGATGAAGATAAGACCTGGTATGGCTTTAATTACAACTATAATTTGGTCACAGCAAATTGAGATGAAAGTCTGTTTCTTCTTCATGTTGGAAGAATTTAATGATGTTACACATGCATGCAAACTTTTAATCATTTTCTTAACTCTTCAAGTCCAATGCATTGTATAGAATTTCTTAGAATAATACCATCATAAAAGACTGTTTTCTTATATGACTAGGACTTATGAACAGTAATAATATCAACTGTTTATCTGGTGCTTTACAGATTGTTTGAAGCAACTCTAACTAAGCTTTCCATTAAAGTGGATCAAGACTCATGCACTAAAGACTTTATTCTGCATTTCACAGACACAAAAAGAAATGTTGTGATGAATGCATTAAATCGAGTTCCCCTCTGACTGTCTTTCTATTTCTGGAAGTATAATGGGGCAGCCACATGGACTTATGTAAATGATGTCACATGAGTTACTCAGCATCTTCCATCAAAGGTTTTTTTTAAATGCCTAGAACCAGCAGCACTTGGTAAAAAAATGGAAAAAAAATAGCAAAATGAAAATCATATACTATTTCTCTGGAGAAACGGAAGAAACATCTGACTTACTTGTACACTGCAAGACAGTAGGTTCACTAGAAAGGTAAGTACAGGGGGTCCCTTACTTAAGGACACTCGACTTACAGATGACCCCTAGTTAAAGATGCCCACCTAGTTCTCTGCCCACTGTGACCTCTGGTGAAGCTCTTTGGATGCTTTACTATAGTCCCAGGCTGCAATGATCAGCTGTAAGGTGTCTGTAATGAAGCTTTAGTAATAATCCTTGGTCGAATTACAGCAAAAATTGTTGAAACTACAATTGTCAATGGGGCAAAAAAATTTTTTTGCCTGGATCTACAATTATAAAATATACAATTTCAACTTACATATAAATTCAATTTAAGAACAAACCTATGGAACCTATCATGGAACCCTGTTTTTTAAATCCTGAAAAAGGGGAAACCACTTTAACAATTTATCTTCTCAAAGAGGTAACAATCTCAGACAGTCCCATAGGAGGAAGACATGTAAGTATAATTTTTGTTATGACTAATATTGTGAAGTTATTATGGGCACAAATATAATCTTAGCACCTGTAATTCATATACTACTTTGTTACCCCAGGACGTAACTAGGGTAATACCCCATTGCAAAATTGTGGTTGCCCCTCCCTCATATTAGCATGATATCTGAAGCCTAAGGTGTAAATTCGGTGGAGATGGGAGATGGATGCCATACCATGGTATCCGTCTCCTATAGCCTCTAATGGCTATACTCCTATAGGCTCTAATAATAATTATAATTCTTCATTTATATAGTGCACAGTACGCAGCCCTGCACAGAGCTTTCAAAATTGGTCCCTATACCCAATGGGTCTAACAGTCTAATGAACCTACCACTAATGTATACTTTTTATATAGCAGGTCAGTAAATGCCATGTGCCATGTATGTGTCTACGGACACTTTTTTGATGTACCTCCTTTTTTGAACCTCTCCTGAAAATATTATGTGAACATTACAGTAGTTGGTTCACAATGCACAGATTGACTGATGTTATAGACTACCGCAAGGCCCAACAGTAGCAGCAAAATGAGATCCAAACTAAACAGACATTAACAGATATTACAGGGGTCCAAATATTATTTTTCATAAACACTACCTAGCCAGTCTTTTCGGTAGTCTATTACAAGACGAGGAGGCCTAGACTGAGTAGCTAGTCTGCACTAGGTGATCCATTCTACACAGACAGACTGCTGTTTAAGTGGCCAAATGATATCAATAATGTAATGAAAACCACAAAGGAAGCTAATGAGAAAAGCAGTGAAAAAAGAAGAAAGAAGAGTATTTAGCAGTGTACAAATAGCATGCATAAATACTCAATGCTCCAAATGTCAACTCACCCTTGCCCTTCAAGTAAATGATAAAGGACGCAACATTAATGAGGACTATAGAGAAGTTGTATCATGGAATGAGTAAAGGAAACCTAATTAAACTGCTTCTATGGATAACCAATATGCAGCTTGCAGATCCCCAGGTGCTCCAGAACTACAGATCCTTTACAGTAGGTTATCTCAATCATGGATTTACCATTTAGTAGATGATAAAGGAAATGTCACATGGAGTTAAATGGAAAAAGTCTAAAATATTTTGTCAAACAATGGTCCCTGAATATTTTTTCCCTGCCGTAGAATCACAGAATTGAGTGTGACATTTTGTTCTAGAAACCTATTAATATAATACACATCAGATACATTTTATGGCTCCTTTAGTATTTGGGTGTATGCAAGTCCTGTAGAAGCCTGTGCCAAGTAAGTGAACTCAATGTTGGCTAATGAGCCATGCAGTATGGCTTTTGTCAGCCTGCTGCAGATAATGAACAGATTTAATGAGATGGACAAGAAATGGAAAATATCAGTCAGGTGAGACATAAAATCACTTTCTAATGGAAACAAATATTTCCTCTAAAGTTTGCAGCGATGGCTAATGCGTGTGTTGTGTGGTGTGCCGCACTCTTTACCTGCATGTCATTTTCTTGTTAAACTGTATCTTCAGCCTGCAAAACCAAAACCTGACTATTTCAAGATATCTATTGTATATATATATATATATATATATATATATATATATATATATATATCTATATCCTTGCTTTAAAGGGAACCTGTCAGGGTGATTTGAAACACTAAACTACCCACAGGTCCTTAGTGTCCAAAATCGCCCTATATGATTTTTAAGCATTCAGGACAAGAAAAACATACTTAAAGTATATACTCACCTTTTCCCTTGCACCCTTGGCACCTGTGCATTCCAGTGAGTGAAACTGGCGTTTTATGGCGTGTGTGCAGTGAAGACAGCATAATGGTATCTCCTGATGTGAGTCCAACGTGCCTCATCGGACTCACATTCAAGTATTAAAGTTAATTTTTTTCCATATAAAAACTTCAAAAAGGTTGATTTGGGGCCTTTAGCCACAGGTGCATATGGACCTGTTAATAGTTTAAAGTCCTAAGTCAATCTTGTCTTCTTTAAGGGGGATTTTTTTTATTGTTCACTAATAAATCCTGGTACCCCAACGATCAACTGTTTAAAAAAAATGACAGCATTTTTGACATGCAGCCATGTCACCCCTACAAAGCCACTGTGAGCTGCAAACAATCCTTCAGTAATAGTAATGTCATTGAGCTATGAAGTAGAAGAGTAATAACTTTGTTAAACAGATTATGATGATGGTGATTAATGAAAAAAACAAGCCCTTTAAGAGCATATATGGAAAGGCTAAGATTAGCGGTGCTGTTACTCCGAAGGTTTTTACTGTATAAGAGGAAATTTATATTTGTTTCTACATAAACCCGAGTCCGACACCTTAGTGTTTGTCTCCACTTAGCCTTCTGAGACAATACAAATGTATGCATTCATGTGTATGTATAGCATGCTGTGCCATGTGTAAACAAGGGATAAGTAGCTGTTGTCTGCTGTTGATCTTCTCCTATACAGTTCAATCAGTACTGACAAAGTGAAACTGTGAAGGCCACACCCTTATTAGAGGCAATGGTAACTCCCAGTTGTCAATTTATTCACAAATATGAAAGAGGAAAACAGAATGATGAAGATCTATGTGAAAAGATGATGCAAAATCATTATTAGAATTCTATAATTCTGAATACAAATATATACTGAAACAAGTGGAATTTATAGCTTGTAAACGCTATATAGTTTTATTATTGACAGTAGATTACCTTGCTCTTCCTCGATTTTCCGTAAATATTTCCTCATTATGCTATTTACATCATCTTCTTTGCCTTCTGCTTCAGGTCTCTTATTTTCTTGTGGGACTTCAGATGTTATCGGTTTCCCGGAGTAACCTTCTCCATCTACTCTTTGTATCCGGGGCCGACTTTTAATGCTATCTGCACTTTTGCAGGATACGACAGAACCAGAAGATGATGAAGAATCAGACAGATTTCCCAGATCTTCTCCAATACTTGAACTTTTCTTTAAAACACTTCTCAATCCCCCTAACGAAGGGCTTGGTTCATATGACGGGAGATCACCAAAATGAACACTGAGTGGTCGTTGACCATCTTTTCTCGAGTTTTTGGACAAACTTTGAGTTGATTGAGACCGTCTAAGAGCAGGCAGGATGTCCTCAGAATCATCTGTAAGTTTCCTTTCAAAATTAAGATTTGGTACTTTCCAATTTAAGAAGTTTTCATCATTTCCAGGATCAGACACATTAGAAAGACTTCTATTTTGGAAAACAAGAGGTTGTTTACCAAATTCATTTTCACCAGCTTCTTCCAGTGGTGTTTCAAGACATTGTCTCCACGGCCTTGATCTCAAAGATGAACTAGCACCTTCTACTCCTGATTCTGCAGATGCAAGCTTAAAATGTGGTGGTTGATTAAGAGACTCACAAGAGCCGAACCTTGCCATGCGCTTCACAGCAGGGGACAATGTTGGGTCAGACTTTTCAGATGGTAAGCAGCGAAGGCTTGATGAACGTGTTAATCCTTGACTTGTCATAGGCTTTTCATCTGAGAGTTTGCTCAGGGCAACCGAAAAATCTTCCTCATCATCATCAAGCCGTGCACATCTTCTAAGAGAAGAAGCTCCAGTTGTCCGGTAAATAGGCAGTGAAGATGTTTCTTCAATAACTAAGGATGATGGATCTTTTTCTGAAGCCCTTTTCTTTCTCACTTCATCTAAAAACTCAGATAGAGCAGATGAGGAACGTGAAAGCTTTTCTTCTACTGGGGAGGAACGCCTTCTGCTCAAAGTTGGAGTAGTGTTTCCAGTGTAAAGCAATGGGCTTGTGTTCTCCTTTTTGGGAGAAATAGCAATGTTTTCATAATTCTTTGACCCAGAACTCAAGGAAGTATTTGGTCGACTTGCATCTTGATCCTTCACATCTTTTTGCCTAAATCAAACACAGCATAAAAGATTTTAATATCTAAACATATGTGAGCCTCATGGCAACAAGACATTGCTATGATGCATATACATATTATATTACATATTTTACTTTTAAATTTCAATCATGATTCCATAAATGAATGTTGTGGTTCTATAGGGAAAATAAGCATCTTCTTAAAGTTTGGACAACTAAAACTATGGTATAGACTAAAGTAAACAGTCAAAAATCAAACATAATAAATAAGGTACACTTACTCATAGATCCAGGCATTGTGACTGTAATAATCTTATATTTGTTATCCATGGCCTCCTTCTTTCAAAACTCAACCTTTAAAGATATGCTAACATCCTAGGGGTGTTAACAGAGCACCTCCGTGCAGCAGCTTCACAGGCTGTTAGACTGCATGACCTCCCCTTTTTGCTTTATCATAACTTCACTGCTTCCTCTTACAGCACAAAGTGAGAGAAGAAAGTGTTTCTTGCACACTGTAACAACCCGTGAATCTGCAGCATGGAAGTGCTCTGGTTTTACCCCCGGAGACCTTCAGACTCACTAGCATAACTGTAAAAGTTGATTTTAGAATGAAGGAGGTCATGGATAACAAATATAAGGAGATTACCGCGGTCACAGTGCCTGGATCTATTTTTGATTTTGATGGTAGTTATCCTTTAAGAGGTTGATGGTTGGTGTTGTATCTAGCAAATGCACAAAGAGACACATTTCTTTCCTATAATGGACATGCTGAAGTGCACCTGTTAGCTGTTCCTTAAACCAATTCACATTAATGTTTTATTTCAACATTGTTTCCATAATTTTTGCACCAAGAACATAAAGAAGAATGTTATTTCAACATTACATGTTTTATAATGACTGAAAAAATCTCTTAAATTTAGCTAATCCATTTTTTCCCCCAAGGCACTATTGAAAATGTATGTAGTTAATGTATTTCCTTGGATTATCAGCTCATAGCTCTCAGAATATAACAGAAAAGACACATGAAGCCGAAATTGGGTTGCCTTTTAATGGTGTCTAGTGCTATCCTAGCTATACAATAGCTTCAAGGCATCCACACAGTCTAAAGATAACTATTAAACATGATGTCACTATGCAAACCATTTATTGTATGCCCTAATGCTTATCATTAGTAGTGCCTTCTAGTAACAAATATCGATTCTTTGTTTATGTAGTATTAGATTAGACGTAAAGGGATTTTATTCAACTTCATTACAGTATTGTTTGAGTTTTAGTTAGCCTTAAAGGTTGTGACTAGCCTTTACAACCTGCTATTAAAATGTATTTCCATGATGTAAGGCTGCGGGGGACTCTATCAAGTGCTGTAGAAGCAGTGGCGTAACTCGGAAAGGCTGGATCGGGGCCATGGGGCCCGCCTTACCATTATTAACGACATATACATTTTTGTATACACATGTTCATACAATCACACATGTTTATATACTTATATACATACACATGAAGTTCTACTTATACACTCATAGGCACACATTTATATTCACACATGCATACATGTATACAGTCATACGTACACATTTATGGCCTCATATACATTTATACCGTCTTACATATAACATATACAAGTATTTTAATATATACAGGCAGTCCCCGGGTTACATACACGATAGGGTCTGTAGGTTTGTTCTTAAGTTGAATTTGTATGTAAGTCGGAATTGGATTTTAAAAATGTTGGGTTGTCCTAAGAATCAGGATTAACACTAAAGCTTCATTGCAGACACATGTGATAACTGTTATAGCTGTTTATTGTAGCCTAGGACTATAGCACAATAAATTACCAATATCCAGAGGTCCGTTTGTAACTAGGGGTCGTATGTAAGTCGAGTGTTCTTAAGTAGGGGACCACCTGTACACATACACTTTATACACTTTATTCATAAATTATATACTCCGACATACAGTAAGTACAAACACACCATATACATATATAATGCATATACATTTAACATATAGACACATACAGCATATATACATTTATATACAGTTAGGGTAATATATTAGTATTCCTTAGTGTGTCAGATCAGGTGGCCAGGCCCCCTGAAACTGTTGGCCCCATAGCAGCTGCTATGTTATGCCCCTGCAGAGTAGAATATTTTATAGAATGACACCACTAACTACTGCTATGCAGGTGTGACTATACTATACCAGGACCACTACTTCATCACACCATAAAAGTAATAATCAGCTCCCTGGTGACTGTGCCATCCCTAAACACATTTTAATATTGGGACACCTGAGATATCTCTACATGGAAGATTGAAATAGAACTATGGTTTTTACAAAAATTTGTATAAATTGCTACAAATCCACAACACTATCTTCAAAAAAACTGGTTTCCTGAAGAAACATAAAAATGTATTCAGTATTTCGTGATATATGGTCAAACAGCAAATAAGCCTGATATTCTACACCTATTATATTATACACCTGTTATGTGTAATGTAAGTTGTTAGCAGTCAACCCACTTGTTCAGCCAACAGTTACTTCCCCGGTCACCCTAAATGTGAACACTGGGCTAAACAGCACTGGGCGAGATTTATCAGAAGTGTCTGAGAGCAGAATTGTTCTAGTTGCCCATGGAAACCAATCAGAAATCAGCTTTCATTCTCCAACAGCTGTTTATAAAATTAAAGCAGAGCTCTGATTAGTTTCCATAAGCAACTAGACCAGTTTTACCCAGTGGCGTAACTTGAAGCTGAAGGGCCCCTTTGCAAAGTCTGTGCCAGGCCCCCGACAATAATGTATGTATTATGTATGTTTTATAGTACTAGTCTTCTCATATGGGAAAGTGAGACCTTGTGGGCCCCTAAGCCACCAGGGCCCGGTTGTGATCGCACTCTCTGCACCCCCCTTAAGTTATGCCCCTGGTTTTACCTCAGACATAATGTTTTAATAGGGAGAGAGGGGTAAGTAATTGCAAGACAGGCATGCAAATTTTATATGCAGAAATCAACCCTAAATCAGATATCATAGGAGAGTTGGAACACATCTATAACACATTAGATAGCTGACAGGCCCCAATTAAATTGGCAGGTTTGAATCGTATGTATAATGTCTAATGTCTAATGTATCCACCTTTAGATTTGATTTTTCCATCATCACAACTGGTAAAAAAAAAATCTGCAAGATGGATTGAGTTTCTAATGTTGTTTCTATTTTACAGTGTGAAACAAAAATGCTGTTAAAAAGATTGTAAGGAGTGTTTATCATAATTTATTTCTAACTACTTTCTTTAAGGGATGAATGTGAAATGAAAAATGAGTTACAATCTGCAAGAAGAACGAAGAAGGTTTATGAAAATCGGCCAAGAACGTCCCGCTGGAAAACCAAAGGCACACATTTTCATGAGAAAGAAGACAAATTTTCCAGCTGGATTTTCTGTAAAATAGAGAGATGCTACAACATAAGCTGATCAAGGAATATAAAGAGCCATGTTTCCTTGCATTTGGATTTTCAAGGAAGCTAAGTATAATGGGGTTTACCTTAACTACACACAAAAATAACATTTATTCGACTTTGTGAAAAGGATAGCTTCATGTGAATGGTTTCCTAAGATGTGTATTGTCAGTGTGCTGAGGCTACATGTCTGTAGTTGGGATAATGATAGAAGGGAACATTTGTATGTATGATGAATGTGAAAACATAATCTACAACACATCCGAAAAGTCACAGTCCTGTCCAGATATAGCCATTCTTGTCACTGTAATGTTTTTGGTGGCTGTGTAATGCACTTAAAGGAAATCTACCATCAAAATCCATCATGATAAATCAGGGACACTTACACATAGATCCAGGCATTGTGACTGTGATAAGCTTCTTATATTTGTTATCCATAGCCAGCTTCCTTCTAAAATCTTCTTTTAATGTAATGCTAATGAGCCAGAATGGCTCTGGGGGTTGTTTATAGAGCCAATTCGTGATGTAGTTTCACAAGCTGTTAAACTGTGCAAGAGCACTCCCCCCTTTCACTGTGTGCTGAAATTTCATTTGTTTCCATGAGATTACAGCAGGCAGAGGGCGGGGGAGAGCTGAAGGAGAAGGGGGGAGGTTCAGACAGTGTAACATCTTTTGAAGCTGCAACATGGAGTGGCTCCGGTAATGCCCTGGAGCCCTTCTGGCTCATCAGCATAATTATTCAAAGTTGATTTTAGAAAGAAAGAGGCCATAGATAACAACTATAATAAGATTACTTTGCCCACAGTGCATGTAATAAGGTATCCATTCTTGATTCTGATAGTAGACTGCCTTTAACCATATGTATGGGTTTGGTTGAAGAAAGAAAGAAGGAAGAGTGGATTTCATTCACTACCATAGAATAGCATAATTTGTAGATAAATTATATAGGTCTATGTACTAAGCTCCTCAACAGTGCTATGCTAAAGGAAGGCAATTGGAGATCCTTGGAACCTGTTTTGGTGGTTTCTTGGAATACATCAACAGGAGGTGTCACTTTAACTGTGGGTGTGAAATATTATAGTTGTACAGACTTTTTAGAAATTAACATTTTTTCATGGCCTTTTGCTTCATCATGCATGCTTTGGTAAGGAATGAAGTATTTTAGTATATCTTATGCCATTAAACACCTAAACAATTTAATCCAAAAATTACATTAATCTTTCCATTATTTGCTATAATGTATACTAGCAGACATATCATATACACGATCCTGCTGCCCTTTCTTTTATTCATTTCTTTTTTTCTTTACAATCTTTTCAAGCTAAAACTTCTTCAATTGTAGCTACAAGCTTACACTGTAACCTGGGCAGGTTATAGGGGCTGTCCGAGATATATTATTGTTTTAATTTGGCTCTTAAATACCAGGTAGTAACAGGAAAAAGTGTTCTTCCCACTTCTTCCAGTATTGTGCTACGGTCATCATGTGACTATGACAGCCAATCAGCGCGGAGTGATGTTGAATCATGCCTCGAGCAGTCATGGGCTGGAGACTAGAAGCTGTGGGAAAATGCAATGTTGGATTGAGGAAAGTACTACTTAGCATTTGACGGCTAAATAAAAGCAAAAAAGCTAACTATTTTTGTGACTTTTTCAGTGTCAATAACTTCAGGGGAGGCTAGAGAAATTAGACTGGATGATGAATGTTATGTGGTTGGCCCATAATATGAAGGTGGTAGGTCACTGAATACATATATTGAGAAAAGAGACAAACATCAGAGACAATATCCCGTCCCTTAGCATAGTTTCACTATTCCACGCACATAAAATGTATTCCTATATATATAAGCGGGGTTAAGGTCTTATTCAGGGGCTTACAAAATACATGAAGCTGCATTAGTCATGCTGGTTCTGACTGAAGCAAAGGGGAAATATCTTGTAAAGTTTCAGCTTAGATACTCTTTTGTTCATGGCATGATTAGGCATTTGTCAACAAAGTCTTAAAGTCTAAACAGGGAAATTGCATTTCAAGCCTCACAAATCATTTTCTCTGGGAAATAACTTCTAGCGTGCACTTGGCTTCTCTTGATTTCTTCACAGAGGATGGATATTTATGATGATTTTCTAGCTATAAAATTGTAAGGCCTCCATGAATACATCCAACACGTTCACCTTTCACTGATCTTCAAATACAGAGTCATTTAAAGTACAGCAAAGACTTGGACAAGAAGTACGTAGTCACACTTCAGCTTCAGGTAAAAAAAAAAAATCTGCCATTCAAGTCATTATGAAAAATAGTCATTCAACATAAACTCTCATTCAACAAACTGCAAACATGACCTTAAATGGGGTTGTGCAGCACTATGAAAACTATAACAGTATTTGTTAAAAACATTGGAGGGTAGCTGTGTGGGGGCACATTAGCTACTGAGGGTAGCTGTGTGGGGAACATTTTGGGGGTGGTAGATGTATGGGGGTCATTGATTTGTGGCTGTGTGGGGCACGTTACTGGGGGGCTGTGTGGGGGACATTTCTTGGGGCGTGTTCACACGTGGCACTAGAACAGGCCTCAGTTTGATCTCATTTGCGTTTCTAGTGATACCAGTGTGATGGGTAACAAGCTCCTGGTGTTTAAATGCAAGCCTTACAGTATTTGGGGGAGATTGTTGGGGGCAGCAGCAGGATAACACTGTCCAAGATATAGGGACAATGGGGAACATAAGATGTGGTGATGTCTAATGGAGAAGATGGAGGACGCGTCACCTGCAGTCACTGGAGGGAAAAAGTAGGGATTTCTCCTGTGGTTTCTGTAGCTGTATACACTGGCAGGTTGTTATTGGCACAAGCACATGTGAGGGGGTTATGTACAGGAGGGGGCATTACTAAAAGTCTGATACACATGAATTGTGGCCCGTGCCCCGGATGTTTTTCCACCCTAGCAACGCCCCTGGCTTTACGTCCATCATTACCACTCAATTGAATGAAGCTAAAGGAAGCATGTACGTCCTGCCACTCCTCCCATTACGGAGAGAGCAAGATCCCTGTTCTCATGATTGTGGGTGAATAGGGGAAAATCTAAATACATGGGACTAACCCTTTAATATGTTCAGCTAAGTGAAATCTGAAATTTTACAAGAGGCAGGCACATTCAGCTCAAGTTAGCCAAATAGTCAACGAAACCAGGGATTCCAATAAAACCAGGGATTCCAATGAATCCAGGAATTCTATGCAAGTATTTTCCTGAAAAATACCGGTATTAATGAATGACTGAGACTACCTGGTTTTGATGAATCTGTGTCTTTGAACAAAACAGTAGCATTTTATTCGCTTGCAGTGCTGTAAGTTAGTGGTCAGCACTACCACCTTTATACAGAAAGCCATCCTAAAGAGGGAGTTTGAGATCAGCGTTGTACTTGTATCTATGGGCTCCATGATGGGCAAAAGTAACAAACAACTTGAAATCATCCTTCTCCAGCACTCCAGACCAGAGTGGTTTAACCAGTCACTGCCAAACTCTATATAGAGAGGCTTTGCTACAGCAGGCAAGTAAGGACAGAGCAGTCTTTCTCTATCAATTTAGAGTATCTTGTCTAACTTGGCAATGTGTAACTTTAGGCAGTTTTAGTTTGTACCTATGTATAAGGCCTCATCATACCTTTTCTGATGAGTGGCGTCAGTGCCATTATTTGGGGTGTGGAAAATGTTTGGGGATATTTGTTGTGCTGACAGAATGACAAGTTTGTAAATGAGGCTTGTTTGACTTGGCAGAAGCAAGTACCTTCATTTCCATTGTGGTTTATATCTATTTAATCTGACGCTCAGTTAAATATTTGCCTGCCTTTCTGCTGAGAAATAAAAGTCTACAATAGATTTATTAATACAGACATAATAGCAAGGCTTAAATCCATCAACACATCATTCGATGGGGATTATTCGTGTTAACCAAGCTGAATATTTCATTAAGATACAAAGCCTGAAGAATCCTGTGAAAAACTTACAATAATGTTATATATAAAACCATCTGCATAAGATACAAGGACATGTTTTCCTGCCCATTTACTACATCTATATAAGCAGCACTCCTGAAGAAAGTGATCAGTCACATGTTTATGACATCATTGCAGGACCTGGAGTTTTTTTACATGCTGCCAGGACTTAAATATTCCTGCCACTGATCAGGAGCGTGCATGGGCTAGTAACCCCTCCCAACAGCACCCATCCACCCTCCTCTCCTCCGTCTAACTATGGATTCCCATGGCAACTAACCAAACAAAGATAATTTAACTGCTAACTTCTAGCCTGCTAGCTGACAAATAAGTGTAAATTAGAGAATTGCTCATTCGGGTTTAGTGCAGAGCTAGTCAAAAGTTTTTATACTTTATGGTTGTACAAAAATACAGCATTTCACAGATATAATTCCAACCTGTCTCTATCAGTCCTGGTGTTTACAATTTTGACTGTTCCCTGATCCGACCGTAAATCTTTTGACTAGGGTCGGATTCTTCTCATGAAAAGCTTCTCTTGTCTGCACGACTTGATGTCTCCCACCCCTTCCCCCTGCATTAAAAGACTAGCTTAGACACAGCTGCTTTTTTGCTGGCAAGCAGCAGTGTGCAGAGACTTACTTTGCAAACTAGTTTCATCTATAATAGGGTGCAAATTTAAGGTTGATTTACAAACACTGAGTCAATAATAATAAATGTTTGCACTTTTCTATAGCTGTGCAGTAAGAATCATAACCTGAAGCTGGGTCCCAAAACAGCTGTGGACCAGGTCCCCTGACTATAACATATTATTTACAGTATTGGTCTCCTCTTAGATCTGTCTGTAGCCCCATTTGTTCCTATTACATCTTCTGGTATATCTAATCGAAATCAGTTTTATGATTGTCTTACCTTGCTTTCCAAGAGATCCACATTCTGTCTTAGTTCATTTCTGGACTTCTCAGACTTGCTAAGCTTTGTTGATAAAGCAATAATTTCATCCTAAAGAAACCAAACAAAGGTCTCATCATATGGTATATTAGAACCAGGGGCACAACTACAAGGATAGCGCCATTGCAGCTGTTATGGGGCCTGAAGTGTCACACAAAAGAATGGAGGATGTGCACTAGTACACACATATTATGCTGCAAATTCTATAGAGCACCTCTTCCAAATTACAAAGCTGGGGGCTCAGAGAAGAAATGTCAAGGGAGGGGACAGCAGAACTGTAGAAGGAGGGATCTCTCATCTCTACTTCATGCCATCTACTTCCCCATGTGGTCAGCATCTACTTAACAGCATCAAATCATATCTGTAGCTTCTGACACCCCCTAGGATAAGAAGACTGCCTGACAATAATATACATTGGTGTGTATGACTGTATGAATGTATTTGTGTGTATATGTTTTATGTCTGTGTATATGTTACATGTGTGTTATATGTGTGTTTGTCTGCTGTTTGTGTGTTTATCTGCTGTATGTGTTTATGTGATGTATATACTGTACATGTGTGTAAATAGTGTATGTATGTGTTTATATGCTGCATATGTGTGTGGATATGTTACATGAGTGTTAATATGTTGGATGCGTATGTATATGTTATATGTGTGTTTACATGGTGTATATGTGTGTGTATATGTGTATGTATATGCATGTGTATATGCTGTATGTGTGTGTGTTTTATATGTATGTTTATGATGTGTATTTATGTTTATATGCTCTATGTGTGCATAGTTATGCCCCTGCTTAGAACAAGCATAATTTGTAGGGAAAAGTGTACTATTAGATGGTCTTTTAAATAGTTATTTCCATTATATAGTCACATACCTCTTTTTCACGGAAAGTGGCCTCATCCACATGAATAGATAGCGAGGGTCGAATATAACATAGCAGTTGCCACCACAACCAGCCTCGCATACAGTAATATTTCCTGATATTCTTTTGGATACACCTAAGTGCAACCATGTGAATCTAAAAAAAACACAGAAAACAAATTGATTATATTATAGAATAATTAATTTGATACGACCAGTCTGCTTTTATTGTAGGGTACCATTACTTTTAGGATATTAGCATTAATGAGTATGTTTTCAAGATTTGGTCAGTTGTACAAATGAAGATATATATACTGTCTGTGGGTAAAGTTGTAGTTTGATTTGTGTCGCATGAAAGCCGGCATTGCTGCACCAAAATCCGATCACGTGCACCAAAATCCCCTTCTAAATTCCTGTCTCAGCGGCGCAAATCCTAAAACAGAATATCTGACTAAAGTGTGGTCCACGGGATCCTTTGTAAATAAGCACCCATGTGTTTTGAAAATAAAAGAACAATACTTTGGGGGGGTTATTGTGCATTACACAAGTTTATTTTCTGTGATGTTAAATGTACAATAGCAGTTTCAGTTTAGGTAATGCAGAAAGTATAATGAAGAATTACCATGGAAACCTAACATACTTCACAAAACAATACATTGTGATCTTTTATAGAAGAATACATATTGGGGCACATTTACTGGCAACAGTGCAAACTGCACTAAATGCAACCTGTGTATGGTGCAGGGTGTGCCAGATTCAGGATTTCTGGCACATGTTCTTCATGAATCGGGCGCTCCCCGCACAGCTCCGAAAGAGTGCACCACTTTTTTTTTGGTGCACTTTTGACATTGGGCTTGCAACACACATCTGTCGGATTTTGCATGTTAAATCTGGTGCAGATCCGACTGCGCCACACTAGGGTCGCGTACGACACAAATGTGGTGCAGACACTTCTTATATTCCAATGCAAGTAGTTTGCACTTAAAAAAACGTGCAACAGTTCATTGGCGCAAAGTCCTTAGTAAATGTACCCCATTATGTTTTACAGATTGATACAAAAATGTCAGCAGTAGGTAACATACAGAAACGTGATAAAATGATCAATTAGATCCGTCCTTGCCTTTGTTTTCTTAAACTTTTGTCGACAAAGGAAACCTCTGCATGCTGCCTGGAAAAGGATCATGTTTTGGGAAATCATCTTCTCCCGCTGTTTCTCTAGCCTCGAGAGAACACCAGATTTCATGAACACCTACAGAGGATAATACATGGTTATAGAAAGCTTCAAATATGATCAATAATGTATCACACAGTGCCAACATGGGCACCTGATAGGTGTATGTTTAACATCATGGAATAATAGCAAGAAAAAGTATAGTCAAAATAATTTGTTTTAAAATTGAATATGACAAAAGCAAAGACAAGGAGAAAAATATAGATTTGTTTTGGAGTATGAATAATTGTCTAAGGATGTTTTAAGAATGTTGGTTGCATTCCTTTGTTCTGTAGCATTGACCTTCTTGAGAACATACACATATATACAACTATGAGAAGATTACTACAGTCACAGTGCCTGGATCTATGAGTAAGTGTCCCTGGTTTATGGTCACTAGCTATTCAGACAACGTATGCTCATCCAATGCAGAATACAAATGCTATTCACTCTTGCTAAAACTGTTGATGTTTTCCCAGAAAAATGTAACCTAAAAATGTCACTAATCTTTCAAACCAGAATTCAACTCATAAGGTAAGGTAAACAATAGTATGGGCAAGCTCTGTGTGACGCTGCATAATCTGTAAGGGTTTTATTAAGAATTATTATTGTTATTATTATTAGAACTTAATCTACTGTGCAAATTATTACATTTGGTGATGAGGAAAGTTGCAGTTACTAGATTTATAGCCCTAACCTCCAGCAACCCCAAATCTGACAGGTTCTTTAACAGTTCTATTGAATAATACATCCTACAAAAAATACATCTTATGGCTTTATAAAAAATGTAAAATTAACATGGCTCTTGGAATGCACTAATGCTTGGTCCAAACAGATATGGCTGTTGAGGGGTTAATAGCCTAATCTACCAATATTATAATTCTGAATAAACTCTTTTGAGTACAATAAACAGTCCTTTATTTCTGGTATTATTTATCTAACAGTATGGATTTATTGTGTTATATACATGTACCTCTACTGCCTTCTGGATAAGCCCTGAATGTTCATCAAGTCAGTCAGCACTGCTGCTTTTCCCTTTTACTGTATGCAGACTCTCCATGCTTCTTTGATTACATTCCTGAGCTCTGCTAAATAGGAGAAGCTATAGCAGCAGAGTTATAACTCATCCTGCTCCATCCCCCTCCCCTTTTCATATCCCTGACAGTGAGGGGTGGACTGTGAGAAAAAGACACACAGTGCGAGGTGCAGTATTGACATCCTACAGCAATGAGCAAGCTGTCGACACATGCAAGAATTATTATTAAGGCAGTAAAGGAACATGGGCAACTTATTTTAAAAAAAAAAAGTGTTCAACCCTTTGAATTTAATTCCACCACACCTGCCTGTCTCCTGTTTATTTTGTTCAGTGTTGCAGTTAAGTCAGCTGAGATGCACCAGTGCCGCCTCTATTCACACTTCTCTCCTACTGCTCTACTTTGTATGGATTTCAGGGCATTGCTTCAATCAACTCTGACTCTGACATATCATACTGTATAAGGTTTGCCTGTTTTCAACTTTGCTTGCTATAAGTCTATTTTGGACCTGAGTGAAGTTGGCCCCTCTACCTTGGTCAAAATTAGCAAACTTGGTGTCAAATGTTTGTGCTGCATTTGGTTGCTGGTTTATGCAGCAAAAATTAGTGCTAATTTGTGTTGCTGAAATTTTTGTTTGTGCTGCCTTTGCTTTGAATATATTAATGAAATTTTAAAGGTCAAAAGGTCAGCCAACCCCCCCCTCCCATTAACTGAATCAAACAAAACTGGTCTCAAATGTGTGTGCTACGTTTATGCTGGTTTATGCAGCAAACGTTTTCATTTGTGCTGCTATCATTTTTATGGTAGGTTTAGTTATTTACATAAGTTAAGGTGTTTAGGATGAACTGGTAAAAAAACACATATCCTATTGTACCTCTAGGGACCCTCCCAGATGAAAAAGCTATAAACACATGTGAACACTTATGAAATTTTGAAAAAATTTGTTGGCAATACATTAAAAGTATTTTAAAACATACAGGTGGTAATAATGCAGGCAAAAATGGGGGTCATCACTGGACACAATAAGGACAATTGTACACATATAAAAACAGATAAGACTCAAATGTTGAATTGGTGGGGCACTCTGTTGTTTATGCATCAATATGGCCCAATACCGTAAACATTATATACATGAGAGTTCAATATATATGTGACCCATCACAAAGTAAGAGGTCTTACCTAGGTATTAGAGGTATAGCTCCACTGTCCGTGATGGTACCCTCCCCATGACTGTGCCATCACGGACAGTGGAGCTATACCTTTTAATGTATTGACAACAATAAAGTTTTTCAAATTTTTTCGAAATTTTATATGTGTTCACATGAGTTTGGCTTTTTCTTCTGGGGGGTCCATAGAGGTACAATAGGATATATGTTTAGTTGGTCAGCCATTGACTAGGATGCAACAACAGCGTGGGCTAACATGTTTTTGTAATAGAAATATCATGACATTGACCCCTGGAAAAAATGATCTATACATTCAATATTATTGCAGCACAAATAAAATTGCTTGCTTCACAAACATTTGATACCAGTTTTGTTTGATTCGGTTAATGTGGAGGGGGGGCTGGCTGACCTTTTGACCTTTACAATTTTGCATCTATATCTTCAAAACAGAAGGAGCACAAACAAAAATTTGAACGGCACAAACATAACACAATTGATTGGCACCAGTTTTGTTTGATTTGGGAAATGTGGGGGCTGCTTGACCTCTGATGACCTCTGGAAACTTTTATTAATATCTTAAAAATGATAGCAGCATAAGCTAAATTTTCGGCGCCACAAACGAAACAAAACGTTCAACACCAATTTTGTTAGATTTGAACAGGGTGAGGGGGTCAACTTCACTCGGGTCTTTTTTGGAGCTTTTTGGGTAGGTTGGGCAATTAGGTAGGGACAGATGGGAGGAAGATTTAGCCTTGTCTGTCCTTCAAGTACATCCAACCTGTTCTCTCACTGCATTACAGCAACTTGGTCAATTCTAACATGACCACATAAAACATAACAATTATGCTACAATTATATTAACCAAGAGTAAAGTATTACATTTTGGACAAATCAGAGCAATAAGCTACACCAACTCTGGCCAAGAAGAATAATTTTCATAAACTCACTAACAAATAAAAGAAACCATAAATTCTTTCATGGTTCGGGCTGGGAAACAGTGTTTCAATGAGCATTAGCACTCACTAAATAGACACATTTCTTTTTTTTAGTCAATCTCCTTTTACATTGCGTTGACATAAATGTTCTGAGCAACAATAGACTGCAAATTAGTGGAGATGGAGTAATGCCTCATTAAAGGTTTGATTGCTTCAATAATGACTGCATTAACTGCACAGCCCCAATGAGTTCTTCAAAGCTGCTGCAAAATCAGTGCTCATATTAATGGATTTACCTTGCTGCAATCAGCGCCGATGCCAAGTCCTTATTAAACAGGCTGGGTAACATAGGGCCATAAAATAAGACATAAAATGGCTGAGAAAAGAAAGTACCATCTAGGAAGGGCACCATTCATGTATTGTAACACTGTCCAGTGTTTTCTAACAGTGTATATGCTGAGCCTACCCATAGATATATACTGTCAGAAAGTAAACTATGCAAAACACAGGATTGAAAGATGCAAAAGCTGTGTCTTTCCATCAGCTCTCTACCACTGAGCAATATGTACAGTCAGCGGAGGCTGCTGAAGGCTATGGGGGACAAGTGTTCCAGTACTGCATTCATCCACGGCCTCCACTGAGTGTACGCACATACATCACTTGGGAGATACCTTGAACATTGCCAGCCAATCACTGGCTGCTGCTGTCCACTCCACTTCCCCCATCTTTCACTCCTGCTGTATGTTGTCAGGATATGTGAGGAGTCCTCCAAGCTCTACAGTGATTACCCAAATGATGCTTAGAGCTCCTTATACTTTAACCTTAAAGGATCATATTATGACCAATGCTATATGAAGAAACATCAACATTTACCTTTTTGATCTCTGGGATATGACATCAATGTGTCATTGGTATGGGTCCAACCTCTAGAACCTTTAACGCATGCAAACAGGGTTTAAGGCTGCTTCTATATATTGTTTTTGGTCACAATTCAGATCATGTGACAGTAGTAAATATTTACCCATCATCCATGTCATGTATATGGTATTGCAGCTGAGTCCTCTTTAAGTTACCAGTGCTTAGTAACTCCTGAGATGAAATAACAGACTCTGTACAGTACAAGGTAAAAGATGAAGGAACTTCATAATACTAAGAGTGCCCTGATAATACTGGGATTGCCTGATTGCCCAAATCCTAAAAGAGTATTCTCTTCTGGACATACACGTGTTATATGATTAATCTTTATAGCCTTTATATACATTTCTTCAGTTACCTGTATGAAGATGATTTCCCATAAATTTAATGTTGTCCCTTAGAAACCAGATAGTTGTCCTTGGACACGACCACACTTGCCCTCTGGCAGTGGGGACCACACATGCACTGTTGAGCCCTGACCAACCACCTGAATTCAGCGTTCATTACCACAGGATCGCTGTGAGACATGTACCTGCTGCACATTTCATATGCTAAAACTGTTTGTTTCTTTGCACAATCCTTACAGCCGCAGTGATCTTATCCAGGGGCAGCTGTCCTTTGTTTCTAAGTGACCATATGACTACATTTGTGGAAACTTTACACAAGTCTTTACACAAGTACTTTTTTATAATAACATCCAATTTAAGACATGTATGTATATGGCAGATGAATTAACTTAAATGTAAATATATGCCCAGATGAGAATACCCCTCTGTAGAAGACTACATACTTTGAACCCATAACTTTTCTAAATTCAGCCACAAGTACAAGTCTATATTAATGAAGGGCCCATAATGCAAAATACTAAGGTGATAAGAGGCATGAAGTTGTCGGTGGCAATGAAATTTATGCAGCGTGTGTGTGTCAATACTAAAGTGCTGGTGCTGCACGCCGCCATTGTGGGGAGCATTAGCACTCCCTATGACAGTGATGGCAAACCTTTTAGATACTTAGTGCCCAAACTACAACAAAAACCCACTTATTTATCTCAAAGTGCCAACATGGTAATTTAAGAAGTAACTTATTTCTCATCGCTCTGTCACAGCTTTCCATCATAGGAGGACACCAATACAGTACAGTAGAAAGAAAGAGGAGAAATTTGGAATATTATTGTACCTTCCCTCCATGGTCCCCTTACCAGGAAAAATTTGTCACTTTAAAATGGCACTGAGCATGGCATGTCTCTTACTACCTCAGACTGCCGAAGGAAGCCTCAAGTCCAGTCTGGTGAACTCTGTGACGGACTGGGTGCCAACAGAAAGGGCTCTGAGTGCCACCTCTGGCACCCGTGCCATTGGTTTGCCACCACTGCCCTATGATGTCATTGGGAGTGCCAAACCTTCCACAAATTAAGCAGCAGCGGCATCAAGTGAATGCCAGCATACACACACTTTGTCACACTTAAGACCTGTGATCGAGGGGAACCTAACTTTGCCGTTCAGGCCTGCTCATCCCTACTGGCTATCCTACTATAAGTTAACTTCAAGACCTTGTAACCAATGATATAGGTAAGGAGGATCAGGAGTCACCAAATCAATCTTTGATTTCTTTTTTCACTTTAGAATATTAGGAAACTTGCCTGGCTTCTGCCCATCACAATGCTCTTCTTTTCCAGGTCTAGGAGCTGAAATAGTTCTTCTACAGCCTGTAGACAGAATCACACACACCATCAGTGTAAGCAAAACTAATCAAATAGATTTGTTATATAGTGTAGCATATTTTATGTTTCACTGAAGGGCTATATAGTACGCGTTGCCCTACAAAACGGACAAAACAATGCTTAATGTAACATGACAAAAGCTCATGCCATGATACTTCTTTAAAAATTGGCCAAACAATTCATAAATGTGTAAATAAAGTGTAATTTCGAGATCTGTCCAGTTCCTAGTTGCTTTGTGGTAACTGCTTTGCTTAGCCCATGAGACTGATGTAATACCAAAAACTATGAATTTCTCTTACTCACTGCCAAATACTGCATTGGTATTATGATAACTTTTATGTCTTTCTGTACAAGTTACTTATGTTTTTAATATATCTGCTAGAATTTGGCAACCAATAGAGCAGTAACCAGTTTTCTTCACCTACTCAGGTACTCTAATTCAAGATTAATTGTATAACTATTCAATGTGTTACTTTATTTTTAGAAAAATGAATATCCCCATAACAATATTTCCAGCATAGGAGTGTGAGCCTACACTTTCTATTAAATATAGGATTTCCATAAGTGTCAAATTTTTCAGTCGACTGCAAAATGTACATGATAATAAAATCTAATTCAGCATAAAGAAATAAGCAATCTTTAACATGCCAGTGCATGGGTATTGACAGCTTTGCCTGATATGACATGTGGAAATGCATTATTCATCAGATTTAAAAGCTTTTGAATATTTATCAGTGTACTCCATTTATTTTAATAATAGTGTAGTTTCTTGCATAAATCTGTTAAAAAAAAATATAAATATATAAAAATATGTTATTTTATAAACCCTCAGTATTAGCTCAATATAATACGTTCTGATAATTACAACTATAATTTAGGAAAGTGCAAGCCGGAAAAAAGATCCAGATTTTTAATGGACCAGTTTTGGAACTTTTTCCAGATGTTACCATGTAGCCTACCATCAAAAGCTAGCATAATAAACCAGAGAACTTTTAGATCCAGGCACATGACTCATGGCCTCCCTCCTTCTAAAATCAACTAAAATTATGCTAATGAGACAGAAGGGCTCTGGGGTGTTACCAAAGCTCCTGGTGCTCTGGCTTTAAAGGCTCTTACATTATGCAGGGTCGCCCTCATCCTCCCTAACGTATATAAGAAAATTACAACAGTCACAGTGCCTCGATCTATTCGTAAGTGTCTCTGCTTGATTTTGATGGTAGATTTCCTATAGATTATCCTCTTCCAACTCTTTGCATCTTTAATAGCCATTGCTACACTGATTCAGTCTCACGTGGAATTTGTTCTGTAACCCCCAATGTTCCTGAGCAATCAATATGCTAATTAGGTTCTCTCCTGTCAGATGGGCGGTTGTTTCTTACATGTTGTTTGCCAGACCTAATGCTGCGAACATTAGGGGAACAGAAACAAAATCCAACTGTGTTTAAATCAGTGGAGAAACATCTAAAGATGCAAAAAGAACATGGTGAAAAGACAAAAAAAATGTTTCTATACAGTGTGCCTTTCCCATATCCTGCTTTATTTATGCTATTTATTTATTTTTCTATTTTACGCTACTTCAGGAACCAGACTTTTCCAAATAAGAGTTTTGTGGCATAACAATACCTGAAAATCTAACACCAGGAACCATCGTAATCCTAACAGATCACAAGAACACTGACGCTTCCACATTCCTGTTTTAGAACTCTGCACCTACAATTATTGTCTATTATTATTGGAATTATTGAAACAACAGAATTATCTCAATAACAGATATAGAACTGGTTATCATAAGTGGCTTTACTTCTTACTCAGACATGAAACATAGTCTGCAGTGTTGGTTAATATATAGAGCTGCCCATTTTGTTTATTACATCACATCTCTGTGTCACTTTTTAAGGACCATGAACGGTGGGTCTATATCATAATTATGGAATCAATCTATGACGTCATGCACATACGTCATGTATTTATTTCCAGCCATGTGCTTCCCATATCGTACCATACTGTTTTTGTACTAGTCGCACATGTGCACATTCACTACAATGGGCAATACAGACATATATATATGAGCACCATGAACAAGAGGTAAAAAAATATAGTCCTATTTTCTCCTGTATGAAATAGAAATGAAACCCATAGTAAGGGAAGGGAATGGGAAAAATACATGCAACTTATGTTTGTCCACTGCATATACAGTGGGTAGCCAAGTAGACCTGGAGCTATGGGGGGGCCATATTTTTAAGGCTATTGATCCATGCAATGCCATAAATGCTCATGCCGAAAATACAGCTGTATGTAACAAAGCGGAAAACGCATTTGTTTATGTGCATAAGGAGTTTTTCACGTGCGTTTTCTGTGCATGCTTTTGACGCACAGAACTTGCATTGAACTCTGACCCATTGTAATCAATGGGTCTTTCGAGACTTGCGTTTTTTTTAACGCGAGTTTAAATCTCAGCATGCTCTACTTTTGCAAGTCACGTGCGTGAAAAACGCACCATACAAGTCTATGGAGTTGCATCAAAAACGCATTGCACTCTGAGACACATGCAAGTCCAATGCTAGTGCAATGCGTTTTTCACGCATCAATTGACATAGAAAAGATAGAGCTCAGTCCTGAGTCCTTTCATGGGCATTACCTGCGTGTGAAAAATGCATTGAAATTGCATTGAAATTGCATTGAAAACGTGCGTGAAGAACTGAGACACTGAACAAACTCTTACTGAAAACTGTTTGCACTCTGATGCAAAATGTGCGTTTTTCACTGACCAAACCCTGATCGCTCCCTGATCAAACTCTGACGTGATCTGCAACACAAGTGTGGAAGGGGCCTAAGAGGTTCTAAATATAAATTTGGTGATAGCATCCTATTTCATCTAAAAATGAGCATACAATATGCAGTCCTATGAGAAAAAAGTTAAATACTTTCAGTGAATCAGAATTATTTGTATTTTGGAGAACAAAATACCCTTGTTTTTAAGAAAAAAAAAAGCTTTAAAAGGTATGCAAATGAGCCTGGGGGGCTTCAGGCTCTATTAACACTTATGGAGCCTGGAGCCCCTCAGGCTCATTTGCATAATTTGAAAAGTCTTTTTTTTTAAACCAAGGCATAAGTAGCTAGGACAAGAACAGATCCTGCCAAAGGGGGCACACACCGGTATGTCAGTGTGCTTGGTTTACAATCCTTCATCCTGGTGGTAGATGTCCTTTAAGAAAACACTGTGCCACTGAAAATGGTATTGAGCAACTTTTCACTCATTCATTCAAAGACTTTCCAACCTGATGTATATCTCCACTATTATTCATTCCTATTACCCTGCTCAGTGTCTCTATAGTCTTCCCGAAAAGATTAACTGCTCGCCTGGCATTAATTCTATATAAATGTTAGATCACATGAGAACTTGGCTGCAGAGCCGAGACATCCGTATAAAACAGATCTCTGAAACTAAAGTTAAGGAAGGAGAAAGCACTTTATTTAACCTATAGAGAAAGAAGATATAGGGCACTTTCACCATAAAAGCTCTCTCCTCTATCATAATGAGCAAGTTTAGAGTTGTAAATCATAAATTAATGTCGATTGCTGTCTCCTATGGAGCCATCAACATTGTTATTCACAGGATGACTTCACCCATCATTGTAAAGAGCCGCTAAAACAGTCTTACATTGAGTCCATTAAATATCCCAAGAAGGGACATTTTCATAGCTTGATATATCCAGAGTGCAGTTAGACATATTAGAAGAGGCAATATCACTAAACACATATGCTGAGGCTGCCATCAATAATAATATATATATTTCAATATTGATGTCAAGCAGCAGGAATTGCTGCTCCGATACAACAGTGATATTCCTCAGACAGAACACTAAATCCCTTCTCCCGTATTTATTCTGCTCAGAACTACAGGAGCTTGCATGTTAAATCTCTCATTTCATGGAATGACTGATTTCCCCTCTATTCTTCACCTAAATTATTCATGGAACTCAATGAATAGTCTTTTCATCTGCTCTGTTTCTTGCTGGGTGTTTGCTTATAAATTTCACATTCTCAATGAAAATTGTGGAAGATTAACAAACATATAGAACACTTTTGGAAACAGATAAAAAATAATTGCTTATAAGAATATCTGCCATAAAATACCAATATTAAATGATGAACGACATTTGCAACACTTTCATCCAGCTGAGAGATACAGCAACGTGGAATGGTTTATAGATGTTGAATTTGAAAAGATCGTTTAAAACTGGTTTATTTAGATTATATTGCAAACCTTAAGTTTACTAATATAAACATATTAGTATGGGGAATTGTATAGAACCATTATGGTAATTGGATTATGACTATTAGAAACGTACTGGCAGCAACTTATTATATGACCTATAATTCTCAAAGGTCTTCAAAGACTATTGGAAAGTAACTCAAAATGTCCCTCCACAATATATAATATGTAGCATTTCTGCAATTGTTTACCATATCCTAACATATTAAAGCCTTAAAGGAAACCTACCATTTGATTTGATGCATTATGAAGCAAACATACCTTGAAAATGCTGTAGCTACACTGATGCAGGGTCATATCTTGTTTAATCCCTGTGCTGAGTGGTTTTGCTGTAAAAACAATTATAAATTATGATAATGAAGCTCTGTTGCTTCTGTGCCTGGGCTCGGGCGCTCTTCCTTTCACATTAGTTATGTCCTGCTCCAGAGAATGATGTAATCACTGTTCTCCCAGCCAGGCAGAATAATCAATTGCTGCACCCCCCCCCCAGCCCAGCTGCTGTGTATCCAGCTCAGGTTGATTAGTCCAGGCTGTACAGAAAGCTCAGAGTATTGTGGATCCAGCTTGAATTTTATAAATGTTTTTTTCAGCAATTTTTTCAGGGATTAAACAAGATATGATTCCGCATCAATGTAGCTACAGCATCCTCAAGGTATGTTTGGTTCATAATGCATCAAATAAAATAGTAGATTCTATACTGTCACAGTAGATGCCTAAAGTCACAGCTATTTAACAAAGCTCTGACTGTGAAATATACGATAATCTGAAAGTATTTAATGTACCTGACTGAATAAAACCTTTGTATGGCTCCATATCAGTATGTACAGCTAAAGTAAATGTCCTAAAACTGTCACATACAATGTGCAGATGTGTGTCCTTTTGGTTGGATATATCCATATTTTATTAATTAAATTATTTTTATTCTATTCCCTTATAAAGAATGACTGGACCATTATACAAGCTCTTATACCTCTTGTGTCACCCTTTAAGCGTCATAGAATGTAAGCCCTTGCGAGCAGGGCCCTCACTCCTATTGTTTTATATGACTTTTTGTACTTTGTGGGGCACATTTACTTACCCGGCCGACCGTGTTCACTAGAAGTGCATTGTCCGACATCAATGCACTGTGCCGCGATTCACAAAGATTGTGCGCCCGATTTCCTGCACCTGTCACTTCCCCGCTCACCATATTCTTCCTGGTGTATGTAAGTGTATTGGATGTGACACAATTTGGATATTAAATCCCGCGCTGAGTCCAAATTAGTCGGATCATCCAACGGCCTGCCCCCGATTTCTGTTCCAAAATCCAATCGCATGCAACACAATCCCCCGTTAAATACCTGTCACAGCGGCGCAAATCCCGAAAATTTCGAAAATCTGATGAAAGTGCGATTTGCGGACCCTTAGTAAATAAGCCCCGGTATGTTTTATATTATTGTATATGTTCCTCAGAATCTGTAAAATGCTACAGAATTTGATTACAATACATGTATAAAAATTATTATTATATATAAATATGTAGCAAGATCAGCTTTCCAAAACAACATGGTTATGTCATAAATTGTTATGCTATTTGAGACTGTATATATTGCCACATTGGGTTATGTTGATGGTGGGAAGCCAGTGAAGATTTTGTATTGTACCCTTATTTAATTTTTTTTAAGTGAAATTAGTGAGTGTGTCGTGCTACTTGCATCCTTTTATTATATAACATAGCATAAAGGGGAATTCTCATCTGCGCATTCACATTTAATATATATATATATATATATATATATATATATATATATATATTACCTTATATACTCGAGTATAAGCCTAGTTTTTCAACACAAAATGTGTGCTCAAAAACCCTAACTCGGCTTATACTCGAGTCAACTAAAAAATAAAGTCAAAACTCACCTTTCTGACATCACCAGTAGGTCCTCTTCTGTCTGGGACAGTCTGAGACAGTAGAGGACTTATGGGGTACGTCGGAAAGATGAGTACAGTGTTATTTTTTTTCCTACTACAGGGGCTGGGAAGGCTGTATGCTACAGGGGTTGGGCAGGCTGTATGCTACATGGGCTGGCAGACTATATACTGGGAGGCTGTAACCAATGCATTTCCCACCCGCCGCTTATACTCGAGTCAATAGGTTTTCCCAGTTTTTTGTGTTGAAATTAGGGGTTTCGGCTTATACTCGGGTCGGCTTATACTGTAGTATATACGGTATATATATGTATTATTATTATTATTATATATATAATATTATATATAATTACAATATATATATATATATATATATATATATATACAGGCAGTCCTCGGATAAGTCCAACCTGTACCTATCATCCCTGGTGTACACAATCTCAGTTGTCCCTGGACACGACCCTGTAACTTCTGATTTTGGGTCAGGTGGTACCCATCCTGAATTTCTGTGTGAGATCGTGCAGCTTAGATTTCTGTGTCTTTATGTTGTGAGCATGTAGACCCACCCCCTGCACGTAGCTCAGAGACACTCACTGATCCCTTCCTGCTAGCACACTGTGAGCAGAGAGAAACTACAAACTACAAGGAGATAAGTGATCCAGGGGAAGGGGGAGGCAGGCACATATCGGTGAGATGTAGCAGAGCTAAAAGTTTAACAGTGTAAAAGTCTGTCAGCCTCTGTGTAATATGTATCTCATGGATCTCATCTCTAATCTGTCCCATCTCTCTATGTCAGTGTGTTAGTACAATAACAGAATATCAGATGAAAGTGTATAAACACCTGCACCCTGATAATGTAACCACATTGTCACCCCACAGAACTAGATGGATAATAATGTGTCTGCTTGGAGAGTCCCCGCCCACACCCTGAGATTTTAAAATTGTAAAATTGTAAATTAAAGGGTTAAAATGATCTTTATTGTGTAAACATCACTAGGGGATTGAAATGTGAGAATTTTCTTTTGTGGGAAAAACCCTTTAATGGAACTCTTAATAACCCAATGTGCATTTGTTTTCATAAGTTTTGATGCTTAACCTACTGTCATAAAGACGTATACCGTTGGTCCACTGGATGAGAACATTTGAGGTATGTTTTTTGTTGTAGTTGCAGTATATGCGCCATACTAACATAAGTAGGGTAACTTTTAAAACTTTATAATTAACCTTATTACCCATAAAAAACAGTATGGCACTGGCCACGGTTTTTCATGTACCTTTCTTTCATCCACAGGTTCATATGTGGACATATACTTCTTCATAACTTGAGATGCCATCACTTGAAAACGAAGTCTAAACTCTGTGAGGCCCATACGATCGGTATAACCTGTAAATAGAGAATAGTATATAAAAGAATGATATACATTGATTACCATCGCTTTGCATAAGGATTTCCATAGGCGTATTTATAAGCCACTGATTAGGGCAAACCAAGGGAAACCACACTTTACCGGGTGGTATTTTTAAGAGATTTTTTCTGTTGCAGTGGTTTGACTATCTCCCGATCAGTATTGTGCATAAAAAACGGATGTACAAACACTGATAAATCTCCAACATCATTCTCATCTCACTTTATTGGATTATGTGTAATACTGGTTTATTTTTTTCTTACCTTTGGTAAAATAAGTTAACAGCAATGAAGATGTTAATGTTTGCTGTCAAGTAAAACCTTTTTTCTTGTTTAAATAGATGTAATGGATGCAGTAATTTCACCTAAAACTTCCTAGCAGCTATTTGTTAACATCATTAATTACTTAGAAGTCATTATGTTCTTCATCCTAATGGGCCAGTTACATTATTTGTCATATGCTGCAATCACATCTTCAGTCCATGTCATTATCTGGAACAATCATTAAGACATCAGCAATATATTTTCTTTTGCGTAGTATGCAGGTATTTATAAACAGCTTGTCAGAAGTATGACATGGCTCATATTATATCTGCAATGATCAGTTACTGCAAATCTCCATTAACAACTCTGTGTCATCATACAATGAATGGGGGGGGGGGGGCGGACTGGGGGGTTTAAAAGATATATCAACTAAATTAATAAAAATAATTATCCAACATCATGCAATACCACTCTGCTGCCTCTAAAGCAAAATATTATGGCAGATTATGTTTACCATGTAGTACAGAAATACAGGCAGTCCCCAGGTTACGTACAAGATAGGGTCCGGAGGTTTGTTCTTAAGTTGAATTTGTATGTAGGTCGAAACTGTATATTTTATAATTGTAGAGCCAGTAAAAAAATATTTTGGCCCCAGTGACAATCGGAGTGTAAACATTTTTTGCTGTAATGGGACCAAGGATTATCAATAAAGCTTCATTGCAGACAACTTACAGCTGATCATTGCAGTCTGGGACTATAGTAAAGCATCCAGAGAGCTTCACCAGAGGTCAGAGGGGTCTGTATGTAACTATGGGTTGTCTGTAAGTCGGGTGTCCTTAAGTAGGGGACCGCCTGTAGTCAATTGTGAGGTTGTATTCTGGGCTTTCCCCGTGTTGTGAAATGTAAACCATCCTTGAGCAGGCTGAGAAATCATATCCTCAAGTTTTCAATGCTGAATAATGTATTAGTCACTCAATGGGGGCATTGATCACCCCTGACAAAATGATTAGGACAACAATTATTTTACTCTTACATGGAAAGGGACCTTAGAAATAAGGAAAAGTTCTCAAAATAAAATTTATTTACAGTTCAGATACGAAAGTTAAGGGTAAATATAGAACACTGAATGTGATTATATATTGGGGACGTGGTATTAATCAACTTACTCCTATGTATTTAGATGAAGTTATGCACCATGTTCATGAAATCAGAAGCCTCCACCCTCACAGATGGAGGGTCATGTGACATACACTCCCATGAGCACTCACTCCTCTACAGCGTCCTGTGAGCTATCTGTCCTGTGATCTCCTCTCCCTGTCACTGCCATGTCACAGGTGCTCTTATGATCGGTGCAGCTGTGTCAGAACGGAGGACACTACGAGGCTTTCTGAAGGATGCGGCATTGCCTGACTTCATGACAATGCTGCAGAACCTTATCTGTAAATTGTTTAATACCATGTCCCTAAAATAAAATAAAAAATGTACATAATGTGGCTAACCCCTTTTAGTCTGGGTCGCAATTTTATTCAAAATATGCGACATGTACAGGTACAACAGATGAGATGTGGAATTTTGATGTGGTCTCAGAAATTCCATCAGTCTTACTTTAAATGTCCCATCTATTTCCAGCCACAGACACATACAGCCAATGCCAGCCATGATGCCCATAACACTAGCCACAATCATTCAATACGGTCACAGTAGGTCCAGCACATTCCATTCCATACTACTTCTACAAGGGTTACCTTTTTGTTCCCGTGCCAAAGATGCTTCTCAAACAATAAGAGATGTACAGTAGACAATACATTATGAATTCTTGCCTGTCTGCTTTCAGGTTTTTACTCCATTTTATATTCAATGCTGAATTGGGGTGGACTGTTTCCCCATGTTCTGGGATAACAGACTGGGGCACATTTACTAAGGGTCCAGCTACCGCATTTCCGTCGGATTTCGCAAATTTTTCCGTTTTGCGCTGACTTGCCCTGGGTTATTGGCGCACGCGATCGGATTGTGACACATCGGCGCCGGCTTGCATGTGACACAAATCGGGGGGGGGGGGGGGGGACTGATTCAGACAAACTGCGTCCTTTTAAAACCAAATTGTGTCACAAGATCAGCACCCACATGCAACGCGAAGAAGATCGTGAACTCCGGCGGACCTGAGCGAGGAAGCGGCACATGCTGGAAATTGGACGCGGGATCTTAGTGAATCGCGACAGCTCCGATTCCTCGTCGGACATTCCAGATTGCCGAGCGTCAACGGGACGGGTAGGTAAATGTGCCCCATTATATTGGCTCTAAATGAAGAGTCCATTCAGCAGGTGCAAACACCAGCATTCATGCCAAGTAAAAAAATGTCTTGCCAGGAAAAATCTGATGTACTGGATGAACAAATTATCAGAAATGTTAATTGTTACCTTCCTCTCATTTCATGTAATAATTGGGTAGAATATTGCTGTTTTATGATGAAGTGATCTATAATGGGATTCTTGGCAATACTAATGTTCACCAATGTCATCTTTGCCATGCACACAATAAAACATCTTGCCAAAAGAAAAAAACAGAAACAAATTCCAGTAATTCAGTGAAACTATCAGGTCTTGGCATTCTATCAAAAGATGTAGGATTGATGGAAATGACAAGACGCTGCTTAGTATTCTGAGATATCTAGCGCTGTACAGGAGATTAGCGTGATTGAATGAATGAGGATAAAATGATCTCCAGCCATAAGAAAATGTCTTTGCAGGCCACTGAAATCTAAGTTGTCTTATAGCAGCTAATTACAAAGAAAATGAAGCAAAATTAATTCACTAAACTTTGGTGCAAATTTCTTTCAACCAAAGCAAAATCTCTTCTTCAACGTGTATTTTTAATTGAAAACTATGTACAGGCAATACAAATGAAATACATGGTTGAACTTCAGAATGGAATCTTTCTAGATGAGATACTATGGCTTTAAGAAACAGCTTTTTAATATTATTTACCTTTGAATGAGGCAATCATTTTGGATTTAAACATTTTACTTCGCATCATCCCAAAGCCATACGTTTGTTTTTTTTTTATTTTAAGTTCTAGTTTTTAAGGGCTTGTTTTCTAATAAACTATTCTGAATTTAAAAATGCCTTTGTCAGTATTCTGACTCATTTCAGTAGTTGATATAAGTTTAATTCACATTACCTGGCTCCCTGCCAGCAGCATGTGTGAGCCTGTGTCTTGTCATGCATTCTTTCTCTCCTCCACACCATCCCCTTCCCTTCCCGCCTGCTTAATGCACATGACAGGAAGTGGGGAGCCAGGTAATGTGAATTAAACTTATATAAAGTACTGAAAGAATTTTAAAATCAGCATAGCATAGGCTATTGGAACCTGTCACCAGCTAAAAATCAGGTTCCTGATGACAGGTTGCCTATCTCTCTGATTCAATCTTATAAAGATTGCATTTAAACACTTTTTTTTCTCATTTACCAAGAGACAGTATTGAACATTTCACCTGGAAGAGAAGCATTACAAAGGAAAATAAAAATCAAGAGAAAAGCTTTGTGTACACATAATATATGCACCATTTAAGAGCAGCTTTCATTGTCCAATAAATACACAAGTCTCTTACCTATCCTGCAGAGACGCATAGCATCTAATAGCTGAGCTCCTGCAAGCTGAATTCTTACAGTAGGGACATCAATAGCAGCATTAATTGGATCTCCTGCTGTTCCTCTGCAGAGTTGTGATCCTTTGCATTCTGTGGCATCCATTCCCAGTCTAGGGACCAGACAGTGTACAAAATGTATCTGGGACCGTTTTAGCAAATTCATCAGAGCGTCCTGGGGCAAATAGGGGAAGCAGAAATCAAATTATGTAAGATCTTTTTTGTTCTCCTGACATGCACAACACATAAAACAACCTTGTATCTCTTTTTTAACATATGCTGCACTTTCCCTAGATTATACAATAAGAACTTCAATGCAGATTTACAACTTTTATGTAGAAAGGCAGTGAAAATGTATTAAAGAAAAGAAAGCCATTATCTTTAGTGTAAGAAGGAAGTTATAAATACTGAAGTGATGTCATTCTGGGTTTCAAATCAGAATATTTCTTTACTTATGTACATCTCATAGGCTCCAAAAGAAGTATAACCTAGCCACTAATACACTTCCTATGTAAACTACCGATATCGGAATGTTATTTCCCAATGCGTCATGGATTCCCATTATTTCATGACATGAAGTATTGCTGCCCCATAGTTTGGTTTTTGTATCTTGGAGAAAATCAATGATTGAAACAGAATTTCTTAATGTTTGTTAATTTAATGAGATAGATCAATCAATTAATTAGGTTCAGAGTTCTCAGTAAATTGGGCTTCCGTAATTACTGCATTTAGGCAGATCAAAGGGATGTATTAGACTTTTTCAATGGCTCAGAATTAGCCTCTGACACCATTTTTTAAATTATATTATAATAAAGACCCAAAGTTTTTTACAGTAGAAATGCTTAACAGATTTTTGTGTAGTTTTACATAAATGCTTCACTTATACAAAACTTAAAGAGGACCTGTCACCCCCGAAAAATACCCCCACCAAATAGGTTCTCCGTAATCCTGTCCCCTGTCCCTTTATATTTATTCAATTTTTATTACAATTTGTGTGTTAAAACATGGTTTTAATCGATCCAACCACTTTATATGTGGTACAGGTCCCCTGGCAGTCGGCCGTATTCATGAGGGGGCCAGCCGACACACACCCTCCATGCCCCTGTCAGTCAGGGACATGTAAGAATCGCCGGCAGCAGCACATGTATTGCACAATCGCTGCTGGCTCTATGCGATGCGGCACACTGACAGCGTCTGTCGCGCTGTGCTGACAGCGGTCACAGAGGGGCTTATTCACAGCTCCGGGCAAACATTCAACTGGCGCTGTAATTAAGTGCGGCGCAGCCGCTGTCAGCGCACCGCATAGAGCCGGCAGCGATTGCGCAATACATGCGCTGCTGCCGGCGATTCTTACATGTCCCTGACTGACAGGAGTGTGGAGGGTGTGTGTCAGCAGGCCCCCACATGAATATGTCCGACTGCCAGGGGACCTGTACCACGATCTGACCTCCTATTTGGTAAGGGGTCAGATCGATTAAAACTATGTTAGCACACACAAATTGTAATAAAAATTGAATAGATCATAATGCCCTAAGGCAATAGTTACATAGTACTATGTTTTACTCAAAAGCATTTGCTAAACAAAAAAATTAAATTGCCATACACGAGGAAAAATGTATGCTATGTTACGCCCCTGTAGCTTAATCCATACCCCTTTTCAGTTGAATGACAGGTCCTTATATGCAAATAGAGCAAGAACCTTCAATTATGAAATTTTTGGACTTTTAGATGCTGTTTATATAAGGCTCGGTTCACATTGCATTATTTGCAATATATTGTATATTGGAATCCTCCTGATGTGTCTTCACAATGTATGGCACAGACGCATCCCACTGTATGATTATACAGTGGAAAACGTCATCAGGGGACCTCCCCTCCCACCTGAATGGGGGGAGGAGTGATGCTGCCAATGAATGGGGTGTTCCCCCAGTGACATCACTGTCCTAATATGGAAACTGACATCACCAGGTCCTAGATGTATGCGCTCGGCAGGGCTGTGGGGAGAGATGCAATATGCTGCATCCATCCCCATAGCCGTCCATTGCCTTCGCTAAGCATTAACGTCACTCAGGCGGAGGCTGCAGGATGAAAGAAGTACAGACAGAACGTTTAAACGCCAGACGGAGACAACAACTATGCCTCAAGCTCCCACTATTTTTCAATGCATACGCTAAATAAATGCAAATAACGTGATGCAAACCTAGCCTAAAACAAAGGGGGGCCATTTATCTTTAGTCAGGACATTTGTGCCGCTCTTTCTCTTTTCTAGGTTTTCACCTTGTTTCATTTATCCTAGAGGTTGATGAGGCAGCTGAATCTTGTGAATAAGTCACCTAAAAGTTGCATACTCATCTGCAACCTCTTCTGAAGTTTTTCCTATGCTTGATCAGGACTGGGGTTTATATGCAACTTTTTCATCATGGTTAACGCCAAAAACGTCACAAAATCCTTCACAGAAACGTATGCTGTTTGTGGACTGCAAACATGGGAAAGTGATCTATTGTTTGACCTCCATAATGGGGCCATGTGCTAGCTGCTGGAAAAATGGGCAGCACAAAGACCTAAAACCCATTTGTGTGCAAACAGTCAGCTCAGCAAAATGGATGATTCTCTTAAATAGTAGCAGGAACATCATTATTCTATATGGTTCAAGGGTCTTGAAGTCAGGAGTCTCTTTATTATTAAACTGTAATGTCTATGTATGGTCTGAACTGTTATCTACCTGATTGATAACATAAATGTAACAGTGATAAAGGACAGATCAGTGGGATATCTACTAGTAAGGGTGAAAGGGGAATTCAGGTAAAATGGAAAACTTAATGCGTTTAATTATTTTTTTTATTATTTTTTTTAAATGAACAGTTAACATTAGGGTCATGTAACCTGTAACTATTGTAGCACACAACAAGGTTTATTTAGATAATAAATGTATTAAGCTTATTTTGCATTTGATTTCTATTCACTTTCTATTTTTATTTAAATTCATCTTCATGACAAATTAACAAGTATATAACATGTTTTTGCTGTGGCCCATTAAATGAAAAATTCAGCAGTCAACTATAATCCCTATATAATCCCTACATCTTTACAAAACCATAATGAACTGCAGGGTTGAGGCCGGAGAAGGACATTCTTTTGGAGTCCATTGGGTCTACAGGGCTCCATGGGTATGTTCATTATACTGCATACATGAAAAACTGCACTCTGTTTATGCATTACAGATCTTCAATATTCATTTTAGCTTGTTATGAGTTGCAGAATAGCTTTATATTCTACATTGTGCAATACGTTCTGACAATATTTCTATTCTAAGGTATAAAAACATGTACAAAAATGTTAAAAAATGTTTAAAAGGATAAGGCAAGACGCATTTTGAATCTGTACCAGATTCTTCGGATCAGTTGCATTGATTCAAAACGCGTCTTGCCTTGTCCTTTTTAACATTTTTGTACATGCTTTTATATCTTGGAATAAAAATATTGTCGGGACGTACTGTGCCTGGACCATCTGTGGTTTACTGGAGAATCCAATAGAAACCTATGTTGGATGAAATCACTGCCTTTATACGCTTGGTCGGAATTCACACCAAGACAATCTCCTAAAGGCTGCAAATCGCTCCCATCACCAATACCTGCTGTATGTGTTGTGCCATCTGCACAACTGAAAAAGCAGAGTGGAAACCTGCACGTAATACAGCCTAAATCAGTTATCCTGGGTAAACCTATACATGGAGCCCCCCTTGCTCTTTGTTTTTTTCTTTTTATATTCTACATAGAATTATTACTTACAACAATTCACAAGTGTCATTAAAAAATTAACAGAGACTGTTGCCATGAAAGGTTGTCTTTTCCAAATGCAGTATGCTAAAGAGCAGGGAAAGCAGAGCAGATTCATCTAAAATTATGTGAAAATATTCAGTATAACTTCCCTGTAATGTATTATTTTATTTGTATATGTGGATTTCATAGTTTTATACTAAAAAGTTAACTTTAAGGAAACGCTTTACACTGCTTTACATGTGTGTATTTGCATGTAGAGAAAATTGTGATAAGAATTAAAAGAATAAGGGATTGTCCGCTTTATTCCCTTCAAAAATAGTATACAACCATACAAGTAATGCATCTCCAAGGTATAAGCTCTTTTAAATTTATTCCACATTTATGCTGCATAAACCAACGCATGCAATTCAGAACCAGCCTGCCAACATTGATTTTCTCCAAACCAATGTTGACAGAACAAAGAGTTGGTTAGAAAGACTCCAAGGACGTCCTCATAGACCGGAGAATGTAAAGTAACCTAATTTATGCTTGAACCTTGTTAATATGCAATATGCTTAGTTGTGATTCTGTTAATATTAATCCAGTGTAAATGATTTTGGAAATATGCATTTCATCTGAAATTACTTTCAAGACTCTGTCCTAAGCCTTAACAAATATTGTTTTTTTTCCAAGTCACTATATAGTCAATATTCAAATGAGAAATTGGCACATAACTAAACTTTTATTAATGGAGCTTGTGATATGGCTTAAAAAAATGCATAGTCCATTCTTAATCATCATAATTAAATTTGTCATCATTAGGATATATGAAAATGGCAAATACTTCTGGTTTTAAACAGCTGTCAAACTTTAGCAAAGTGGCCATAATGGCAATAAATGTAACACCAACAACAACATAGGCAGAAAAAAGAATGCACCACCGGCTCTTAAACAATGTAGCAAATATAAATCATTGTTTTATTTCAGAACAGACAAACCAATGACAAACATTTAAAAACTTTTAAAAATATAATATACAACAAAAACACACAGTGACCATGTGTTTTTATTTGCAGCCAAAACATTTAATAAAAATATGTTTTTAAATTCAAAGATAGATCTAAATATTTCCAAACCCTCTTGGGTATGCATTAATTGGACAGTGGGCCACAGAGAGAGTCCTCCAAGAGAAATTGTTGAGTTCTACTACCCCCTGAAAGTTACATGTACTGGACAAGTTATTTCCATGTGAAAACTCCTATTAGCATGGGGTTCTTCTCAGATTTTACCTTGACAATATCAACCGATGTTCCGCCTTCTGTTTTTTATCTTTTTTTTGTCACTGCTTTGGTTAGAAAGAACTAATTTACTGCTTGTAGGGGTGATATCATTTAAAGAGGAGGATGTTTTTTAAAAAAAACAAACAAACTCCACATTGTTTAGGGGTGCATGGAAAATTAAACAAGGTAGATCATTATTAGTTGGTGACAAGTCCTCTCTAACTATCGGGGAAATACAGACCTTTGGTAATTTCTTAAAGGGGTCAGTAAAATATAAGCTAATATGTAATTAGTTGTTATTTAAAATTTTGCTCCCCTTTAGCAGAAAAATACTGTGGACATAGACTGTAATGAAGAATTAAAATGCTCCTGGCCCTTTAATCAGTCCGTTCATTTCCTCTGCGCGGAGAAGACACAGGACAGAAGATGACCACTGTTTACATGTCCAGATCACATGGCCTGCACCTGCCAGGGCATATCATGTGATCACCACTATGTTTGGCTGTAGTCGGTTGGTTGCAGTGCATCCAGTATAGCCAGTGTTTTGGTAATGTGCCATGATGGCAGTTACAGGTCATTACTATGGTAACAGAGCAGGACAGTCTGTTACATCAGCGCTGGATCAGAAAATAAGACGGAGGACTTGTAATTTCCAGTGGCGGCCATCTTGGTTATAACTTCAATTACTTTAGATTGACCATGAAATTTTGTGAATCATAAAATCAAACTATTTAAGCTCCATTTTGTAACTAATGACATTGAGTTGTGTTACATTCTTTTATTTATAGCATCATGGGTTTTTGTATCAGACGTTCATATTCCCGGAATACCCCTTTAAGTTTTCATAAACCTTAAGTTTTCCTATATAAGCCAAGACAAATTTAGTACATAAATGTATTTTCTTTGTACCATTGAGAAAATGTTCTACTTCTTTCTAGAAACAGCACCACTCTTACCTGTAGCCTCTGTCTGGTATTGCAACACTGCCACTTGCACTTCAATGTGACTGGGCAAAATACGAACATGTATTTAGTCTCTAAATATCCATTTTTGGGTACACTTACCATCTGAAGCTTGATCTGGGCACACACAGACCTCCTCTTTACAGCAGCAAAGCTGCTAGCAAAAGTCTTCCTTACACAACTAACCCTCTGCATGGCCTGCTGAGACTTTCCCTCCATTCCAGCAACAGAGCGACAAATCACTGGGAATTTAGCTCGAGGTGAAAACAAGTCCTTCACATAGTCACTGAAGGGCAAACAAAAAGGATAATGTTACAAGTCTTGATTTCACAATGTAAAACAATATGGCCTATAGGAGGACAATTATGATATTCAAGCAAATCATAGCTAAGATTAGTAAATACAGTTGAATTTCCTATAGCAAATGCACACATTGAGACATTCTGTAATATTCTTTGTTTTTGTCTGCATTGCAAAAACTGGAATTCCACTAGTATTCTACTTTTCTGAAATCTGGTCATAATAAATCTCTATACAATTCTTTGTTCTCCATGTTTTGACACCAGCTTTTGATTTTACTCCCCTATAGTTAGTGGTTTCATAGATCAGGGATAAAATTTTATCTACAAATTATAGGTATAGGGGTCTCTGGTGAGTTTTCTGGGTAGCAGAATGTACCTGCCCATTAGATTAGAAGGTGTGTAGAGAGTCTAAGAATGTTGTACTAGGTCTCAGACTGAGATGGATGACCGGACAAGGGACAGGGGAGTCCCTCTGCCACTACTATTCTTTACAGGAAGCTTCTGCATCCAAAGAACTGCACAGACATGGCTCTCCTGCTAGCAACGCACAGAGAAGTTTCACATTGGGGCACATTAACTAAAAACAGTGCAGTCTGTGGAGAGTGCACGGTGCGCCAGATTCATGAATTGTAGCATGTTCTTCATAACTCTGGCGCCCCCTGCACTGCTCCAATAGCATGCACCAACTCTTTTTTGTGTACCTTTAAAAAGAGGCGTGCAACACACTTCTGGTGGACTCTGCATTATAAATGTGGTGCATGCTTGGGAACACCCCCTTTTATGTACAGAAATTTGTGTCACATCAGGTATAGTGGAGCCGCAACACAATTGAGTCGCTTGTGACACATATGTGGCGCTGACACTTCATGATACATATGCAAGCAGTTTGCACATTACAGGCTGTGCAAAGTCTGACAGTAAACTGGTGCAAGGTCCTTAGTGATTGTGGCCAAATGTCTCTCCTACTCCCTCCAGAGTGAGCAGTAGGAAGCCCCTCTGCTCCTACAATAGTATCTGCCCTCCATACAGGCTGCTGCTCTTATAAATAAATGAAAGTAAGATAGAAGGTCATCCAACATAGCAAGAGCTATTGAGAAACAAAATTATTATTGGAGGGTCACTTTAATGGAGTTATTTCTGATAATGAATGTGCATTTATTAATGGAAAAGGGTCTTGGCTTAATTATTTAAAGATTTATGCATGAGTCGCCAATCTGATATCTTCTATACATGTGGTTGTAGACTACATTATCTTTTCATTCAATGCAATATGTTCTTCAAGTGCCAGATACTTTTCCCTTGCAAACTTTTAGGACTTTTTGCTGCCAATTACATTCACTCCCTCCAATGCCTGATTTCTTTTTGCAGATACAATATGACAGGTAATGGAATCAAGAAAAATCAATAGGGAGCAGTTTTCTGGCATCCCTGTATACCATGGTAAGCCTGAGAGCAAACGACTAAAATAACAATTGCAATGAGATCTGTGCTAATGGGGCTGACACCATGTGCCAGGCTCATATGAATCAGTCTCTAAATCCTCTGCTAATCTTCCTCTTTGCTCTCTCACTACAGGAATTAAAGACATTAGTGCAATAAATGAACAAAACTCAAATCGGCTCGACCTATTTCATTGCAGGTTATATTGATTGGAGGTGGAAAGAGCATAAAGCTCTGATTACATTTCAATTGGCTTTGCATGTAGCCATACTCCCCATAAAGCCATAAATGTCAGCTGACTCAAAGCCACTTTTAATGAAGATAATAATTCGAGAACAGACAGAATGCAGAGTGGAAAAATATTTTTATAGCTACCAGAAATAGAATTGAATCAAGCCTTGTATTTTCTCTAGTTTTATAATAGATATAAACTTAACATAATTGTATTAATATGTGATGTTAATAGATGGTGTATCATATACTAGAAAATAGTCTTTTTAGTTATGGTCAGCTGAAACCTCTAGTCCTCTTTGCTTAGAAATACAGCTTATGATCATAGCAGAGGCAAAGACAGCCTCACTTATCACTTGGAATAGTGCCGTGTGGAGTATCATGATTACATTTGCTAAGTTATAGACTTCATTTTAAAGAGCGCTCTTTACTAGTCTATACACTGCCTTTAATTGGCATCAAGCATGTGGATTTAAGATTCTCTGTGGTAGCATTCATCAATAAGAGAGCACAATATACAACATATTTTCCATGCTCCTCTCAAGGCTATATTTGTAGTGCCTTCTTTATATGTGTCTTTACATTAAAGTGAATTTTCATTCCAGGAAACCCAAAGACAGTGATATTATAGGACTGGTAAAGGCTGGCAATGGCCGAAGTAGGTGCTTAGGATTCTAGTGGAAAGAAACTAATTAGAAATGCTCAAAAGTATTCCACATTTGTACTGGACCAAATCAAAGAAGAAGCTACCAGATAATAGTGGATTCCTCCCATCACAATGAATGAGTCAGTATATTTCTAATACAATGTATTGGCTGAATGTACAAACTAGTGAAGACCAGTATGCAGAGTCAACATGCCCACTACCAGTCCTTTCTTCTGCTATTGCCTCTAGTATAGTACGACTAGGTCTTTGCAAGATTTCGGTACTGGAGGACGGGGCAGTGGTTTATGACTACAGTCACCATTTTTTCTTTAATAGAATCTCACTAATTGAAAACGGTATGTTTGCAAAGCTGGCAATGTGCCCAAGAAGCCCCTAAATGTCCCTTTTTATACAATTTGGAAAGTAGCAAATCCTTTTTATGACAATTGGAGCCCCACAAACAGGCACAAAAACAGCAGAGAATGGAGAACAAAGGACTATGTATGTGTCATGAGTTTATCATCTGTGAAAATCGGACATCACACAATCACACTATCTGTTACACAGAAAGCCTTTGTAAAGAGATCCGTGGCTGTTTTTTACTGTCATGTGAATTACGCCTGACTTTCAGCATACCAGTAACATCATATGACTACTTACAATTTAGACTGCTGTAGAACCTGCACTGCATTTTCAGCAGATAAGTTGAGTTTGGCTTTGTTGATCCAATTGGAAGCATCATATCGCACAGGATCTTGACCCAATTGGTGGAAGATCTCAAACTGGAGAGGTTGTTCACATTTTCGAAGAGGGCCATGATCTAAAACACACATCATTATCTATTACAGGACATTTGCTCATCTTTCAGTACATGAAAGTATGTTTCAAATACATTATGTAAAACATAGGATCTTGAATTCTCTAGATTGAAGTGTGCCCTTGTTTTCCCTAGAAGAAAAACTATCAATATGTTCAATGCCTGCTAAAGCATATTCCCATTGGTTGAAACCTAAACAATAAGAAAAATCACTGAGGCCATTGTCAGTACTATTATCGCTATTGCATTATAGGAGTCTGCCCACAAGTGCTACTTAAACCCTGTGCACAGGTGGACAAAATAAGGACCCAAATTCTATGACCCCTATGATCACATAAACAACACATGTCAACACTCTTGGGGACACTCCTCCTACTTGTGATTGGCCCCCACTAATCTTATGGTTAGAGGATAAATTGTATTGTTGGGAAATCCCTTTAAAATTGTAAACATAAGATTAAACAGAATACACAATGTCTGTCTCACAAAACAGACCTGACCTATGTTTTAAGATAAGGCAGGAATGGATAACTATCTTTTCCTTATGATTGTAAAGAGCATTTCTAGCTAATAAATGTATGTTTTTTTAACCAGAACCCCCAAAGTATATTAAAATGATGTAATAAAATTATATATTTTAAAAGAAAAGACAATAAAATATCACTTCCTAATCTCCTGAACATTAAGAGTATTGTATGTACATGAGAATAATAGAAGGATGTATCTACCAGTATTTTAGGGCTGTAAAAGTTTTTAATTTGTCATGAAGAACACAGTAAACCTCAGTAAACAGAGATAATAGTTTTACTGTATACTAGTCCCCAGACAACACAGTTCAAATGTTATTTTCTATTACAGTAATTGGGTAACACTAGAAGACCTGAGGTTGTGAACAAATGAATTGCTTTTAACCTTCACCTTGTTTATCTTCACCTTTTATTTCATAGTATGAACACAGCCGGTTGATAACATTGTCATCTGTAGAACCTTGGATGAGAACTTCCTCATCCAGGATCCAGAGAAGACCTTTCTTTTCTTCCATTTGATTGCTGGCTTGCAAATTTATCTGTAAAAAAGAATAAAAATGTAAAATCTAATCTCCCCAATTATTAAGGCAGATATTACCAATATTTTCCCTATAGCAATTTAAATGTGGGAAAAATCTAAATGGCCCAACATATAATACAAATGTAAAATATTAAAACTGACACAAATAATAGTTTCCTGGCTATAAAGTTTACAGGCTATAAAAAGAATTAGAGTGTAGATAAAGATATTTCAGATAATCAAGAGTAAAAATGTCATCAATAAAAAGACAATGTCTAACATAAAGATCACTTGTAAAATGTAACACAGAACACAGATGACTGACTTAGTGGAAATTACACTGAATTCTCCAGTCAAGCAGTCAATGAACAGAGCAGTTTATTATGTTTCAGTACAGTTTTTGGTTTGGATATTTAAAAAGACAAGGTACAGGTGCTTGTTTTTACAGTAAGTACCAGCTTAAAAGGTTGTATTAAATTACCATATTTTTCTGACTATAAGGCGCACAAAAAATCCTTTGATTTTCTCAGAAATCAAAGGTGCACCTTATAGTCCAGAGCACCTTATATATGAACCGTACTGACCGACAACAGCTGCCTTGTACTGTGCACAGGTCTGCCACCTGCTGGTCATTCATCCTTATAATCAGGTGTGCCTTATAATCCGGTGCACTTTATATATGACTTTTTAGCAGGTATTTATTGATGGTGCACCTTATAATCCGGTGCGCCTTATAGTCCGAAAAATATGGTACAATATGCGTTAAAACTAAATTAAAACAACCTGTTTTTCTGCTATCGGTGACTATAGGTATCTATCTTTGTGCATTTGAAATACCTAATATAACATTGCGTTGACGGCAAACAATACAATGTACTGTGTTTTTTATATTTGCTAACCTAATAACTGATCTATCACCATCTATCCTGAAATATATTAGTCACCTTAGGAGACTTTTAAGCGTTTTGCATATTTATGTGTCCTTACTGATCTGTCAAGCATAGTCATAAATAAGGGAAGGCTCCATAATGACTTCAGTCTCTGCTGCCTGGCACCACTTAAAACAGTTTTTTTCTACATTGCCTTTTATATAGTTTGGAAGACATAGCACTGTCTTTATGGCTCTAGACACATTTGCTTAATGTTATTCTGCATAATGTCTCTGTCTCATGAGATTCATCACTCAGATAAAACAGCTATTCATAAACTTTATGGAGCTTCAACTTTGTTTTTTTCATGCTGTAAATAATGAATGTTATGTACAAGTCTCCGTCCACTTGTGTGTGAATATCAGATACATCATTCATGGCCATTTTTAATTAATTATAATCATGGTGCAGATTTTTAAAAAACATATTCTCCTGAACACCTTGGTCACATACAGGAGATACTGGTGACTTTAACAAACTAAGTGCTGGATATATGTGGCAGAAATCTAACAACATCTATACATCCTATGAGCTGTTGTGTGGCAATCATTATATTGTTTAACTTTTTATTATTGAACAAAAAAATACATAAAACATACAACAATAACTAATAACTAGCAACTATGAATCCATGTGAGTAGTTATTATTTATATGCTTCTGTTGCTCCTTTCCTTTGTTCAGTTTTTTTTTGCTGGAGTTTTAAGATACCTGGAATTAGATCCACATGCATCAAACAGATTCAGACTCGGAATATCGCATGATCACAAAGAGCACACATTATTGCTGTACTGATGATAGCATAACTGGCTAGTGGGGGGATATTTCTCTTTTAGTATGCAGTGGCAAATGCTTCATTTAATACGATTTTCATATGGTTACTTATTGTGGGGGTCAGACACTGAGGTCCACTACAATCTGCTGATACTGGCTGCTTTCTTTACCACTATCAACATAGAAAATAGAACAATTTTATTTTCTGTGCTGTGGCCAAGTGAATTAGCTGATCATTGGCGGCTCTGAGTGTGAAACCATTAAAGGGGTATTCCAGGAATCAGCATAATTCATATACATATGGGCCCTTAAAATATAAGCTAATATGTAATAAGTTTTTATTTAAAATTTTGCTCCTCTTAGCAGAAAAATGCTAATGACATACAATGTAATGAAGAGTTAAAATGCTACTGGCCCTTTAATCAGTCAAGATGGCCACTGGTCACATGTCCACATCACATGTCCTGCACCTGCCTGGGCAGGTCATGTGATCACCACTACGTTTGGCTGTAGTCGGTTGGTTGCAGTGCATCCAGTATGGCCAGGGTTTTGGTGATGGCAGTTACACATTATTCCTATGGTAACAGAGCAAGAAAACCTGTTAGATCATCACTGGGAGTAGAGCATAAGAGGGAGGAGGAGTCACTGAGAACTAAAGGATCTTGGGACTTGTAGTTTCCAGTGGCGGCCATCTTGGTTATAATTCTGCATACTTTATAGAGGCCATAAAATTTTGTGAATCATAAAATTAAACTACGGTATTTAAGCTCCATTTTGTGACAGATGACATTGAGTTTTGTTACATTCATTTATTTATAACATCATGGGTTTTTGTATCAGACGTTCCTATTCGCAGAATACCCCTTTAATGATTTGAATCTGATATTGATGACTTATCTTATATAGAATTTCCATGTTAAAAAAAAAAACATTTAAGGGGTTTTGTCTTACCTGAAAAAACCTAAATGGAATCAACCTATTCCTTGTTAAATGAGAATTTTGTCAAAGGTTATACCAACATTTGAAGAGAAAGATCTGGACTGCACATTCACACATTATACAATCAACCATTGCCTTTAGGGTACTCTAAAGGGGTTTTCCCAAAAAAAGAAAATTCTCAAATCTCAATCCCATAGTGATGTGTACACAATAAAGATCATTTTAACCCCTTACTTTACAATTTTACTCATTTTTATTGCTGGCTGGTGTGGTGTCCAACTTATTGGTATGATACAATCATTGCATTTCTATATATGTATTTCTTTATTTAATATTTGATAGTTAATCTTATAGTGATAAGGTCTGTCCTGTCAAAATACCATTGAACCATATTTAACCACTGGGATAACTGATAATATGTATTTTGACACAATGTAATGGCTGCATATTAATTGTGTTTTTTGAAATTAATAAAGATTTGTAGCTAAATTATATTCTTTATTGTATTTCTTTGGGTCAAAAATTTTGGTCATTCAGTTTTATTGCTGTTTTAGCTCTTATCACTCAGTGCAGTGAGTGTGGGCGGGGACTCTCTAAGGAGACACGTTATGATCCATTGAGTAATGTGAGCTGACAATGTGGTTAGATTATCAGGGTACAGGTTTATATACACTTCATTTAACTTCTGAACATTGTACTAGTATCTGACACATAGAAAGAGAGATGAGACTGATCAGAGATAAGATGCATGAGATGCCTATTACACACAATATCAACTCTGCTACACATCTGTTCTCACAGATATGTGCCTGCCTCCTCCTTGATAACTTATCCATCTGTATCTTGCAGCTTCTCTCTCCTCACCATGTGTTGCTTGCAGGCAGGAAGTGAGTAAGTGTCTGTGAGCTCAGTCCTGAAATGCAGGGGGTGGGGCTAGAGTACAGTGAGCAGAGAGAGAAACTCTGCAGCACAGCCCTAACACAGAAATCAAAGATGGCTTCCCCGACCCTAAGTCTGAAGTTACAAGGTCGTGTCTAGAGGCAGCTAAAATTGTGTACCCCAGGACTGACAGAGACAGGTTTGAATTATATCTGTTAAATGCTGTATTTTTGTTAATAAAGTGATTTAGAGAATGTGTTATTTTGTCATCCCCCTTTAATCAATTAAACTCAAGGCATCACAATTATTGCTGCTTGTATGCCTAAAAACAGATATAAAAGCCATGATTTAGCTGCAATTCCACCCGATTCACCAGTTGGTTGGGGAGGGGTTGGTGCCACATTATGCAAGGCATTCCTGCCCTCGCCTGTGCACTGCTTATAATTTGCATCCGTTTAGTTGCAGGCTATGATGCAATTATACGCCAGATCTGTATCAGTTGCGCAGTGCATGGTTGCGCTGTGTTACTGGCTGTCAGGCCAGGCTATGTCTCCTGATAAATCTGGTGCATGTCGGGGAGGGGGGGGGCAACATTATGATCAATGTGCTCCAAGGTTCTTAGTGACATTTGGTCACGGTAACCTTGATTAAGTGGGTACTTACTTTACACTAGTGGGTGCTGCATCACATGTTGTCAAATATTGCTGCACCATCACCAGCAAGGACCATTACCCAGTAGCCCCCAAGTATGCATGTTGGCACACTATGCCCTTAGCTCTGTGCCATGGGTCTTCACAAGCACCGCACTATAGAAATAGTGGATACCATGCAGTTAGAGATGAGCGAGCACTAAAATGCTCGAGTGCTCGTTATTCGAGATGAACTTTTCATGATGCTCGAGTGCTCGTCTCGAATAACAAGCCCCATTGAAGTCAATGGGAGACTCGAGCATTTTTCAAAGGGACCATGGTTCGGGAATAAAATGTGTTATTTAATTGAAAAAGAATGGGGCAGATTTATCAAGCTGTCTGAAAGTCAGAATATTTCTAGTTGCCCATGGCAACCAATCACAGCTCCCCTTTAAAATATTCATGAGCACTGGTAAGATGAAAGCTGAGCTGTGATTGGTTGCCATGGGCAACTGGAAATATTCTGACTTTCAGACACTTGATAAATCTGCCCCAATGTCTTCTGATAAGTTAGCAGGTCTATGCAAACATCTGCAATCTATTCTTCACTGTTCCGCGCGTACATTATCTCCCGACAAGTTAGCAGATGTGAAGAACAGTGAAAAATAGAATAAAAACAGTGAACACAGGATCATATAAGTGAAAAACGCAGTGAAAAACACAGTGAAGAATAGATTGCAGATGTTCGGCACATCTGCTTACTTGTCGGGAGATACGCTGTCCCGGGATCCGTGCTGCTGCTCCCCGGTGTCTCCGTGCTGCTGCTCCCCGGTGTCTCCGTGCTGCTGCTCCCCGGTGTCTCCGTGCTGCTGCTCCCCGGTGTCTCCGTGCTGCTGCTCCCCGGTATCTCCGTGCTGCTGCTCCCCGGTGTCTCCGTGCTGCTGCTCCCCGATGTCTCTGTGCTGCCGCTGCCCCGATGTCTCCGTGCTGCCCCGGTGTCTCCGTGCTGCTGTTCTCCCGATGTCTCTGTGCTGCTGCTCCCCAGTGTCTCCGTGCTGCTGCTCCCCGATGTCTCCATGCTGCCGCTGCCCCGATGTCTCCGTGCTGCCCCTGCCCTGAGGTCTCCGTGCTGCCCCTGCCCCGATGTCTCCGTGCTGCCCCGATGTCTCCGTGCTGCCCCAGTGTCTCCGTGCTGCCCCGGTGTCTCCGTGCTGCTGTTCCCCCAATGTCTCCGTGCTGCAGCTCCCCCGGTGTCTCCGTGCTGCTGTTCCCCTGATGTCTCCGTGCTGCTGCTCCCCGGTGTCTCCGTGCTGCTGCTCCCCAGTGTCTCCGTGCTGCTGTTCCCCCAATGCCTCCGTGCTGCTGCTCCCCCGATGTCTCCGTGCTGCTGTTCCCCCGGTGTCTCTGTGCTGCTGTTCCCCGATGTCTCCGTGCTGCTGTTCCCCCGATATCTCCGTGCTGCTGTTCCCCCGGTGTCTCTGTGCTGCTGTTCCCCCGATGTCTCCGTGCTGCTGTTCCCCCGATGTCTCCGTGCTGCTGCTCCCCCGATGTCTCCCTGCTGCTCCCCGGTGTCTCCGTCCTGCTCACCGTGTTCTTCAATGTGTTCTTCACACATATATATTGTTCTTCACATACTATTTTGTTCTCACCGTAAGCAGATGTGCCGAACACCTGTAATCTATTCTTCACTGTGTTTTTCTGTGTTTTTCACTGTGTTTTTCACTTAAATGATCCTGTGTTCATTGTGTTCACTGTTTTTATTCTATTCTTCATTGTTCTTCACTGTGTTTTTTTAATTAAATGCTCGATCTCGAGCAGGGGAAATATTCGTCTGAGCAACGAGCCGTTTCAAGTACCTTAATACTCGAACGAGCATTAAGGTCAAACGAGTATACTCGCTCATCTCTACATGCAGTATATTGCAGTGCATTTCATTATTTGGGGGGTTGCTGCAGGGCATTGCTGTGACCAATGCATTTTCCAAACTAGGCTTAAACTCAAGTCAATACATTTTCCCAGTTATTTGTGGTAAAATTAGGGGACGCGGTATATACTTGGGTCCATTTATACTTGAGGATTTATGGTAAGTACATTTTGGTCACCTTAGTAAATAAGAAAAGCAAAGCAGAAATATCAGAAAAAAATCTAGCAAAGCATAGATTCAAGGTATAACCTGCGCCAGTACTCCATATTAAATTCAGCAGGTCAAACTTGTATCATCATAGTTTATACGGTTGAAAAAGACACTTGTCCATCAAGTTCAACCAAGGAAGGGAAGGGATTGCAGGAAGAAGGGATTTAGGGAAAACAATTCTATATAACATAACCATCAATGTTATTTAGGTGTAAAAAGGCATCTAGACCCTTCTTGTGCCACGCCACTCCCAGTATTCAAAAAAGTATTGTGTGGGGTCAAAAATGTTCAATCACAATTGCAATGCAACTCAAATTGGAACTTTTTCATGCCAAGTATGCCATAATGCTGGAATACAATGCATGATAAATGCCCCTCACTGTGTTTGAACCTTCCTTTAAAAGACGAGACACTGTAAGTCACTAACAATGTTGCCTTTCAGGGCTTATTAACACTCCCCAAATGAAAATGCATGGAAAGCTTTCAAAATTGATACTGAGAATTCTCATATCACTGCCATTTGTACTTTTATACCTTTATGTACTTATGTACCTTGCATCTTAAACCTTTAATTCAGAGTTATGGGAACACACATCACAATGTATATCAATTATAGCATTGATTTCCAGTAGGGTTCTAATTCTCTATCCCGTTGATATAATTTGTGTGGAAAAATATAAACTCCTTAGGCAGTTAAAATGTGGTGAGTAATCTATCAGGAATTCTATAGAGTGATAGGCAAGAGATGAGAAAAGATAAATTATAAGACTGAAGGAGTAAATTATTGATGAGGGACTGTGCATTATTGACTCTGTTTTATTACATTTTAATTGTTTAGGCTGATGCTTTTATCAGGATTTTCCTGCAAGTTTGTTTTCAATGCAAAGTTTGCCTGTAATCTGTTTATAACAGGTGAATTACTGGTGATGATGGAATATGGATACTAATCTGAATTACTAGTGGATTAAGGAGATTAACATCTTCCTTTTCCATAAAGCCAGATGCACAATGTAAACAGGTCATCACTCTGAAGACTGAGCTTCTCTAACAGTATGCACATTATACAGCAATAAGCCCCTGAATCCTATTGATTTGGTTTTCACATTCTATCATGCAGCTCAAATAGGCATCTAGGTTAATTAATAGTCAAAGTGGATTTCTGATCAATACACTGTACAAACGGGGTAATAATAGAGGACAATTTGGAGGGCAGATTTTATTCTTACAGTGTACGGTAAGGAAGTATAAATTATGTTTTTCTCTTTTAAATATACTATAATAATGTTATTATATATTTATTGTTAAGGAATAGTCCTTAAAAAGTTGTATTGAGTCACAAGAATATTCTACAACATTCAAATAACTGCTGGGACAACCACTAAGTTTTGGGAGTATTTCACCTCCGTTCTGGTTAAGGGTATATGTGTTTTATATTCTAGCATGAGAGTGAATCTGTACAAGGAAAGATAGATTGATATATAATCACATTCATTCTGAGAATCCACGGTGGTTAGTAAGTGGAAGGCCACCACTCAAATAATTCTTCTGACTCATTGTTCATATACTGTTTTACAGGGAAATCAATTTTATTGAAAATATTCATCATGAAGGCACAGATTCATAAGCACATTCTGATGTGTAATTAACATGTGAAAACAGAACAGTAAAATGGGTGAAAAGGGGTCTAAGAAAAGTCTAAGAACAACAGGAAAACAAGGGACACGTAGAGGTAAAAATGACTGGATATTAGTCACTTAGCATCTACTAGGGAAAGCTAGGAAGACTGGCTGCTGAGTTCCGGAACATGGACCAAGTAGACTAGACCTTATGGAAGGTCCCCACTGTATCATTGCCTATAGCAGCGATGGCGAACCTATGGCACGCGTGCCACATGCGGCACGCAGAGCTGTTCCTGTGGGCACGCACCTCCGGCTGTCGGGAGCGCTGAATGTTATTGTGGTTCCCATAGAAACCACTGCGGGGAGAAGAGAGCAGCATGATACAGCTGCTCCCACATAATAGAATTGGGCAGGGGCATAAG